>JAFIDM010000004.1:39982917-40023352 GCA_023159025.1 Thereuonema tuberculata | reverse complement strand
TAAAATAAGAAATTGTTCTTAAATATATGTTTTATTAAATAAAGAATTTTTCAAAAATATCTTTCATTTTTTAAATTTTTTCCTTTTTAGTCCAACTCTATTTCTGACTCCAGTAGCTTCTTCATCATCGTCTAATTGATCATCATCATCTTTGCCTTTCCTTTTCTTTTTATGTTTTTTATCATCTAAGTCTCTCAAATCCTAAAAAAAAAATAAGAAATTCAAAAAACTACCGAACCTCTCAATTTTAAAGTTTTTTTTAATATTTGATAACACTTTAATTAAAGTAGTTTTAAAAGCAACAAAACTGGTAAGGAAAATGGAGACTATCAGAAAAAAGCAAACCAAATAAAATGAATATCAGTAACGGAATAGATATTAATATATTTTTAAAATTTACATTTAAGGAGTGCAGTTATAATTTCAGTAGTAGAAATGATTATTGTGACATCAATGTAGCAAAGACTTCTTTCATTTTACACAGTCTTTTGATTTTATCAACAATGAATGACCCCAGAAGCCTCGGCAAATAGGAGGGTTGCAGAAAACGGTCAGGCACAGGCCCGCCTGGAGCCACTGCTTGTGCAGATCTTGGTGATAGTAGCAAATACTCGAGTGAGAACCTAGAGGACTGATATGGAGAACGGTTCCATGTGAACAGCAGTTGAACGCGGGTCAGTTGGCTCCAAGTATTTGATATTTCATGATTTTATATATTTTTCAGTTTCAAGAAAGCTTTGTACCTTCTGATACTTCTACTATATATCCATAATCATCATCTACTGACACCTAATTTATTGTACAGTTTTAATAGTGATAATTCATTTGTCCCGATATTAAATACAAATTAGTTTTCTATTAGAGGTGATTGTTTTGTTGTATAAGTTGTTTACATGGATACACCATAGGAGTATATTATACCCAATAAACTCATGGCCCAAGCCAGAACTGAATAAAATTCTTATACAAGTGATTAATCAACAGTTCAGACTGTGCAACTGAGCTCAGATTGTGTTTACTATCATTGTGCCATATTATATTCACAAGCATACTTGGGATTGATAACTATTTATCTCATTTAAGAGATTAAAAAAGAAAAAAAAAAAAAAGTATGTTCACTCAATATGCACAACAACCTGGGATTTCATAATCACATTATTTTTAATCATCTTGAACATTTGTCTCATAGATGTTTGACTAAGATTCATTTTTTAAGGATTTTCACCGGAGACTTTGTGTAGGTGAATGTAACACCTGCTCGAGGAGCCTTCCTCGCATTTGTCATCACTGTAACTGGATGTCTGGTGCAGTCTTTGCGCTGCCTATCGAACAAAATTTTTTAATGACACTTAACATAACCATGTTTGTTGGGGGTGGTTTTTGAAATCGTACTCGGAATGCATTTCCAATGTATATTGGTCCATTTGAGCGCCCAACTCCATATGATCAAAAATAATGCTCCACAATAAAAAAATTTTCCTACATTGTTAGCACCATTTGAACATCTATGAAGCTTCAGCTAACATAAGCATACTGTTACATTTCCAGGACAAACTAACATGTGGTGTGCATCAGCAACAAAGGCTAGTGACGTTCATTATAGTTTGTTTTGATGCATACCATATTTGTGTAGTATAGAGCCATAAATAAAGTTATGTCTCAATTCTCATCTTAAAACAAAAAACTTTTTTTCGCTTTGTTAGTGTCTTACCATTTTTGCCATCCTTTGGGCCTCTGAAACTCTTTCCATTAACACCATTACGTCCTCCTCTTCAGTTTTATATAATGGTAATTGCTTACCAATTAAATGCTCTATTCTTTGATATAATTCAACATCATATCTGAAAAGGAAAAAAAAAAAGACATTAAGAAGGTTAATTATTTCACTGCTGTTAACTAACAATATTTAATTGGTAAGTGGTTAGCTTACTCTACATATTAAAAGTAAGTATGGTTATTTCCAATTGTTTTAGGTCATATTAAGTACTTTAGATCTTAGTCTGATTAGTAAACCTTGTGTGTTTTGTCTTCCTCTTCAGTACTTGTACTTGTTCAATACAGCTCCCTTCGGCCAACTGACCTTCCATTTTCTGTCTATTCTGGAGAAATATCTAGAATCCCCCCAGTTTATCAATTGAGCAGAAATTCAAGTAGCCGTAAGAGCAAAAGATAAAACGATTGCAAATTACAAATCAAAACAATTTTCTCCAAATATTCTAAGAAATCAAGACGTGAATTTTCAAAAAATTATACAGACTATATAGAAAATTTAGCCTGCCTAAAACGCAACAGAATTACCAAAGGATTTATTCCCACATTCTCTAGTATTTTGGTCTACATCAATATCTCAATCCAAAGGATGAATTTCATAATTTTAATATCTGAAGATTATGCTAACTTAGAATATGAAAGTAAATTAATTCTATATTGACACAAATTCTATTTAATTAAGTTTGATCTTTAAGGGTAAACTCTTAACTATAGCTTTTTTGATGCTGCTGTACTGCACCAGCAGGGTAAAGTTTACATTCCATACATTTTTATCAAAACAAAATGACAAATATTTCATTTATGTCTTAGATTTATACAAAAAGCTTTTAGTTTGTAACTGAAGAGGATGCTGCGAGTTTTCCTATTTCAATACCTAAAAAACTCGCTGAGGTACTCCTTAATAAGCCTTGGCCCAAGTTGGCAATTTTTTCTTGGGGGTGGGTGTGGATGTAGAAGAAATAGATTATCTATAATAGCAATAGAACTTTAGAGTACTAATAAATACGAAAGTTACAAGAAACTCGTTTAAATTTATATGTTGTAAAGTAAAAAATGTTAAATTCTGCACATTTCCTCCTTTTTTTATTTCAGGCAAAAATAGCTTATGTAATCAGACATAGGAAAAAAAGCATTCTTTTGCCTCCAAATCCAACATTTTGTTGAATACCTGTTTATTGCTAATAGTCCAAGACATCGGAAAACCAAATTCTCTTTGAATGCATCTAATAAGGATAGCCTGAATTCCATTTTACAGTCATATATAATTTTATTTTCTAAAAATTATTTAGTAATAATAAATTACAAAGTAACAACTGTTCTAATCGTTCTTTACTTACTGTGTAACAAAAGTAATTGCTTTTCCTGATCTTCCTGCTCTAGCTGTTCGACCAACCCGATGAATATAATCTTTAGAATGGGTAGGAATGTCAAAGTTTATGACCACATCTACATGTGGAATGTCAAGACCCCTATAAAAAAAGGAAATTCAAATTTGATTCAATTTTATGATGACACTAAATTGGTAAGATAAAAATATTTAAAATGAAAATCTCGAAAATGAATACTATCCAATTTCTTTTATTATAACTATGATATAAAAGCTGCTATCTAATGGTAATAAAATTTCGGGTGTGCTGATCGTAACTGTGTATTCCAAAAACTAAGCCGGCACACATGCTTAGATTTTGGACTACACATCCTGCTATCTAAATATTAACAAATCTAGTAATTCCATATAAATTACATGTATTCAGGATAAAATGTTTCATTTCTTCAAATTGAAAGCCAAGGATGGGAAAGTCCTTTTCCCTGCCTTTGCATGAATACATTGTCTTAAAAAGAACGAATAAACTACATATATTTTTTCTTTCACTTTCTTCATTACTTGAGAATGTATCTATTGTGTATCTAGTGATAAATAGGAACAATATCTACTTTCATTAGTCAACCACCATATTAAAAAAAACACAGACATTTTCTTTCTTTCTTTTTTAACAAATGAAAGACTGAATCAACTTATAAGTAAATTTTACATGCTGTAAACATTTATAATTTATTATTATTCTACTTGTTTTTAATTGCTCCTGCACCCAAAATTTGATCATTTTATTAAAAAGATACTATTTTCTAATTAGATTTAGTATGGAATTTATGTTTCTTGGCGTCCTAGTGAATGAAATTCAATAACCCTTGTTTATCTAAATTTAGATGTTCCTATCACAAAAAGAAAAAAGAAAAACCAATAGCTTACCTGCTGGCAACATCTGTTGCAATCAGAATTGCTCTGTTTTTTGCTTTAAATTTAGTCAGTGCCCCCAACCGCTTTGACTGAAATTGAAACATTTTTAATTTAATACCATAACATAATATCTGGGTTTGGATTAACATAATAAAATTTAAATTACATCATTTTGGTTTTATATGGATCAATAACTATTAAGATTTTACAAAAACTGAAAAACTTGAAAATTTTCAAGGTTTTTTTTTTTTTTTTTTTTTTATGATAAATATTAATTTTCTTTTCTTTTTAATTTTTTAAATAATTTTTCATTGTAAAAATTTTAAATCCAAATTCTTAATTTTTTGGTACTCATTTTTTAACTTTTATTACGAATTCATCGAAATTACTTTATTTTTCTAAAAATAAAGTCATAACTGTATCAAGCTTTAAGACTAATCAGAAATATCCAATATTTTTTTATTTTTATTTTTTTTACACTAACTGCAATTTATAAAATATTAAACTATATATAAATTTTCGGAGGAAATAGAAACAATTTTGTATCTCTCCTATTTTGTTAGCTTAATTAATGTGAATGTATGGCATTTTAACGGAAACAAAATTATATTACTACTAATAAATTATTTCTTTTAGTAATTAACCATCAATCAGTACCATAAAGATTAGCTGTGATTACACTTAATATTGTTTGTGAATTAATGTGTGAAACTTTCATATTTACCAACTAGCTTATTTAGTATTAAAAGAAGGCATTAACTCTTTCTGATGTATTTCTTAAAATTATAAAGAATATTATTACCTGACTCATTTGTCCATGTAAGGGTATAGCCGTAAAGCCCAAATTTCTGAGCATAATTGCTGAGCGTTGAGTGTTGTTGCAGGTACTGCAGAAGATCATAAACGAGTTCCCAGCCATTTCATTGAGCATATGAACCAAATAAACATCCTATTCAAAAATACAGGTGTCATTATTGAGTGAACAATGCTTCAATAAGTTTTTCTTAATTAAAGATTAAATTACTAATATCTTTATTATTCAATTAAATTCACCACACTTTTTTTGTAAAGGAAGTTATCATCTGTAATTGAAATAAACAGCGGATGGTCAAGCTGAATCTAGGTTTGAATCCTGGCACGTATTGAAGTAGAAGAAGATTTTAGGGCTCAGGAAAAGAAATTCCAGTACTCATAACTTAATGATCCAAAAGTTTGGATCCCACTAAGTTATGAGTAAAGGGCGAATCAAACTAATGAGACCTGGGAAGGTAGAAACAGTCTGTATTTGATTCCCGGTACAAAAATGCCAAAAATAGCTTAGTGGATCTTATAGATGTTGTGCATTTTTATCTTTATTCCTAAAATTCCTATGCACGTTAAATTTTGCTATTAGGATTAAATTACGTTCAAAAACTGAGGGATGCATATATTCCTGATTGTTACACACACCAATGACATGATGCTTTTTTTCAATTACAGAATTTCTCTTAGAAGAAAAACTAAAATATGAATATTATTGTAAGAAAATTGAAGAAAAGTGTTTGAGAGTCTGTGTGAACAGTTTATTGTGTAAATAACATTAAAAGTTTTATGTAATTTTACCAAATCTTTGGTTTAGTTCAAAAAATAATAGCCTGTAATTCCTGTTAAAACAACTTTATCTTTGAAATTAACTATGCTTAGTGTTTTTTTTAACTGAAACATTTCAAAGTTTCTTTCAGTATCTATATTTTATCCATTTCATGATGCTGAAGCTGGTTCTACTAAAGCCCGTTTTACATTTACCATTTCACTCGTCATAAATGCAAGCCATAACTCAGGCAATGTCAGGGTAGATTGCGAGTGATTAGTGTACTGCTTTACACTTACCATAATGCCTTCCATCACACAGAACATTTACACTTCTCAACTGTCATCATGGCTATGTTTTATTTACGAAAAAAATAGAATTGATTTATATAAAAACCATTTAGTCAATGCATCGGATAGGTGAAAGGATGTTTTTAATTAATTAAAATAGGAAATATTATTGTTTTTTTTTCATCGTTTTGTGTTTCTCTGTTTTCAGTCTCGTTAAATCTCGATCAACGACGATATCTTTTCGAGATCTCGGTCGCTGTCGATTCAAATTTTCAAGCCGAAATTCTGAAATGATTTTAATTAATAATGTAACATTTTATGAAAGCATCCACGAAAACATAAGGAAAAGATGTCATCCGATCGTGAAAATCATTTTTGTAATCGGTAATTTCGAATAAATAGATACAAATCGATTGGACTTCCAAGTTCTACAATTCGTCACCAGGAGCGTTGGTGTGACATCTCGCCATCTCGAATGACGCCATTTCTTCAAAGATAGCCCCTGCGCTATCTATCACCATCTCCTCGACATGTGTGATGGCGAGGTTATGGCGAGTGAAATGGTAAATGTAAAACGGCCATAAGAATACTGTAATGAACTTAACTGTTTCTTGATCAATCAAGAAGATATAGTTTAAAGGTGTGAGTTCCGATTCTGAATGTTTTCATATACTTACTTTATATCTCACTGGAATGAAGATATAAAACTGTTGAAGCTTTTCCACAGTTTGATATTTTGTTGAAACTTCTACTTTAACAGGATCTTTCAGTGACGCCCTCTGAAGTTTTTGAACTTTCTGAGTCATTGTAGCTGAAAACAAAAAAGTCCTCCTTTCTTTAGGTATTGCACTTAATATTTGGTCAACTTCCTGCTCAAAATCCATATTCAATATCCGGTCAGCTTCGTCCATAACCTAAAAACATAAATTACAGAATTAAAAAAAAAAAAACAATTAAAGAATACAAATCATATGTTCATTATGTACTGATCATTGACTAAAACTTTTGAAAAGGATCATTAGTTTCAGTGAAAACTAGAGAGATACTTTAAACACTATTTGAGTAAAGCAATGCAACTAAAAACTACGAGTAACTGCTAAATAAACTTTGGAATCTAATCCCAGAATAACGTTTGATAATCATTCTCTCATTGTATTTACAAACAAAACACTTTAATATTTTAAAGAGTCATGATATTCAAGGTATCTTTTAAGTTTTTCAGTGAAAGATAAGTAGATTATTTAAACTTTATTTAATTTTTAATAGATCAAGAAGAAAGCAAAGATAATAAACTTACCAAGAACTTCAAAGCTCTAAGATTAAAACCCTTGGTATTTTTTAGATGATCTACCAAACGCCCAGGAGTGGCTGAAAGCATATTTCAAAATCATTAACAAAACAATAAATAAATTAGATAAGAACATTGCATAAGCAATGAAATATCATTTTTTATATCAATCAAATGTTAATAAATTTCACAAACTTTACTACATAATAAAACAAGTTTGCCTAATTCTGTTACATTTTTTTGCCCATCAAAATTTTACGTATTTTCCCTACATTGTTAATATTTACATTTCACATTCACAACTATTAGTCTCTATTAGAATCTTATTTCTGTTAACTCAAATTTCCTTTGGCAACTTTTTTAAGTCCATATATGTATAAACAGCTGAACTGTTACATCAGATAAATCTTATAATTTATAGTGCGAGTGTTCAATCATCTACATCGTAGCAATTTTATGGTACTTCTCATATGTAAACTATCCTGCATCACTTCATACACTCAGGAATTGTTTCAAGAAAATGAACCTATAAAGTTTTTCTGTTCAGAGATTCAAAAATTGAGCATTGAATAATTACTCAAAACTGACCAACAAGAAGATGTGGATTGCTGGTGGATAATGAATAAATGATTTACAAAAAAGAAAGAAGATCCCTTTCAAAAGTTGCATTTTCAGCTCCTGTGGATTTCAAATACTTTTGGTAACCTCTTATATTCACATATTTTGTTTTATTTTAGCAAAAAGTAAGAGAAATTTATCTATTTAAGGTCTTAACAGTGAAGACACATGTTGCCTGATTCAACATCATTTACATAATCATAACAAGGTAGCGATAGTGATTAGTAAACCAATCACAATACTTCGCAATGGCTTCTGATACGTGAATGAAGAAAATTACTCAAAAGTTATAATAAGCTAACAAGCTGTTTTTATTGAAAACTTTCCGATTTCTGAAAAGGTTTTCATATGTTCGTCAGTCTCTGTCCCAGCTGCCAATGCGTTGAGAGCCTCAGCAAAGAATAAGTCATCTTATCGCATAATTTTATGAAGGCAGTGAACTTGTGAAGGCACAAACTCTATGGCTCTGAACTACTCTTGGCAAGACCTTCTCAACGACACCCTAATCAAGTCTCTAGCCCTCATGGTTGCTGAGTTGATACTTGTCCACAGACAGACAGACAAACCAGGGATATAAGGCTTCACGGTATCAGAAGCCTAAAATGTATCATTTACAGATATATAAAATGATAAAGATTGCAGAAATAGGACAGTGATGACAGTACCCTGAAAGGCCTAATACAGAATGGTTCATTTTCTATGAAGCTAAATGAGAATTAGGAGCATTAGCGCACAACTCAGAAATAATAGTCTTGGCCAGATAAATAGGGCATTGATATATTTTAAAAGATACAGTGCAACTTGGATAATTCGAAGCTGAAGGGACCACTATAAAACTTCGAATTATCCAAGTTTTCGATTTAAACAAGTTACATCTTTTAACTTTAATTTCAGGTCCACTGAATGCTTGAAAAGATTATTCTGTCAATAAGTAAATATTTATTCAGAAAGATCATGGCATGAAAGGCTTAAACACTGTATGTATGTAAACAAAATAAGATTTATATTACGTAAGCTACAGTACATATTACATTCAATACAGAAAATTATAGTTTTTCAAAAAATTGTGCAATGTCTGATTGTTTTTTAGAATTCAGTCGCTTAAGGTTAGCAAAATCATCAAGCATGTTTAGTGAACGGAAAACAGCTTCATTTACTGTTCCATACTTCCTTTGCAGGTCTTTTCTCTTACAATATGTATTGTGATAAAAAAATCATAATCATCTCTAAATTAAAATGTAACAATTTACATTTATTACGAAAAAGCAAATTTTCAAGGGAATGTCGTTCCCCCTTCCTCAAGCCTATTTACAATGAGTTAGCGAAATTTTTTTGAACAATTAAAATATTATATGATGTTAATTTGTCTTACATACACATTTTGTTAATAACAATATCACAGCTTTCTATTAAAACAATTTCTTAAACTTTCTATTTGTTAATTTTTGCTAATTCTTCTATTGTGACCTTATTATTGCAATTTTTACACATCTTCTCAATAAAAACTTTTGCTACTCTTACAAAGTATTCGTTCACTTCAAGTCCTTCACTTCTATTGATATTTCCTTCCTTCGTGTTTCGAATGTACATGCTTTCAATCATTTTTCGTGTTTTTGTTTCTTTCTCCACACAAAATTTTAATTTCACTATTAACGCAGTGCGTTTTTTTTCTCACAATGTTCAGCAAACTCTGACTTATCTATTAATTGATTTTCTATGTAGTGGCCGTGTTCTATCATACGTTCCTTTACCGTTCTTTTACTTTCTCCAAGATAGAACAATTTACAATTCAAACATTCTATCTTGTACACTATTCCCATCTCATGTTTTTTGTCACTTTGATTCAGTTTACTACATAAGATATTTTTTATTTTATTTCTGTATTCAAAACCAATTCTAAAATTGAACCTTTTACAAATTTCTTTTAGTTGCAAGCTATTTTTGTTCAAGTAAGGAATAAAAAATCGTTTATCATTATATGTTTCTAATTCTTTTATTTTAAAAGAGTGATATTTTTTTATAATTTTATCAATAAATTTCCCTTTGTACCCATTCTTTTTGAGGATTGTTTTCATTTTTTTAATTTCTGTGACAAAATCTGCTTCCCTGCTTGTATTCATATCAATTCTTTGTAAGTAATTTTCTATTATATTCTTTTTTATATTGATGTCATGTCCAGATTCATAGTTCATTTACGTTGGTTTGTCCTTCAATGTACCGACGAAATTCGGCACTATCCCGTACTCGTTGGCGATTTGGCATTTCTTCTTCACACCCTTTTCTACCTCGCGAATGACGGCGACCTTTTCAGCAAACGTTAAATTCTTGTACACACATGGTTTACTGAAAGACATGGTGACACTGACAGCAGGAAGCTTGAATGGTGTCTGAAGCGTCATGTGTCGAATTTCTTAACGATGAAACGCCGAAAAGTTGTTATGGTTCGAAATTTTTTATAAAAAACTTCAAATTATCCACGATTTTTTAACACTGATTTAATAAGAAATTCAAGGGACTAAGAGAAATCTTCGAATTAACCATGATTTCGAATTATCCAAGTTGCACTGTAAATGAAAATACTAAACAATAAAATCATTAGTGCACAGAAGATAAATTTCCATATACTGAGCCATCATTGATGGGAATTTAGGACAGCTATTTTATCCTTATTAGGAATCATAAGCCGAATTTACCCTTCATGATAGGCTCACACTGTGCGGAAATTTGTTTTCTGTGCACTAATGACTTATTCAAGCAAGATATTTTTTTAAAACAAAAAATACAAATATTTCATATATTAAAAGATACTTTTTAAAGATTCTTTCATTGCAAATATTTCTGATGTACCTTCCTTAACCCTAGAATGGAAGGGCGAGAAAAAAATAACACACCAAGAATAGCAGTCCATTAGGTTGTGAACTCTAACGGACAATAGGAAAACTGAAATGCATCTGGGTCTGAGAGACCCAGCACATCCTTTCTAGGGTTACAGAAAAGAAAGAATTACAAAATTTAAAAAAATATTACTAACCAACAATGATATGTGGTTTTTTGGCCAAATTAATTGCCTGTGTCATCATATCTATTCCACCCACTACCACAACAACCTTAACTCCTATACTTGCTCCAAGAGCTTCAAACTGTTCGGCAATCTGAAAAGCCAATTCTCTAGTGGGTGTTAAAACCAAAGCAAACAGTCGCTGTGGTGTCTCAAGCAAACTCTGAAGAATTGGTAAAGCAAAAGCTCCTGTTTTTCCAGAGCCAGTCTCTGCAAGACCAATAACATCATGACCTGAAATAATGAAATAGAATTATTGGATATATGAAGTAAAAAGCTACATATATATTGTAAGGGATTTATAGAATTAAAAAAGCTGTAAATGGAATCCCACTCATAAAAATAATGAAGCATATAATTAAAAACAATATTTATGTGGATAAATTACTTATATTTTCTCATTGCCAGTTAAATTAATTATAATCCATAATCATATAAACAAATAAAAATATTGCAAACATTTTAAAAAAAATAACAAAAAACATATTAGGTCAAAACATCCTGTTTTTTTAAAATGTGCACAATGTTTTCTTGTCCATACATTAAAGCCGATTTAATTATAAGGCTTTTGCTAATTATTTATAATAACTATACTATAAATTTTCTTTTTAGTTTTGTAAAAGTATTTTGAGTAAGAAAATAAATAAATTTTAAAAGAACTAAAATCATTGGCGGTTTTCTGGCATAAAGAGAACTGTTAATTTTGTATCAATTAAGAAAAAACTAATTTTATACTAACTTTAAGAACATAATCACAAGAATCATAGAAGTAGTTAAGAATCTTAGAAAAAGTAACAAAAAGCACCTCTTTTTAATACAACAGAAAATTTTGAATCTAATACTAAATTCCTTAAACTTTACTAAAAATTTCAGAGTATCCAAACATTCCACAAACATGGAGCTTAATTCTTGTATTCTTCTTATTTACAAATAATTAGAGATTGAAGACTTTCAGAATAAACTTTCAATTTTATAAATGGTTACATTATCTTCATCTGGTTCGTAAGCAAATACATTTCCAAAGACTGTTAAAACTTCCCTATATTCACAGAAATAGAGATCTCATTATGTAAAGTGAATTTATGATAATCCACATTCTTCTCACTTAATATGTTATGTAGTAAGTATGAATAAAAAGACTAAATAAAATAGTAAGACTGGGCATAATTACTATGTCCTAATATTCATAAATAATGTAGAATAATGCATTCGGAAATTGCAAGTGTATATTAAATGAAAATGCACTAATATATTAGAACATTTTTTTTAATGAAGATTAAAATATTTGGAATTAGAAAATATAATTAATTAATGAGTAATCTGTTTTTAATTTACTGTTTGCAATATTCTTATTTAAAAAACTTACCTTTTAATGCCACAGGGATGGCTTCTTTCTGGATTTTGGTAGGTTCTGTCCACTTTAAATTTGCACATGCTTCACAAAGTACATCTACAACACCCTAAAAAATAATAAAAATTAAAAACAATTTTATTACAAATTAATACTTCGATTGACGATATAGAATACAGTAGGCTAGGATTAATCTCCTCTCTCCCTTTATTTCCTATTTTCTATTGACGAGCTATATTTTTACCAAGGACTTTGAAGCTACAAGTTGTTCCTCAAGACCAACGCGCTGACTTTCACTTCTTCCCAAACATCAGCTGTTCAGAGTTGAGGCTTCATCTCATATGCTGTTAACCCTTGCTCAAAGAGATGGGCATGATGTTACAGTTATAAATCAATAGATTGTTTTGAATCAATGCAATTTACTGCATAAGATCCTTGTCGGAGGGATTTGCCGACTCCAGGTTGGGATTTACTGTTGTTGTTGTTGTCCGAGACACTGACAAAATTTATGTCCGAAACCTAAGAGGTTCACAAATATAGTTTTTTTTTTTTTTTGTAATGCACAAGTGTATTAATTTACAAATGTACTTTAAAAGGGTCTACTAAGTCCATATAACTGAATGATATTTTATCTTATGGAGTCGCACTCCAGGTAAGTCACACATGATTAATCTACTTGATTATACAATGTAACTATCAACACTTCTACTTGAAGTAATTTCAAAGTACTAATACTCGCTGAGTGTTCACACAAAACCAAATTATCCTGAGGCGAGTATAATTTAACACAATAGTTCTTTACTTCATTCAGGTAATTAATCACTAATAAATATAGTATAACTTTTACTATATATCACCACATAAGAACGTCATCACAATTTTGAATATTCAAATTTAATTCAATAAACTTTTAATTTTCATTTGAAGCTTCTTAAAAATAAAATATTAAATTATTTGAAATTTAAATTGAGCTTCAATGTCATTCTCATTATCTTCTGAAGAAGGATCAAGGAACCAAGATGAAATATTGAATAAGCCTTATACACACATCTATCCAGTATCATGTCCCACTCCTCCTTCAGAACCAAACTTTAATGCAACTTCTTTTAATTTGCTTACTTTTGTTTAATGCTTTTGGAAATAAATTTATCAGCTCCACTCATTCAAGAAATAATTATCCCATATACAACATGTAATTAAAATTTCGTAAATTATTAAATTAAAAATTAGGAGTTTTTTGTTTATTATTATTTCAAGGCGATTTAGTATGAAAAATATATTTTCCTAGTTCTCTTCACCAATAGATAAGTAAATACGTGTATGTAGATTTACTGAAAGATATTATCTAAGTATAATTCTCAAATAATTTCAGTGGTAATAGTTCTTCATTCAACGCACATACATGTCTCTTAATACTATCACTTTGTAATATAAGGTATTATGGTATTAATCTATTTATTTGTAATGTAAGGTTTTAAATATAAGGTTCTTTTATGTCGAGATACAAATATTAAGCAACTTGTGTTCAAAATAAGACACTGCAAACATTATATTCGCTCTGGGGTTTAAGTTAAAACTAAAAACAAAGTCCTCTCTTCACAGCGGAACAGACAAAAATAGCAATCATTTACTTCAACGATACATTTTGGTGAAACTTGTATATTATAATAGGGCGTTGCTACAGTTTTTCTTCCTTTTTGCCAACGTTGTCACCACCACTAATTTCATATAATTTTAAAACCCCTGAAACACTTGCTTTCTCAAAATCCCACCCATTTCACGAAATCTATTAATAAAAATTACATCAAGGCATTCCTCCCTTACGCCAAGATCCAGACACATTTTCTAAACATACGTCAAATGGAAATCGCAAAACAATTAAGTTTGAAAAACCTGTATTTAATCATTAAATTTGATCAATTTCAAGTTTCCCCCCAAAATTTTGGTTTTGCCATATCAAAATATGATCACAGCTGTGTTCTGTGGATCATACTTTCCTGTACTAGTACCAAACGGTCTACAGATTTTTTATTTTTATTTTCCCATAAACTGATGCTTCTAAATGGGGAGAAGAGAACTGAAGACTTTTAATAATTGGATTAGAATTAAATGAGGGTTACCTTCTCTCAGGATATATATGTATTATAATTATGTTATATAAATCAATTAAAATAATCTTTAAGAAAAAAAAATCAATACCAGAGACTCAAAAGTGTTTAGATCTTCGCCTTCTTCTGGATCCTTATCAATAATAGGGTCCATTTTTCCTTAATTTAATGAAGAAATGTCAAACATCGGCCCAAATATTAATGTACCAGCACGAAAACGTGTTCGAATGCTATTTAACATTTAATTTCCGCTATCCTTTGCGCATGTGCAGTGAATGCTTTCGAAGAAAACGTCATTTCCCCTCCCGACAGCCTTCAGTAGAAGAACATGGCGAAGCATCATCCAGATTTAATTTTTTGTAGGAAGCAAGCTGGCGTTGGTGAATCTCTTTCGCTAATTTCATTAGTTTTAAGAATGGAAATAATTATTTATTTTTATTTTATATTTATTTTAAAGGTTGCAGTTAGAAAATGGGGTTTTTTTGCTCCTTTATTTGCAGGCAGTAAAATTAATTAATTTTCCAGAACACTTCTATGAAACTACAACACAAAGTCGTAAAGAAAACGTAGTAATAATTTATTTAAAAGTATCGTAAGCTACAATTTTTTATTAATTTGCAGAGGAGTCTGACCTTAGCAAAAGCAAACTTTGTATATAATTAACTTTAAATAGAGAATATAATAATGTTTCGATAGCACTTATTTATTATGGATCTTATTTTATTTTTTATTTTCTATAATGATTTATTTAAGTATTTATTCACTAAGAAAAATAAATGTATAAATAAGAAAATATATCAGATATATGTTTTGAATGTATGTTTTGAAAATTCTTAAGGCATAAATCTATCTTTATAGTTGCCAAGTTGCAATATAATTGCGAATGCCTAAATCATTTGTGAAATTATGAATTATATAATGAAAAACTGAAATAAATTTGTTATTTAAGTGACCTAAAAATGAAAAACCATATATGCCAAGCTGTGATATTTCTCTGTTCGGTTGTTTGTTTTATAAGAAGAAAGCATCGCCACCTCCCAAATTAAATGTTTTAATATGGAGCCTTGTAATGAGGTAAAAAAATTCCTGGGCTAAAGCGGAGAATACGATACTCTGCACAAGGATACATCACTGACTTGTTACCACTTCATCACAATGGGGGGGGGGGGGGAACGAGTTAACTTAGTTGGTGAAAAGCACCAACAGCGCCCACGTGAAGCATATGTACCGATTAGTGTTAGATTAGGTAAATTGAGGTAGCATACACTCCAGGATGTTATATTGAAAACATTTTGAAAGTGCTATGTCTCAGACAGTTCCTTCACCGCTGGCCTGGTACCGTAATCTCCAGATTCACCAATTCCTGTCCATTTTAGGCACCAAACTTAGATTCTTCAACATTGAAAAGAATTTTAATATAAACTAGACCTGATGGGTGAGCCAGTATCATATGCAGTTATTACACTTTTTACGCATATCAGAAAATTGTGTAATATTGAATTGAAAGTTAAGCCCACTTAAGCTCTTGTGAAATTGTTGGACAAATTAGTACTCAAACAAAGAAGTTAAGGAATGATACATTGACACTATCTGTCACATTTTATTTTTTTACATCAGCACAAAATTTTTCAAGTCTGTATGAATCTATCCATGTATCACCAATCATATGCACCTACAATACAAAAACATGAATTACTGCACTTTTATAATAGAGATATTATATTTCTTTTGATATGCATTCAGAAATGGATTGAGCTATCAAAATCAATATTGACAGGATCGTAAATTAGAACCTACCATAGGTTTTAGCCAATGTAAGGCCTGATTTGATGATGGATACTAGACTTATGCTCAAAAATTAATTGATTAGCAATAATTCTGTGTAAAGAGGCCAACAAAAATCTAAATTGCTTTTTTAATTTCAACAATCAGTGGTAGTATCATTAATCATGATGCATAATGGATGGCATCTTCATTTGTTATTTGTCATTAGCTTTATTGAGAGTTACATACATATATTGTTAGACAATAATATATATTGTTAGATTATATTACAAGTTTCAACGTTTGGAATTTTCATAGTCTTTGAAAGTGGTTTTGAAATAGAATTTAATGCCTTGTAATAACTTTAATTCAAGCAATAAAATGAAAAACTCTGGTTTCTTGATTATAATTAAACTATCTTTGCTTATTATCTACTTAAGTTCGTTCATTTCGAAATTCAAAAATTTAATCAATTATAAATAAAAGAAATGACAGAATAATGTAAGAAAATAGGAACCTATAATGCTAATTTAATATTTCCCATATTATCAAATCCATATCAAATAGTGAGGTGACAATTTAGAAACTTGATACAGAATCTATACTGTTAGTGAGAGTTTCAAAATTGCCATCTCATGATCTAACTAGAACTTTGAGAATGTTAGTGTTACACATTGTTTAACTTAATAAAGTTTTTTGATGTATCATAATTTAATCAGGTTTCTTTAGTAATTTATATTAATACTTTTAGATTAATATTCTTAATTTCTAATGTTTACTTTTTCTTTTCTTTTTTTTTCAGCTATTGGCCGTTTATGTGAAAAATGTAAGTAAATTTCAAAAACTTATGCTTTTATCAGTGTTATGTAATATCTACAATTTATACATAATAGATATTTTGATAGGAAAAATGTTTATTAAATTTAACTCTTAAGCCGTGCGAACACCACGCAACATTCCTGCAATTTAGTCGCGCGATTTTGATGTCACGAGTTGATATAAACGTTTGTCAAGCGCGAACACGATGCAACCCGAATATGCAACTCGAAAATGCAACCGACCCATGACAACGCAGATTTTAAATACGTCACGTGTGACGTCAAGCAAAATTCGGTTATGTTGTTTCAAACATAATATAACAGTAAATGATTTGCAACATATGATAAATATTTTTTTTTAAATTATTAGCCGCTATGGAATTTAATTTCATGTTATTATTTCAAATGAAAAGAACGAATGACCAACAGCCAATAAGAAACCATGCTCCCCTGGAAACAATGACGTCATAACTTTTGCATTCTGCATCAGCAGCCTTCGCGTTTGCCAAACCCGGTGTGGAAAATCCGAAAAAATCGAGGTTTTGAAACCTCTCTGATAAATTCTGCCGCATACAATTACTGCATTTCAGTATAAACTTTATTTATGCGTGAAAGAAACTCGCAATACTCTGATATTAATTGAGTATGAGCCTGTCTTCAAAACGAATCGACAGATAAAATTTTCGATGCCATTTTTTTCCCTGAAAATATATATTATGTATAAATTAAATGATGTGATTTTTCTAGTATTTACTCTTGCTTATAATATATTACAGTTTTTGTGATATCCTGGTAGGATATCGTCTAATAATATATTGTGACGTAGTGGAATTTTATTAGTTTCGAAGTTCCAGCTTTCTTTTTGCAGCTCATAGATTCTAGAAATTGCAGTGTGAATATCAGTAAAATCAAATAAATACAGTGGAGCACCGTTTATACGTTTTTCAAGGGACTGACAAAAAAAAAACGTATAAACGAAATTCACAAAATTTACGAACAATTTCGTAATAACCAACAACAAAAAGTCAGGTAAATTAAAATATTACATGAAAATGAAATATAAGAGGTATGTAATGCAAAACTTTTTATTCCGGATTTAATGTACAACTATACTACTATTCATATACATTCAGCATTTACAAAAATATTTTGTTATTTTAGGTAGTAGGGCTTTTTTGGAATGCACAGAAAAAATTTTATTGTGCAGAGTTAAAAGTGCTATCTTAACTTTATCATTTAAATCACTGCTAATGAGGTATTCTTGCATGATGTTAAAACCCGCCGAAGCTTGTTGAAAACTTGGCAGAGGTTTTTCAGTGCAATTTTTTTAAGACTGCATGCCTTTTCTAAGACTGGACAATCGGCAGGTGAGAATCTGAGGTTGAAATGCGCATTTTCTCTCTTCTTGAGTTGTTGAAAAAAACGTATAATTGAAATTTGTGATTTCAGGAAAATGTATAAATGAAATTATTTAATGTTAATACGCATTGGATTTTGCCGGGACCAAATGAAAAAACGTATTAACGAGAAACGTATAAACGGTGCTCCACTGTATATCTCTTTTTTAAGTGTTGACTTCTGACAGTCAAGGAACTCAGTCTGTCTTGAAAGATATGGACTCTTGCCTTTGGCCTACATCAGTAGATAATTATTAAAACAAAAAAGATATGGGAATTTCTATAATTTATAGCAATGAAATAAAGTTATAAAAATATACCGTGAAGTTAGGATTTCTATCAAATGAACAAAAACCAAACTGGTGCAAATTCGCCGTTGTTTATTAAATTTGTAATATTACACTATAAAATTTCAGCAAAAAGGACTATATTCAGATCAATATCTAATTGACTTCAGTGTGAAACATTAATTTGTTGTATGTAGCAATATCATCTACTGTATGACCAGACGACTGAAACTGACCTGCACACAGTTAAGTTGTTCCATAATGTGCCCTTGTTGTTCTGAGACATGGAGGGAACAGTATTGAACTTCTTAAACAAAAATTGGTCATCTCAGATTTATTTTTAATAGCTGCACTTCAAGTTGGTATTTTTAGAAATAGAAACTTAAAACTCACTCACTTGTAAAAAAAGATTAAATAGAATAAAAAAAAAAAAGGTGGTAATTAACTGACAGTTTCGGAATACTGAGTATATTCCATCATCAGGGACGGCACAAACATAAAGGACGTCACAAAACGCTTAGGATGACACGAGGTGGGAATATATAGTGGGAATGACGGAAGTGAAGGGATTAGGGAGACACCTGTCAAATACATCCTCTTTCCCTACTATCCACCTCTTGAAAGTTTCATTAAAAAATTCCTCAAATCAAACCAATGCGCCCCTGCCTTCAGATAACCAACGTAACATCACACACACCAAGCAACAAAATAATACTTCCAATACAGTATATTGGATCCCATATAACCAGTACCCCCTGGCTACATAGGACAAACATCCGGACCCCTATCCACATGAATCAAAGAACTCAAGCTTTCACAAACACAGATCCCCCCACCACACACAGTTCATTTACAGCAACACACTACAATGAGACAGGACACCTCCCCCCTAACTTCTCTGCTGCCGAACCCCTCTCCCACCGACTATAAAAGCTTGGACACAGAGAAAGCGATCTGTCGCGGCGAGCAGTGATCTCTGACCGAGGCGGTATAGTTGTATTTCACAATGTTGCATCATCTCTGTCAAACGGAATGTGGTCTATCGCTGCCTGCTAGTCTTTGTCGCAACGACAAACGATCTGGTAGTATAAAATTACAGTTTTTAGCATGACCGCCTTGCCGCCTTCGAACAATGAGTGAACAAATAGAAATTTTTATAGAAAATGTGCGTTAATACAGGTTCTTGTTTGATAGTTCACATGAACATTATAAAAATGTTTTAAAAAAGGCTGAAGCATGGAATGAGATAGCTCAAGAACTTTATATGACAAGTAAGTATCATTGTATTGTAATTTCATTATAAACAAGAAATTAAAATTACAGTTATGTTTTTATACATAAACATTACATTTATGTGTAATATGTTGCGTTGTTTATTCTGTGAAAGAAATCAGTAAAACTTTTGCGAATTTGAATTGCAGCATTGGGCGACCTTCGATTTGTTAAAGTAGTATTCACAAATGCGCGTGTAGGCCCGCTCTTTTCAGTTTCTCTGTTATACTTTGATATAATGTAATTGTGGAAACGGCAAGCTGCTTTTACAATATAATCCGCAGTTTCAACATCAGCCTCTACAGCTCTTAAAAATACCCGCCATTTCATTGCCAATATACTAAATGCGTTCTCCATTGTACGACGTGCTCGGCTGAGATGCAAATTGAATTTTCTTTTGTGCATTGTTGATTACTCCTTGTTTAGAATATGGTCTCATTAAATAAGTTTGAAGTGCAAAGCCTTCATCACCAACCAAAACATGAACTGGAGTATCTGTACCCGGCAGTGGCCTCGGCGGTAGAGTAGTTTTTCCATCAATGTACTCTCGGTAAAAAAGTGAATTTTTGAAAATACAGCTGTCGTTGTGATGTCCATAACTTCCTATATCAACTACCATAAACTTATAGTATGGTCAACTGAATGCTACAAGAACAAGCAAAAAAACATTTTTGTAACAGAAAAACTGCAACCCACTGTTTTCTGGGTATTTCAGTTTGACATGTTTTCTGTCTATGCTTCCAATGCAGTTTGGAAATCCCCAAAGTTCTGCGAATCCTTCCTCAGCTCTGTTCCACATCTCTAACGTAGGTTTAGGTAAATATTTTGGCTATAGAATTTTCCAAATTTCTTGGCATACTTCCCCTTCACAATTTTGGAGACGGTAGAACGACCCAACCGAAAAGAGAAAGCAATGGTCTGGTAAGTGTCGCCTGTAGCCAAATGTCTGAAAAAAAAAAAAAATCAATGCCTCGTTAACTTAAAGTTATTGTACCAACTTGGAACACTAGGTTTTTTTATAAGTAAAATCAAAAAGTTTTACCTTACAGCCTGAACCGGTTTTCACCTTTAAAAGGATTCTTCAGAGGTTGTTGTTGGTTCAAAACTCGAATCCGTCACCCACAACAAGACGAACAGTGCTATCAACAGCAACCTCTGAAGAAGCCTTTTAAAGGTGAAAACCAGTTCAGGCTGTAAGGTAAAACTTTTTGATTTCACATATAAAAAAAATCTAATGTTCCGAGTCGGTGAAGTAATAGTTATACAGAAGAACCCCTCTAATCCGTCACCTTTGGGACTGGGGGGTATGGTCATAACGCAAAAAAGGTCGGATTATCAGAAAATACAGAAAAATACGGATTTACAGTAAAATATACATATTTACTATGTTGTAAAGCTGATCAAGTTTAGGCTTTTTCAATGTTTTGTGATTATTAAGAGTGTTTTCACCAACTACCGTCAATGTACAAGCAAGTAAACAACACAATGGCGCGACGGGTGGTGAGTCACCGACGAGTCGGGGACAAGTTCGACCGGCTGGAGCACGGTCGGATCAACCGGAGTGGCGGATCAGCCGAGGGCGGACAAAAGGGGTTCTACTGTATTTAGTTAAATAACAGACACGTCGAGGACAACAAAATGCAAGAAAAATATATTTACATACATTGTTTCATGGTAGGATTTACCAAATAATAAAAACTTCAAATTTGTTTTAGGTGATGCAGCAAAAATGAAATGGAAAAATTTACTTGACTCTTATATGAGGTTCAAGAAGACCTTAAAAGGTGAGACAGGGCAGGCCACAAAGTATTCCAAGTGGCCATGGAGTAGTCAAATGTCATTTCTGGATGCGATGCTTCAATATCGTCTCCAGAGCAGCAATATGACACAAGCAACAAGAGAAATTGAGGATGAAAGCCCCTCAGAGTATACGTCGCCTCTGGCAACCAACAAATGATGAATCGAACCAACTCCATTCACCACCAGAAATGCTCCCTCCACCTCAGCCGAAGAAGAAAATGAAGTCACATCGTGAAGCTACAATAAATATTTCTTCAGAGTCAGAGGTTGACAAAGTAATTACCTTTTTACAAACCAAGAAATCACAGGTAAAAAAGATTTACCGGGTAGATCACTTGTTTCTGAGTTACGCTGAAACTTTTAAAACGTTCCGGCCAAGGACTCAATCAATGTTAAAGTTAAAACTGGCTACTCTCTTCTTAGAAACTGAAGTGAATGAGCTTCAAGAACAGGAGGTATCACAAACAACATCGTCAGCATTTTCTACTTCAAGTTCAAGTGGATTTGAGACAGAGCGCTTTACAACTTACAACTACTCTGAAGAAACACTGGATTATAGCATGGGATCACCTTCGACTATACAAGAGGCAATGCTTTCCTTTCTGTGTGTGATGTACTTGAAAATTTGAATTCTAATAATTAATAACGATTTTGAGTTTGTAATTTCCTTTATCTATTGTGTTTTTTCATAATAAAAATTACATTGTATCATATAATTTGTTATTAATATGTTTCATAACTTACCTTAAACAAATGGCTTGTCTTTGCCTTGTTTCAATTGGTTTTCTTTAGTTCGTTCTGCACTTTCCAATCCTGCATTTTATCAAATCATGCAATTTCTCGAAACATTCTCGCAACATACGAAATACTTGAAAAACCTATCTTCATGTGACTCTAGTTCGATACATAAGCGGTGGTATTCCCCTCATTGTTCTCTCTTCTTATTGATTTCATGCACCCAACATCGTCTTTTCTTCTTTTTGCTTTGCGGAAGGAGTTGTTCTTCGTCCAAGCTCATAATCAATATAAAAATAAAATAGGAAAACGAACTACTACTACTCAAGAAGAAAGCAACCAGACTGGACCGCTCACACAAGATATTGTGTCCTATGTGCCTCCCCATATCGCAGACCGCCACGACAACCGCTGGATCGCTTCCCGCCGAGACAGACCGCTTTCTGTGTGTCCAAAGCCTTTAGCTGAATCTTTCTACATAATCCAGCTTAAGAAATGCAACCCTATCACTGGCAGGCAACGCCCGAGGGTCACTATTGCCATACCTCCCTAATCCCTTCACTTCCCTCACTCCCACTATGTATTCCCATTTCTTGTCGTCCTAAGTATCTTGCGATGTCCTAGATGTTTGTGCCGTTCCAATGATGGAATACGCTCAGTATTCAGAAACTTTCAGTTAATTATCAACATTTTTATCCTGTTTATTCTTTTTTACAAATAAGTGCCTTTTATATTCTACAGTGATACCTCGGTTCACGAACATAATCCATTCCTTGACCCCGTTCGTGAACCGAAAAGTTCATGATCCGAATCAGTTTTTCCCATTGCAATTAATGTAAATCCAAATAATATGTTTTTTTTTGTCCTAGAAATTTTTTTTTTAACATGTTATGGCTTTATTTGTGAAAATAATACCGAAAGGAAATAAATATAACAGTAATAATAGAAGAAAGAAGTTTAATTACCAAAATAAAACTAATTTTACAGTACATATACAATTTACCGTTGTGGTTGATTATTGCTGGCACAAGGGGATGGAGGAGGTGGAGAGATGGAGGAGGAAGATTACTCCTTCGAAGGAGAGTCAGTTGGTAATTGCATAAGATAACAATCCAGAGAAATTTGCCTTTTTCTTTGCTTGAGAATTTTGCAAAAAAAAAATCATTACATTATCATTTAAAATTTCCACTGCTTTTTTGGAAGCCATTATAATGGATAAATTTAATTAAATAAAGAAAAAATATCAACAGTTGTTGTTGGGATCTTCTGCAATCACATGAGCTAGGCGAACTGAGTTGCTGCTGGGGGAGTGGCTGTGCGCAGGATTTTGTGCGCTGCAAATCACGTTCGCTCCATGAGCTCCGTGCATGCATGTTTGTGAACCGACGCAAAATTTGTTCGCAAATGGTGTTCGAAGACTGAGACATTCGTGATCCGAGGTATCACTGTATTTCTCTTTAAAAAATTAATAAAGTTAAATTAAAATATTTAATAAAATTTCAATTGTTTCGAAAGAGCAAATCATATGGGAAGAATGAAATCGGCAACAAGTTTCTATTAGAACTTTACCAATGTCAGATGAACAGATTTAGCATCTTAAAAATTCAATCATTTTCTTACAGATTTCATACAATTTTATTAATTTGGCAGTTAAATATTACCTGTATATTAAATATTTCTTACATACTTTTTACAAAGAGTTAGCATTAATATAAAGTTAGAGGATTTAAATTGGCTGCAGGATTAAACACAAAAAATTATATTTAAAAAAAAAAAAAAATCAGCCATTCTGGCATGGCCGAGCGGTTTAGACGGCGGTCTGCCGTGAGGCCGATGTGTCAGAAACTGGGTTCGAATCCCGACATCGGCATGGATGTTACTTTCTCATTCTGTGTTTCGTCCGTTTCTGCTGGTACAGCGTGAGCTGCCTCCTATGGCATACCCTCCTATGGCAACATTTCGTCGGCTAAATGCACACATTTCTCGCCCCTTGTTGAGGCGAATAGTTTCAGTTCTAAGAGCCAATTGGCAAAAAAAAATACAAAAACATTTAAATAAATAAATATGCATGATCTTGACACACTTCAAATGATTTCAGATGGTGTCCTCTTCATGAATTGTAAACAAATATACAAAAGGTTAAAGAATATGCCATTGAATTTGAACAAATAGATGAAAAAGTTAAGATAGATAGAAGTCCTTCCCCGATAAAAAATATAAATAAAGATTACGAAGGGTTGTTCTGGATTCCTGGAAATGATTGCATAAGCTATTACTGGCCCTGTGTTGCACTGACATGCATATGCTTAACAATGATGATGCAGAAGTCCATTCTGCATCACCATTGTTCCAGACTTTAACAGCAATGGTGCTGTTCAGTGTAGTAATCTCGCACACTTGATGAAACGATGCCAAAAACAATCGCATCATTTTGGGAAGGTTATATTACTGCTCTTTCAGACACAAAGTATAGCTACTCTGCAATCATAAAGACATGCAAGAAGTGTGGATTTAATGTATGTGTCGAAGAAGGGAATCTCTTGCATGGTAAACAACAATGGGTATGCGAGAATGAGACTAATTGTAGAAGGTAAAAAACACTCCTTTACGGGGTCTGCTTTCTTTTCATACTCCAGATGTGATTAAGGAAGTGAAGTCCCTCGTGACAGGAAGCAATCCGGTAACCCAGGGGGTTAGTGCATGGAAGACAGGGACATATTTACAACTGAACACCATAATCAACTGGGATTTGAATTTAAAAAAAACAACATAAGAGCTGAGTTCACAAGCTGCGGCCGTGACACATTTCAGAGCACTGAACAAACAATAGAAAACTGTATGAGCACCACCTATCAGGAGAAAAATAGAAATTCATAATTACATTAGATGAAGCATACATTTACCTTAATGACCACAACAAACCCAGAGCAATTTATTACTGTCAAAAGGGTAAAAAAAAATTTCAAAGATGGTATGTAAAACACAAACTTTTTCAAAGGATTCATGATCTGCAGGATACAGATATAAGGGCAAGTTAAACATTTGTCGTATTGTATAAAATGCAAACATTAACTCCCACTACTATTAAACTAATGTTTTGGACTCAATTTATCGAATGAGATTCCCCATTTATACAGAAAGATACAAACAAGGTATGGCTCCATCAAGATAAGATACTGCTTCAACTCATTTGTTTCTAGAGAGAATGGAACAGGAAACAGGAATATGCATTATACCTTTCAATGACATTTCTGTGAAATCACTAGATGCTGCACCAATGAATTTTTGTGCACTTGAACTTCCTAAAACGAGCACTAGGAAACAGGTGCCCGCATGACAGATGGTATGTGGAAAGCTTGTCAGGAAGTGGACATAAATCGATATGACAGTACTCTGCTTCAATGTAAATTACGATGCACAGTAATAGCAGAAGTAAGGGGTTATCAAATTGGTGGAAATATGGAAATTTGTTTCCAGAGATCCAGAACAACCCTTCCTATTAGTTGTCTTAAATTGATTCTGAATAAAAAAAAAAAAAAGCTGAAGCCAAACATGCACAGAAGTTAATGAACTACATTATAGTTTCTATAAATCTTTTATTACAGCTGGCTTTTCTGATAAAGCATGATTGAAAATCAAAACTTTTTTTTCATTTGGTCCCTTCAAGGATCTGATTGTCAGATATTACCTGTAACTTTTTCCTCCTGAAGAATAATTCTTTTTGAAGGTTTTAATATACTTAGTATTAACGGAAACTGTACGAGACTCCTTTCTTCCCATCTGTACTGATAGTTGGACAGTCAATTGACGAGAATGATTTATTTATTTTCTATTTTTATTAAAATCTATAAGTTTTGACATAAATTTATATTTAAGTAATAAGCTGTATGTACCTTTTATTTTTTTGTGGGAGGCCGACTCTAGTTATTTGGTTTATAGTCCAAATCAAGAACTTGGGTAAACTTTGATTGCTACAGTCTGTATGTAAAGGAAATTTTTTAAAAAACTGAATTAATGAATGGCTGGAAGTATAGTAATTAAGCAATGAATTATTTCAGAAGTCTCAATCAGAATCTGAAAATCCTGATAAGATATTACTCCTTTCCTTTGCTATCTAACAGATCTGATTGTTCCTCATAAAACTTCATTTCTTATACAATATCATATAACCGAAGACTATTGCTTTTGTTAACTGATTTTTTGACTGCAGGTTCACCATTTGCTTAGAATGATGCTTAATACCGATTGCTGCGGTCTTTTGAATTTTGCTGCTCTTCTTATTCTTTCCCTTCACTAAAGGGATTAGCAATACTTTCTTCAAAATGCCTGTTTATTTGCATTTCAGTGGAATATCCAGTATTAAGGGAAAGAAAAGTATTGTGTTAAAAGCTTAATTGAAGCTGTTACTGCTACAAAATGTAACAGGAGATGCTTGAATCTTAGACATTCAGTAGTGTATTGTCTAGTCTCGTGTATCTAGCTGAAAGTTAAAATTTGTCATGAATTTAACTTAATAGTGAACTTTAAAGCTGATGGGAAAAGTGATTTGGTATTCACTCAAAATGGCACTTACGCTTACTTATTTATAGGATGTTGTTATTGCAAATCTCCTGTTAGAAATGGATTGTGTGTGTTTTGGAACAATCTGTGCTTGTATTGTTTTACTTTGCTGCAGGCTTAGCGATATATCACTCAATCTGATTACAATTCTCATTACAGCTAACAAAGTGAAAATGAAGCACAAAATATTACTTGATAAAATGAATATAAAACGATGGTAATAGTGAATTATCCAACAGTTTCGGATTCCATTATCAAGATGAAAACGTGTGGTGATAAGTGTGGAGTGGCTTAGCAGGGGTGACAGGGATTTTGGCCCCAGTAATGAGATTATCGGCATTAAGCTGGATTATGTAGAAAGATGTAGCGAAGAGGCAATGGGATAGTTTATTGTTTTCAAGACCCAGCGGCAATCACTCCACAGCATATGCTTTCGTCTTTTGCCATTCTTAATGTTTGTGCTGATACTGATGATGGAATGTGCTAAGTATTCTGAAATTGTCAGATAATTCCCCTATTATTACCTTCTTTTCATGTTGATTTTTATCAAGTGCACTTTATTTTCACTTTATTACCTTTATTTCATCAATGCATTCATTAACCTTCTCATGAGAATTCTTATTAGAATCCCCTCTCACCGCTTTTCTCAGAAAACTGTTATTTAGATTAATGTAACTGAATCTCCACTTTGGGTGACCTAATAAGTATATTATTAGTAAAAACTGTATAAGCTAAAAAATTATAAGAAAGTTAAGAGTGAATTTATGAATTACATTTCATGATTCACTTTACTCCTGATGTAAACAAATAGATCAGTATTTATTACCTTATAATTTTAAAAGATTAAAGACCTTAAAACTTAATAAATTTTAAATTATTACTAAATAATTTTATTTTCAATGCTTCAGATAGGATTCAATGTAAGAAAAATGACAACTATTCATAATGAGGTTTCTGCAGATGCTACAAAAATTTTACTCTTCTATATTTCTTTTTCGTGATTTACTTCTCCATGCTTTCTCTTTCAGTAAAATTTAATATTTTATTATGTTTTAATATTTATTTATAATTTCATTTAGTAATTTTTTTTATAATATCTATAGGTGACGGTAAATGTGTCATTTGTGATTCGTACGTCCGTCCCTGCACATTAGTCAGGATTTGTGATGAGTGTAATTACGGCTCATATCAAGGACGATGTGTGATTTGTGGTGGTCCTGGTGTTTCAGATGCTTATTATTGCAAAGAATGCACAATTCAAGAAAAAGATGTAAGTATAAAATAGTTTCTTGAAGTTTTTATAATTATAAGATCATTTTATGAAATATGTTTTCAAATTTTGCTTCTAATGTTTAACATTTAATATTCATTCTATAAAAATATTTACAATTGTTTGCTATCAAGTTATGGGGGATGATTCTCTTAATTTTTCTTTGATATTTCTAAACGATACGAGTTCCTTAAATTTCATTTTAGTGTTTGTACTATCCTTTAGAATTAACATTTGTCAAAGAAAATTATAATTATAAAGTAACTTTGAGGCAAGAGGATTCATTAGTAAGCAACTTCTGTGAAGGTATTCAGTTCAGAACCACATATATATGTTGTTTCAAATATTATAAAGTTAAGATAACTTTACTAAACTATTTGGGCATTTTTATATAATCCATGTTTTCATTAGCTCAAGATTTTTCAATATGCAGATTTTTTAATATGCTTTTTTGGGAAACATTTTTTCCTCAAGAGTCAAAGGCCCATTGTCTCATTAGAACAAGTTTCAGAATACTTTATAGAAAACTGTAGGATAATAGCTTATATAATGAGGCTTAAAGATCCTTTTCTGGTAATGAGAATTGCAGAAGTGCACTTTTATCTTCTTTTTTAGTTGTTTTCTGTTCTAAATTTGTTAGCAATCACTCAATTCCAGCTTTGTCTTTTCTACAAATAGTAAAGTGTGGTTGTCAATAAGAACTGTTCAACCTTTGATCCAATGTGCCAGTAAATGGTAGAAAAGTTATTGGAAGATATTCTGTATCTTTTTAATAATCATGTAGATTCCAATCTTCAGAAGAAAAAGCTATGTACTTTCATTAGAGGTAAAGTTACTAAGTTTAACCAACCAATAGGATTATAATAAGAATTAAAATCATATTTCCAGGCTTTAAACATAAGAACTGGAAAGGCTGATTTGGCCAGTAGAGGAAAGATATGTGGTATGGAAATAGGTGTTTGAGAGGCACATGTTTAAACAGTTGTTGTTGGAAACTTCTTGATGATGAGATTGACACCAAATATTCCATTGCAATAACAAATGCTCGTTTTCTGCCAAAATTGAAGGACTTAACTGTTAAGGATGCAAATAATTATGAATTAACATTATGGTGTTTGGAGAACTTTGTGTTTGTGAAATCCTACAGCATCCATTGAACGACTTCAGGAAGAAAAGAGCTTATAATGATGGCTAAATTGTAGATGAATGTATAATAGCTTCAGAGTACTTTTCAGGACGATGGGACAAAAAACTTGAATAATGCAAGACATGCAGGGAAGCAATAGATGGGTCAGTAGTAAGGAGGAGCATTTTGCCTGCAGACGACAGATTACGTAGAAATTTTCTGCTAGAAATCAATTAATGAATCTCTACATAAGGTAATACAGGCTTTCTGGTATTTGAAGTTGAGGCATATCTTATACTTTTGTAGTGTGTGACACCATGAATTTGTGGAGGAAAGCATTTTCATGTTCAGTGTTTGAAAACTGAAATTGCAGAAGATATTTATCTTAATCATTTGATTAGCATGTTCTTTTATCTGCTTTGCCTTTCCCATTAATTGCTAATGTATGTTTTAATGCTAGAAATTTTCTGACACTAAAACTTTTGTTAAAAGTTTTGTGTTTAATGTTTTTTATAATGAAATTGGTCACCTAAATTTGGCAGAAAACATTATTAGTAGACAATTTTTTGCTTGAGTGTCAAGAAATAATAAAGACTAAAATTTCTTTTATTAGAGAATTTTAATTTGCCACTATATGATAAAGACTATATTAGTTTAAATCAGTTTTCAAAATGGATTACATCAATCTTGGTTACAGAAATTAGTTTTAACTCACTAAAGGGTATACATATACAGGGTGTCCTAGATGGAATGGTCAATATTCTGGAAGATTACAGTATCAATCTTTCTAAGAAAAAGTTTATATGAACATGTATCCTACTGTGATACTTTCCGAGATACTTATTTGAATGTACTGTATTTCAATTTTGGCTGCTGTGTTGTCCTTCCCTCCATCTGTAATGTGTTACTGACGGATATTTTTTTTTTTTTTTTTTTTACATTATTGCAAAGTTGATAGTGGGATTTTTGAAAATTTACTCTAACAAATTTGTCACTTGATCAATAAATATTAGAACAGTTTTTAAAATCTCTGGGGAATTTTTACATGCTCCATTCTCCTCCAAATGATTCTAGGGTCTACCCAGCCCTTGTTGAATGGGTACCGGGTTTCTTTTCGCAGTGGTTAAAGGCAGGTGGGCGTCGAGCAGCTGACCACCCGACCTCAACTTAGTCCCATTAGTCACGGAACGCCAGGAGCCTTACCTTCTGTGACCCCAGGGGCTATGTAGACCTGTAGTGGGACACTGTAACCTAACGTCCTTCTTATCAATAACTCTGCAGATATATTTGCAAATTGTATTAGCACTGTCTTGGAAACCAGGTACCTTCTGAAATATTGACTTTTCTCCTGGAACTCCCTCGGGATTGTATAATTCTGTGTAATAAAGAAAATAATAATAAAAATAATTGAAATTTTATAGTTGTTAATGTATATAAATATAGTGGACAACATTTCTTTTTTTTTTTTTTTCCTAAATGAGAAGTATTTTCTTTGATCATTAAATGGAATTAATAAGAGCCAAACGATAAATGCATAAACTTGGCACTAGCAGTTGAAATGAAACCTGCCAAAAAATGTAGAGGTCTATATAATAAGTTAATAAACAGTGATCCTGAAATCTGAAAGTATTCTAGCTGAATTATGCTGAATTTATAAAAATTTGAGTAACCAATAAGTCTGTAATTAAAAAACAAAACAAAAAATAAATGTTCACACCTTTTCAGGCTCCAATCTTGAACTCCTTCCCCAAAAATTACCAATTGATAATTAATGGAATGTAATTATATGTTTCATAATTTCTTTCTACTCTTTTTTTTTCCCTTTTTGACTTAACCATTGTTGTATAAATGTGAGAGACTATTGTTTTGTAATGTTTGTATTTTCTACTGTTATGTGTTATACCATTTTCAATACTCAGTATGTATTGAAGTTATTTAAGAAAGATTAAGTGTAAGTAGAGGCAGTGTTCTGCTTTTCTTCCTCTATGAACTTCTGGATTTACTAAGGTGGGTTGAATCAGTTAAGATGTCACAAATTGAAGTGCAATGTGTTCAATGTAATATCCCTTGTTCCAAACAGTAGATCAACAGCAATTTTCATTGTACATTGTAGTTTAATTGGTATTGAGGTATTACATTCCAAGTCTGTACAGACACTCCAAAGGCCTTTCACTGTTGTAGATCGGCACTCTGTGATGCTCCGTTTCAATAATCCAAAGGCACAGTAATCCTTTGGATGTCAGGGGACTTAACAGGAACTGAGCTGAAGGGTATTATATTTATTCTAGTGTTCTGTGCTTTTTGTTCGTAAAAAGCAATTGATGTTCTCGAAGTGTGGCTGGAAGCCTTGTTCATGTGGATATGAACTTTTCCCATGTTTCTATAGAGTCTGGCGATGGCTTTACTGTATATGCAGTTTGTCACATATCTTTGTAAATAGGCTGCATTTACCTTCACTTTTCCAGGAACCTTATGCAACATTAACTTGTTACGTGAACAGTAACCAACCATGAAACCTTTTCCTTGCACACACTGACAAAATCAGAGCATCCTTTATCTGCTTTGGAGTGATAATATATTGTCTGAGATTTCTTGGTATTGTTTAGGTATATCATGCTTCATCTAGGGTCACAACAAATTTTCATTTTTCACCTACAGGATAACGTTCACACAGCAGGCATTTGCATATCATTCAGCCATATGCTGCTCTGTCAGCTTGTGACCTCATGCTTTGTGCCGCCTCTCCATTTTCAGGTTTTCTATGGCCTATGGCTCCCTGTGATGTTCCCAGCTTCTTAGCCATAGCATTTTGCATAGGAAGGTTTTCCTTGACAGCCATTTCCTTCACATGTACAGTAGTTGAGAAGAGGGCTGGCTGCGAACGATTACAACAATGTTTCATTGTACATCCGCACTCTTTTAGAGCCAGATTTCTGTTCTTGCATTTCGACAACTACAAGTCCCTGTTCTTTACATCGCTTTACAATGACGGAATAGGAGAATCCATCTTCGAAAAGTTCATTTATGTCTCCGTCCCAATAACTCAGTTTCACTGTCATTAATAAACATTCTTTATCACTTTCACAATACAACACTTGATAGACTGGTTGCTTCTATTTGACCATGTGATGCTAATGCTGTGGCCAGTTGCCACACGTTCAATTCAATTTGTGTCTGATTCAATCCTCCATATTATTCTGAATTCTTTATATATATTTTGTTGATAATTGGAAATGTATAGAGATAAGGTAATCCAAAAACAATTTATCCTATAAAATAAACTTCAGTAGAAAAGCTTCTTTTACGAAAGATCCCTTTTGATTTTGGCAGTATTGGGCAAAAAATAAGGAGATGTGGTCAAAGTTCATTGGTATTGAATTTTATGTACTACATCTGGGGAGGATTGGACAGTCTAGAATGAGTTCACTTTCCTGTAAATCGTTCTTCTTTCAGTGCAACTTTGAACTGTTAGCTTTTTCTTTCTTCTAAATTTTTTGTTGCCTTCAAGAACATGTTTGTTTTCACTTTTTCTTTTTTCATTGAAGAACTGATTTTTCTTCATTTAGATCAGCTTCAAAATAATTAGACTAGCTAAAAGGAAAATAGATGTACAAGGGTCGTTCAATAAGTAATGCAACACATTTTTTTTTTCTCAAAGTAGATTTGTTTTATTAGAGTTTTAAATACATCACTTTGTTTCTCAATTCTTTAGCTACAAAAAACTATTTTTCAACATAATCTCGATTCAAGTCTACGACCTTAAGCTGCCAAGATGTCAGAGCTTGTATGCCTTGACTGTACCACTCTACTGGTCTGTGCCTCAGCCAACTTCTTACTGTGTCAAGAACTTACTAATCGTTCCACATCGCTTCCCACAGATTGCATCCTTTAGAGATCCAAAGAGGTAGAAGTCTGAAGGTGTGACATCAGGGCTATAGGGCAGATGAGGGAGAACATCCAGTGAAGTTTTGTGATCTCCTTGTGATCTGGCGTTGTCATAGAGCAGAAGTTTGTTCACATCTTTGTGGCCACAAACACGCTGGAATCGTTTCCTCAGTTTCTTAAGAGTCTTCACATAGGCTTCTGATTTGATTTGATCGTTGCAATATTGCAGGAGTCACAGCTGTGTGCAGCCGTCCAGAGCGCGGGAGATCAGACAGCTTCCCTTTTCCTTCTTCCGACGACGACAGATGATTTGCCGAACAACTGACAGTGCTTTTATCAACTGCCTGGTTTTCATAGATATTTGTAAGCACTTGTAAATATTTGTCACGGTCTCCTGTTCCGCCAAAAGAAATTCAATAACTGCTCTTTGTTTGGAACACATCTCATTCACAGACGCCATCTTGAACTCTACCTTCAGTGCTGCCGCACAGTGGAGAATTGGTCAAACATTTGAGAAAGTGGGGGAATGTTTTGAAGATACTGTACAGAAAATTTCACGTTTTTTCTTCAAATATTAGCCGAGACAAAAAAAATGTGTTGCATTACTTATTGAACAATCCTCATATTAATACAGTAGAGTCACTTATTTAGAGATCTTTTTGATTAAAAATGAAGAAGAAATGAAAAGGCAATGTGTACTGTATGATTTAAAGTATCAACAAAGAATTGGAGAAATAAAATGTTTCTGATGGTACACCTTGTTAGGTCAATCAAAAAAATATTTTGGGAAAGTATGAAACAGACCTCTCAATTGATTTTTCTAAGATATAATATTTCATACATTTATTGAAGTAGATATAGAGGGAAAAATAAACAGGTTCAACTTTTTAATAGGAATTTGAAAATTAAAAAAATATATACTGATTCAAGTAAAATTATGTAAATCATGACAATGGATATGGTTTGGACACATGGAGACTGTTGTTCTGGAAAACAAGTGTCAACTTTCTAAAATAAGTTGAGATTATACAGTAACATTGAGTACTCAAAATCTGAAGAATTGAATGAAATCATTAAGAAATACAGAGAAAGCCGAAAATGTCGTGTAGAAACAATGGAACAAGATAGAATATATAAAGCTGTGCTGGCAGAAGAGATAAAGAGGTCCCGAAAGATAGTGTGGTTGGAAGTCAATAAATATAAAGTAATAGATGTAATCAACAAATGTTTTAACATTCTGATTCTAGGCTTGTTGATGTCATTACATAAAACTGTATTCTGATATCAAATTTGATAAACAGGTGAACGAAGAAAAAATTTCAGATAAAAAAAAAAAACCTTTGCTGATCTCGGACTCATAATTAAGGACAATATAAATAACCTGTGAAACTTCGAATCAGAGTAAATGTTATTGAGATTCCAGGGAAAACTATTAGTTAAAGTTCGTAAACCAGGATTATTTATATGCTTCTTTCATTTGACATTAACTTCGTTTTGGAGACGACTTCCCTCGCAGCAGTATTTCTAAGGCCAAGCACGCCTTCGCCTTGGATGAATCATCTCCTATGGTGTAGTGCTGTGCTCGCAAATGGCTTGTATTTGTTTGGCCTCTTTACAGACTTGCGTAATGGTTTCCTTTCAAGTGTTTTCATATTTTTTTCAGCCCGAAATAATAAAAGTAAAAAAAAAATGATGGTGGTTAACATTCGTTTGTAAATTCTGTTTCATTTTATAAGGAATTCAAGTTGTAAAAAGATAACAGAATTCATTTATGTAAAAAAAAACTATTAAGATTTGAGAATAGTTACTATTAGAGCATCTAGATGGCGCAGCATACCTTGCACTCAAAGTGTGCGGCTTATTGAAGCAAAAAGTGGAAAACCATTAACTATGTATATGCTTAATACACAACTATAATTTTAAGATTTCTTTAACGTATGAGTAGCGCGAATAATGTTTATACAATAATTTCCGCAATTTGGTTTTTTTTTTAATGACGTTGGCAACTACGTTTTCCTCTTTGTTCCTGTTCATTTAAGATTGTTTGTTTTTTATATATTTTATTTATTATATTTTTTTTTTTTCACTTTCGTCCAAATGCATTGGGTTGTGAAATTTGGGGAAGTAAAATTTACAGTAGTTTGGTAATTCCATTTGTTGTGCAACCTTTTAATATCTTTTTCCTTAATCGGTTCTAACGCTCAACTTACGAATAGTTTTTCTTATTACGTAATTTTCTGTAATAACTGTTCTTTTTTCGATAATTTTTTTGTTGAATCTCCGTGTTCTTTGTAAGATCGGTGCCTCGACAGAAGATAAGTTAAGAGCACTTATGTAATAGATCGACCAGATTCTGAACTCCCATCTCAACCAGACATTATATAAATATTTTTCTTCTTTGAATTAACGTGAATTACTGTTCGTTTTAGAAAGCGAGGACTCGCTTTCGCGGACGATTCTACTCCGCAAAGGGGTGATTCGCTGTGATGGGCACTTTCCTAAGACCTGTTTTTCTTTTAGCACCTGTTATTTTTGCAATAGTATTTATTCTTTCCATAATTCTTTCCCGAAAAGCGCAAATAGAACTCAGCTATTAGTAAACTAACAGATAAAAAGTAAACATCCCCTCTTTGTTTCTCCTCACACCTATTTCGATGAAATCGAAGGAGACCTGACGCATGCGCAAAAGCGTTGAAGGCTCTCGTAAACAAAACCGAACAGTACTGCTAAGTCCGAATATATTTCGGTAGTGTAAACCTTTAGTCTACTGATATACAAGAAAATCCATATCAGTACATTAATAATAAAACAGCCTATTTAAAAATGTATAGAGATACAGCTATATATATTAGTATATATATATATATTTATTATTATTATTATTATTTACAGCCTCCGGCTCCAGAAAAGTGTGCTTATATTCATAAATATTATTTGTAAATTTAATGTCTTGCTAATTTAAATATTTTTGAAGTACCATCCCATTCGCAATACAACGTCTTCAATTCTGATAAGTTTTTTCCTTCAGCCTAATTCAGAACGTAAGAGATTTCATAAATTGATGTTTTCTTTACAGTGGTCAGCGCTCATCTCGCCATTATTTTTGTTCCCCAATGTAAACAGAGCTTTCCAATTCGTAGGCCTATAAACCTAGCAAGACAATCGTGAGACTCTCGACCACTGTTGTGGTTGTGACAGCCAACGCACTTCTAGCAAGTAGACACGACTTTTTATCTGCACGCAGTCCTTTTGCGCTGCAATACCTTACCAGTAAAAACATTTTCCTATTCGATAACTTTGCCATTTCTTCCACACATTCGGAAATTCCGAATAGCGTTCAGACTTCGTTTGGCCTGAATTTCTCTCAAAGGAGGTCACTTGTGCCTCCTAAATCAAAAAAAGTTACTTCCCGAGCATCACCTGTCGACGAAGTGGACGATGCTTGGAGAAAAAAAAATATTCCACCCACGTTTTGGCCTCCCATCACCTGCATTCGTTTGACCTTTATTTTTCTTTTTATTGTTCATGGCAGTTGATTTGCATTCTATAATATATTGGATCTAGTTTTGGTTTTCATTCCTGCTTTCCTGATGCAAATATTGTCGTTGGTGGACAATAGATTGGTTCGAAAGAAACAAGTTCCGAATGCCTACACTACGTGATGTCTTCCGTAAATATCATTCAGTTCTCGTCCATCGTATTGATTGGAGGCTGCAAAACAAGCAACTCTTGTTTAAGCGCTGTGACGAACGTCGCAATTGATACCAAATTTCTTGCGTTATCTTGTTGGTTTTTTTTTATTCTTTTCTCATTTTATTGTATACGATAAACTATAATGCATAATACAGTATAATAAAACGTATCGTAAAAACCAGGGTGTGGGGAACCTGCGGCGTTTGTGATGCTCTGTGCGGATTTTCAAATTCGTGTGTTTTTTATTAGAAAAATCACAAAAAAGAACAGAAATGGATTATATTATAAATAAATTGAAAACTGTCAATGCTATAATAGTCAGCTGAAAATTGGAAAACTTCTTGAACAGACTATTTACAAAATCGATTGAAATAAAAGTAAAAAACATGTCTTGAAACTATTTTTCTCCAAACGAATAGGGATTTTTTCCATGTACTCCCAAAGACCAAATCCCTGATATAGGCTAGTCGATATTCAGTACATGGTTTTAATGCGTTCAAATTGGTATTTCGGTTTCAATTGTGAAAAACTTCTTTAAGCGGTAGCTTTTTATTTCCTTTTGAGTAAAAAAAAAAAAAGTTCCTAAATTCATACTAAATTTATTATAATGTATGTTTGTTTATATATCTAGTATCATTTTTTTTTTCTGATGACGTAATAGTCAACTTGGGCTTTTCAGAAAATATATTTCATTCGGATTTCTTTTTGTAAACTTTTATTATTCTCATCAAATTATTATTTGATGGGTTTTCGATACGATTTCCGGAACCATTTACACCAATGTGTAGGTAGTTGTGCCGTTTCGTATGAGTCATCGCAGAATCACCTTTTCTCTCCAACAGTCTTGCTTGTAATGTGGGTAAAGGATTTATCAAGCTATATACAAATACCGTATATGCTCCAATAAACGCCGAGTCTCTTATTGTGGCCGGTCTCTAATAAGCGCCGGGCTGCAAAGGGGACACGGCCAAATAGGAGCCGCTCTCTAATAGTAGCCGGGTCTTTGATATTTGCCTACTGGTACTAGTGTAAGCGTCCTTATCTTTATAGTCGTGCGTAATATCTTACAGTACATTGCCTTACAAAATGCCGCAGAAACAGTCATTTGACATTGCCTTTAAGATTCGCGCGGTGAAATACGCGAAAGAAACTTCCGGTGAGGCGGCCGCCCATCATTGCGAATTCGGACGACGAATAGCAGCGAAAGGGACAGAAAGACATTGCTATTTATCTTTAACAGTCTTATACGAAATTCAAATAAAGTAGCTGTTTGTAATATTAGCCAATATTTATGTGTAAAAATATTGCGTTCTGAAGGTTTTTGTTAATAATAGCCGGCCTCTAATAGCAGCCGGTCTCTATTAAGCGCCGGGAGCCGAGGTTTGTTTTGCAAATAAACGCCGGGGGCCTCTATTGCAGCATATACGGTACTTCTGTATCACTAATATCAAATTACATACAAGAAATAATAATTTACTCCAAATCTCATACCGATATATAACGTCAAGACTTCCTCAAGGTTCTTATACAAAATACAAATGAAAAGAAGAAAAAATTATTCTTAACTTAACAAAATAAAACAACTGAACAACATCAAACCTTTGTTAAAAATAAAATAATGTTAAATAATATCAACAATAAAACGATAATAACAATAAAAAGTAAGTTGAAATCGGAAAGACAATTATTACTATATCATTGATCGTAAAACCTTTTATAAATCTTTAATTTTATTACTTTAATTTCTTCTACTTCAATTTCACAATTTCTTTTATTCTTTTATTTAATTAATAAGAATCTTGAGGAAGTCTTGACGTTAAGTTAAGACGAAATATCGGTATGAGATTTGGAGTAAATTATTATTTCTTGTATGTAATTTGATATTTATCAAGCTGTTGCACTCGCGCGCGCACACACAAAAAAAACATTGATGGCGCTAAGATAAGACTTTTTAATATTAAACATCTATATATTTTTTTAGTAATGTACACAGTTATTAAGTAATTATTAGTCTGCAGAGTCGTAATAATTCATAGTACTATTCGTAGTCAGCCAACGTTAGAACCTAGGGGCTGTGAGAAAATGAAGAAATTGTTTTATTCAGGAAGGATTTGAATATGGAGGCAAAAATAAAATATAAGAAATCGGTATCTATTATAACGAATACACTGCGCGCCGCCCTCATTCTTAATTTTGTATTTTTATGTTAGTTAAACAAGTAGTTAGCTTCATTCATCTATTAGGAAAACTGGTTGATTAATAACATTCCCTTAGCGATGCTTATATATGTATGACCTGAAAACTTGGCAGGAAGAATATCTAAAAATAAAAATTCTTCCTAATGTCAATCTAGGTTTGATTTCAAGAGGGTTCAAAATTTTTCTAATCCTTCCATTACTTTCTTGTGTAATTGTTCTGTTTCGATGAAGCATTATGACTCTGTGGTTTTTCTTGTGACCCGTTATTCGTATTCACTGAACAGAAACCAAAAATGTTCTCCTCAGAAGGTTCGCTTTATTTTTGGATGAGTGAAAGTTCACGCGAATGAATGATAACGGTGACACTGGAAACCAAGGAAAATCAGGATAACGACATCAGTCTGTCTGTGTTCCTCGTCCCTAAGGTCTTGTGGACAGAAGTGGATCCATTTTACGTATCTGAGAATTTGAAGAAAGATTTGGTTGCATTAATTTACGACTGCGAGTTTTCATTTGCTATTTAAAAACAAGCAAAGAAACATTAAACGTTTTAAGGAAAATATGCTTTTTATTCTTTCTTGTTTTAACGTCTCGTTTTACGCTGAGAATTCATCCTAGTGGTAAGAGGCAGGTTTTTTTTTTTTTTTTACATTGTTTCCATAGAGAAAGACGATCTTATATGGCGAAATCTGATCACTTACGTTCGCCTGGAAATCATGCCGTCTAAAATAGAAATGGCGTCTTTGGAGCAGGAGGCTACTGTCAGTACGCCAGAGTAGATATAACACAGCCAAACCAGGGGCATAATTTTGGAACGTTTTTCAATATTTTGTACGAAATGTATTCGTAAGGTGTACAAAATATAAAAACCAGAATGTTTTTTTCGTTATGTTTATATGGTATAGTTAAGAATTTTAGCAATAGATGTCGCTATTACGTCCTGGAAACATCAATCCATAAGCAGATTACGTCAACAAAGGTCTTTGGGGAAACGGCTACTCGTTGATTGCTCTGGTGTGTGGCGGGGATGTTGAGTAGCATCAAAAAAAGAAGAAATCTTAAAATTTGGACTTTTTTGTGTGTTGGGAGAGCCATCTCCCCCAATTCGGAAGAAAAGACGTAATTTGTTTTTTATTAAATTGGCAAAGATCATAATCCTCTTTCAAGGATCTTATCTCTTTCTGATGACCCAGGGCAACGACAAAGTTGTCCTGGATCAACAGAATTGCTCTCTTGGTTAGAATGTAGGCATCAAAGCGAAAAACTTTTTTACATAAAATTTATATATATGTATATATATATATATATATATATATATATATATATATATATATATAT
>JAFIDM010000004.1:39961101-39975833 GCA_023159025.1 Thereuonema tuberculata | reverse complement strand
ATATATCTTTAATTTTGTAATGATTGTTCTGAAATTTATTTTATAACTCGACATCTTGGAACCATTTCCGTTAAATTAATGTATAAAACGTTTATAAATGACCCAAAGAAAAAGTATTAGATATCCACTACAACTTCAGTTGACCCTATTAGCGTAGGCTTAGTGCAGTTTCGCAATTGTCGAAAACTGTGAGAAATTTAGTACATTACTCGTTGAGATTTTGCTCTGGTCTGTCCAACATAAGACTGACGGAACGGATCAGAAATATTAAAGAACATATCCTTATTTTTCTAGCTTATGATATCTGATACGTTGTTAATGTTAATAACTCTTGGGATATTAGCTAACAAAATTGGTAAAAAGGAAAAAGTTAAAAAAAAAAAAAAATAATAAATTCCACAACTTCCTAAGTTGAGTTACGGTAGGTGGATGGCGGCGAATTCACTTTGTGCAGACACCTTAAATAATAACAATGGAAACCAAATTAATTGTAGTCAACGCCCAGGTGTGTTCTCTATTTAGAAGGTATCTTCTAATTAAAATTCCCACCCTCTATCAGAGCGATGATGAATCGTCTTCCTCTTTAGTGGTTCGTTAGCAGCACCATCAGGAAGTGGAGCTGTTGGCGAATGCTCTAATTGTTATTGTTTCTGACAAGTGGAGAAAAAAAAAAGGAAAGTTGAGTTAGAAATTGTGGATGTGCTTCCATCCTTTTCTTGTATTTCTTCTTTTATTTATTTTGGTAACAAGGAAAGAGTGGGATTTGTGTTGATCAGGTCTTCACAATTCAAACGGATGCAGTGACCGAGATGTTACGGCGTGATTGCAGAGGAAAAGTAAACAAAATCGAATTTCCCCACGGAAACGTTGTTTTGTTGAAGAAGTTGTATGTTTTTTTTCAATTGGAGTGAAGATCAGTTGAAAAAAATCAGTGGTCGAATAAGTCTGTCTCGTGGTCTTGTTGACCGACACGACCTTAATGGAAGCTAAGCTGCCTGTTTGTCAGAGATAAGTTGTCTGAAGGGAATGTAAGTTCTGTTGGTTTTTGATTAGTCAGATGCCGGTAGTCGTAGTTTTGAGGTTTGTAGTTTTGACATTAACTGTGGATTTTGAAAATACGGCGACGAGTGGTTACCACATTTAGAGATTGAAGACTCCCATGATGTTATTTTGGCATTTTCAATTTTTATTATGTTAGCCGGCATTGATCAGTTTTTAAATTTACATCAGAGAATACCCGGTGTAGATTATGCACAGTAAGAATTTAAGAACAAACAAGAAAAAAATGTTTTTGTTATTATTTTACAGTTCGCAGAAATAGAATTGAAGGAAAATGCTAATTATGTCATGATTTACTAATGTTTGCCACACAAGTAATTATCATATTTGGATCTAAACCATCAGTTATGCCTGGAATGTATTATCGCTGTTACAGAAATATTTGAATCGTTTTCGGCCATCTATGGACACGGTTTCTATCTGTAATTATGAAAAAAAACAAAAAAAAAAAAAACACTGATCTCCCGGTAGATGGCACTCGTAAAAATGACATGAACAATCAATTATCTAGTATCTGGGTGCTTTTGTTGCTCTTTTGGCGGCAAGGAAAAAAAACCTAAATTTTTTAATTTGGTTAATCTTAAATTACTTTAAGATGTAAATTGTTCCTAACAATATAAACATCGCCAAAAAAGAATTATCTCAAAAACTGAATTCTTTTTTGGCGATGTTTATATTGTTAGGAACAATTTACATCTTAAAGTAACTTAAGATTAACCAAATTAAAAAATTGAAAGTATTTTTTTCAAAAACATACAAAGACAAATTTCTGACGTTTCGAAATCTATGGACCCATTACCGTTTTTTGGATGGAAGTAAATGAAACTTATTAACCTAAAGTAATAACTGATATTCCGTTGTTTCACTTGGATTTTTAATGGCTTCGATTTTATTTATTGTTTTGAAGATTCCAAATAATAATCAACGTACACTTTTCATTTTTGGGTCAAGAACTGTAAAAATAATACTTTTTTTTAGTAGCATTAAACTTGATAATTAAAGAATACAAGGAATTTTCTTTTGTTTAAACAGTAAGAAAATAATTGAACGAGTGTCGTTTTAGATGCTAGTATGTAATGGAGAATTTTGAAGAAAATACGGCATCGTAAAACTCCCTGCATCTTCAGCTGCGGAAAGTTTTTTTTAGTAGGAAAAAAAAAAAGCCCAAGATTTAGATAACCATAGTTATTCGTAAAATGTCATAAAAATGAGGTTTTAAGTTACACATTCCCATAATGCATTGCGAAAAAGGAAAAAAAATGGCGATTGTTTGATAGGTATTTATTCTGAATTGTCGTCTCCTTTTTCCTGCTTCCATCCTGATATAATAAAGAACGGAGCTTTTCTCTTGTCTGCGATCGCTTGTATCTTTGCTTTTGTACGCTTGCCAGAATTAACAATGTGGAGGTGTTGGCCCCGGAGGCCGTTGAACTTCGGCGCCCGCCTGCCGCCCGCACCGGATCAAGTAGTTTCAATTATTATGTGTGCGCGCGCGCTCGCTTTTTCGTGCAATAGAAACTGTCCCAATTTGTATCCCATTAGATCAACTCGTGAACTTTGAATAGCCAATTTGTAGTTGGTCCCACTTGGCTTATTATTGGAATCGTTAACTTTCTTTTGTTACTTAATGTGGACGGAAGCTCAAAAGTCGATTGGTTGCTGAAGTTCTTCGAAGCTAATGTGTAATTTACTTCAGACTTTAAAAATCAAGGGCTAATCAGGATTCGTGTTTGCAAACCTTTTTCTAATTTGAAAGCCATGAAATATCGGAAAAACTTTAAAACGAGTTACTTGGAAAGAGATAAGAATTTATTTTTTGTCACAGAAAAGAAGAAAAATCTGTACTTTTACCAAAAAAAAAAATAAACGATTTCCTTATGGAGAAATTTTAGGAAAAAAAAAATAAAATATTTGGTTTTAATTGGATTTTTTTTTTTATTTGTGAAAGTAACTAGCAACCCGGGAAAAGTGCGTTCTCCCAACCCACGACTACTTTTAGAACCAGCGTCTACGACATATTTTTATTTTTTATAGAGACTAGTTGTTGAAGTAATAATCGCAATATTATTATAGCATACATTGTTTGGGCGTGCTTCGAATTGATTAAAATTAATTTGATTCTTACAATTAATAAATTTGATTCTTACAATTAATAAATTTGATTCTTATAATTTAAATCGGTCATTTGAGAAAATATTAAGAAATCTATATATACACAGAGAGAGAGAGATATATAAGTACTCTCTACTATGCGGAAAATGTAGGCTACCTTGGAACCTCCCCATGATGTCACCCCCTTCACATATTGTGATAAATGCTAAACCGCTTTAGTTGGAAACACGAAATTTCACGTGTTTTGTTTTTGGAAGAAATCTATTTGATCGAATTTTTGATATTCGGGTGCTAAGGGGTGTAAACAGGGAGACTATAAACTATAAACTAATATATTACAAGTACAGTGGAGCACCGTTTATACGTTTCTCGTTTATACGTTTTTATCATTTACACGTTTTTGAATGGTCCCGACAAAATCCAATGCATATTAACGTTAAATAATTTCATTTATACGTTTTCCTGAAATCGCAAATTTTATTTATACGTTTTTTTAAGAACTCAAGAAGAGAGAAAATGCGCATTTCAATCTCAGATTCCCACTTGCCGATTGTCCAGTCTTAGAAAAGGCACGCAGTCTTAGAAAATTACACTGAAAAACCTCTGCCAAGTTTCCAAAAAGCTTTGGCGGGTTTTAACACCATCCAAAAATACCTAATTAGCAGAGATTTAAATGATAAAGTTAAGATGTCACTTCTAGCTGCGCACAATGAACTTTTTTCTGTGCATTCCAAAAAAGCCCTACAACCTAAAATAAAAAAAAAAATTGTAAATGCTGACTGAATTTGAATAGTAGTACTAGTTGTATATTAAATCCAAAATTAAAAGTTTTCATGTAATATTTTAATTTACCTCTGACTTTTTATTGTTGGTTATTACGAAATTGTTCGTAACTTTAGTGAATTTCGTTTATACGTTTTTTCATTTATACGTTTTTTTTTTTCTCAGTCCCTTGAAAAACGTATAAACGGTGCTCCACTGTACTTACAATATTGTATATACTTATATATAAAGTAATATTTATTATATATATTATTTTTTTCCCAGCAGAAATGAACTACAACTGCGGTAAAATCAAGAAAACCTATAGCTGGCATACCAACTTCATATATAATAATAATAGTCCTTTATATACAGTAGGACCCCGATTTAACGAATTCATCGGGACTGAAAATTTTATTCGTTAAATCGGGGGTTATTCGTAATATCGGGGTCCAAAATAAAAAAATTTCTGCACATACCTTATGGAACAGCTCTAATAAGCAACTACACAAAAAAATCCATAATTAGAAATTGTAAACTTTTTATTCAGCAGCTAATAATACAGCGAATAATTATGCACTAGTTAGTTTTAAATTTTAAAGTATGTACTTAGTAATGTTCGACAATTTCCTTGATTCCTGAAAAAGTTCCTTTTCGACTTTATGGAGAGAAGAAAATACAGCGTCATTTATATCCTGCTGCATTAGGTATGTTTAGATATGCTTACCCAAACTTACAAAAAAAAAAAAAAAAAAAAATTCGGCTGTTGAAATAATTTGTTAAATAGGGGTTTTTGCCTTCATTTTAATCAGGGAAAAAGAAAAATTCGTTAAATCGCGAAATTCGGTAAATAGGGGTTCGTTAAATCGGGGTCCGAATGTAAATGCTAGATCATATCCATAATATCCATTGTAGCAAATATAAGAGAGAAAAAAAGGCATTTTTATTTGATTTATATGCGATATAATAGATCCTTATGAATCCTAAAAGTGTGGAACTCAAGAAAATGATTATAGGACTTGACGCAAAGATCGAAAAATACTTTAATTATTCCCGTATAGATTATTAAAAAAATATCTTCATTAATTTAAAACACTATGTATAAGTAAGTTAAAAGTGTTTTCCCAAGTAAAGACCTCTAACCTTGTATTGTTATTGTACATAGCCTGTTTTCCCAGTTTTAAAATATTTACTAATTTACCAAAATTTTGTTTAAATGTTTATTTTATCCAGAAGGTCATTTATTTTTATCCGCTTACGAGAGAAACATCCTTCAATAAGGGTGTCTTTATTTCTTAAAGGTGAATTAACTAAGTCTATTAGTTAGACAATGTCTGGTTTAATGCATTATTTTTTTTTGCAGGCGATTAAATTTAGATTAAGATCCTTTGTTTTTCAATGTCAAGGTAACTGTTTGTCTTCCTGTTTACTTGCAGAGAGACGGATGCCCAAAGATAGTCAACCTGGGAAGTTCAAAGACGGACCTGTTCTACGAAAGAAAGAAATATGGCTTCAAGAAAAGGTGACCTCGCTCGCTCTACGCCACCATCAACGCTGCAGTTTTGTCTCGGATACCATGTTTGGTTTTTTTCTCGAACCATGATTACGTCATCTGGGTTTCGTTTATTAACTTCGCACTTTTTTTTTTTTTTTTTTTTTTAAATAAGCCATTATTAATTATTATTCACCGTCATTTTGTACAAAAAACCAAAAACGAAAAACAAAATCAACCAAAACAAACGTTGTCAGTAACAACGTCATCATTGTATTAACTTAATATTAATACCTCGTAATTCATACAATGTTTATATTGAAAAACATTTTTTAATAAAGTAAAAAAAACAAACAAACTAACTACAGGTTTTCTAATTTTATTTTATGTTAATTTTGTGGTTATATAATTGCAATAAATTTTCAGTGCACAATACAACAGGGTTGCCAGATGCTTAATACACATGAAAAATTGGCCAATTGCAAAATTGAACAAGGAAAACACTTGAATTCGTGGATTTTCCGAAATTCAGCCGTTCTATCGAAAAAAAAGGGGGGGGGAGGCGGGTTGTTATCAGCCAACAGGCATTCTATTTCCGTATAATTCTCAAATCGTTTGCAGTAAATTATTTCATCAACAAATACAAAAAAAAAAAACCTCAAAATACGACATGAAAACCTCTCGAAAACATAAGCCTTTAGATTTACACGAGTGCTTCCAATTGCGAATCCATTTCTTCAAAAAGGCCAAAATTGTAAATATGGTCAAGGCTCATTGCCAAACGTATTTGAAAAAAAAAAAAAAAGATTAAAATTGTTAAATTTGGTCATATAAAGGTCTAAACGGCAATCCTGCTTTCCAATTCATTTATTTAACTTGACTTCCTGAGATATTCCTCCGCGGAAAATAGTTCGTCATTAAGAATAAGTTAAATGATTACAAAAAGTAGGATAAAACTTCGATGTGTTTCCTGTGGTTGATTTAATGAAAGAATCTTATATTAGCAATATAATATATTTAAAAAAATTTGATAATTTTGCATTTTAATTTATTTTAACAATGAAAGATCTCAGAAGTAAAAGTCAATTTAACTTGTTTTTAACAAAATCAGTTTTAAAAGTTTCATGGTTTCTACTATGCCTTATTGCATAAAACTTACATGTTTGTGACAAACGTTGCTTTTTGTCTAGACTAAATTGATTTTCTAATAATACTGATTAGTGTCCACCAGATGGCACTATCGTATCGATTTCAGCGAAAAGAAAACAAAACGTGACATTACTGTTCTCTCCCGAGAATCCAGCAGTGATTTGGAAGAAATCCTTGTACCACGCGACTGTTGACACACGACGAAAGCCAGAAAATCCTTGTTCTCCAGCCGAAAGAAAAATGGTGTTTAGGTTTAGTTTTTGTGAGGTGAAAGGGATACACAGTAGCAGTGGCATGTCCAGCAATTTTGAATCGAGTCCGGATTGGTGGATATGACGGGAAGATCAAAATAATAATAAAAAAACAACATTAGTAAATAACAATATTATAAAACCTTTAAATTTTCTTTAATTGATTTTTAAAAATGCAATTGCATAACATTATTGAAAACAATGTCCATTTACAAGATGTTAAAATCATTGTTACATAAACGGAATGGTGTCGCAGTGACATAATTTCACTATTTTGCTTGGTCTAAAAATAATTATATCTACTGATCTTGAAAATTGTTGTTTTTACGCCAATTGATAAAGGCTCCAGTATTTCGGCATCCGATGATACCGATACTTCAGTTCCAATACCAATTGAAAACAACCCTCGTGATTTCAGTCCGTACCCCCCACCCTTCCTTTCCAACATTATTCTCTGCAAGTTGTTTTCTCGCAGATATTCATTTCCTAATATTGATTCTGCCAACAATGAATATTAATGTTTTGGCATTTGAGTTACAGTGAATATTTACAGCGAAAGGAATTGTAATTTCTAATTGAAGTGCTTTTGAAATATCTTAATCCATCCGATTGTGACACGAGAGCAAAGACAAATAATGGTATTCGCAGTTATTTTAAGCGCCATAATAATATGGCTAGATTACGTGAAGCGCTGTGATGCTTATATCCTGGTTTCACGGGATAAGAAGTCGATATATAAAACTAGTTCAGTCCTGTGACGTATGTTTGTGACGTATTCCTAAACGAATTATCGTACCGTGAGTGATTTCACGGAAGAAGAAGAAAAACCAGTTTTTTGCAATGCATCCTGGGACTGTGCTAAACCAAAATGGCGCCAACCAGCAAAGTTATTGTTTCGCAGCAAGGGCAAAACAAAAGTTTGTTTTTATGTTTATGATGTTGCAGCTCCATATTCTCGAAAATATCAATTTTTAATTCCATTTTAAATTATCAATTTTGTTCTTGATTTCCTCGCAGGTTTTCTCTATCTTGTACGATTCTTTAAATTCTACCTTCATTTTTTCATAAATTCGACGATTTCGCTTCATTCGCCTCAGATTATCAATATTTTCTCGCCACATTTCAGTAAAATTACAGTTTCGCCTTCACTCCATTCTGAACGTTGTTGTCATTGAGGCGTGGTGGGAACGATGGCTGCCATGTTGGAAACGACTTTAATCGATATACCTACTTGTCACAACTCGGACAGCGCTACCGACTCCCGCCCTGACTGAACACATGGTTCTCAGAAACGAGAAAATGCGAAGAATCCAGTCTTTAGTAGTTCCGTGAAACCACGGTATTAAAGTGCAAACAGATTGGCTTAAATTAATGGTGGTACGATAGATTTCAATATTGGTTCTTCGACACAGTGAAAATAGTCGAAAACATGAATTTGTCCGAAATGAAATGTCGGATTTTCCCCACTTGAATTTAGTTTTCGTGCCAAACGCGCGATATGTGAAGTACATCAAATCCATTTGTGTGGCAAAGAAGGGTGAAACCTACCCCGTCATGTGCTTCAAGTGCTGTCGATACAACGCACGTTTTATATGGATTATTACATGTCTCAAACTTGGGACACAGAAGCTGCTAGAAACATTAATTCTGGAGAAGGTACAATGTTGGTTTAATGAATTCCGCTCAGGCAACACGAGTCTTCAAAATCAATGCCGTGGTTGTGTTGCACCTTCCATCCACGATGACCAGTTACAGGTCTTGATTGCAGCGGATTCCCGCCAAAATATTCGTGAGCTCGCGGACAAAGTAGGTGCACCAGTGTCAACAATTGCAGACCGTTTAAAAACGCTTTGTAAAATGAAAAAGATTGGTAAATGGGTGCCGCACAACCTTATGGAGCAGAACATGAAAATCCAACTGGATATTTGTTCACTTCTGCTGCGGCACACACGGAACCCACTGCTCCGTCGAATTGTGTTATGCGACGAGAAATAGGTCCTGCACGACAATCGCAGTCGTTGAGCGCAATGAATAGATAAAGAAAATCTCCAAAAAACATGTCAAAGCCATGTTGTGATCTGCAGGGGATTGATTCAATACTCGTTGTTGCGATCTGGTGAGACGATAGATGCGATCAAATATTATGCAGATCATGCATGTTAAACCATACCAGAAGCAGCCTGTAGTACTGAATCGTCGTGGGTTACTCCTGCTGCACGATAATGTTCTGCCACATGTCACGATTACCTTGTGGAAAAATATACAGACTTGTCTGTGGAAATTCTCCCTCACCCACCATATTCCAGATCTTTCGCCAACAGACTACCATTTTTTTCAAACGTCTGCATCACTTCTTGGACGGAAAAAACCTGAAGGACAGCTGATGAGGTGTTTGTCAGCTTTCTGTCCCCTAATTTCTACCAACAAAGGATAGATGTCCTTATCAGTCGTTGGCAGAAGTATCTGTAGCGTATTTTGATTGATAACTAGCTTATAATTGAGACTAGCTGATTAGCCCTGACCAGCATTCCAACATTTCGTTTTGGACAACCTAATAACGTTCATCACTTTAACACGTTGATTGCCACAGACGCCAACTACTAGTTATCTCGTACAGCTGGCGTCTGTAAAGCAGTTTGAGTCTCACACGCGAGCGCCGAGATAACTCATACAATTTTTTTTTTGTTAATTAAGCTTTAAAAATATAGTAAAATATTAAATAATATGTGACTAAATCAAAATTTTATTTGAGACCAATTTTTCCGATTACTGTGGGAGTCAACGTATTAATAAAGGTTTTCCTTCCTTTCATCGATTTTGGCCAACTATGGACGACGGGCTAGCCCTACCTGACAACGTCAGGGTGAGGCTAGGAAATTCAAGAAGGGGGACGAGATTTCACAACTCGTCCAGAAATAACCCTGAGATAGTAAGTCCCACGGGAGAAACGGATGAAACACAGAAGAAGAAAGAAACAGCCATGCCCACGCCGGGATTTGAACCCAGGTTCCAACACAGCACGGCAGACCACAGTCTAGACCGCTCGGCCATGCAGGAACGGCAATAAAGGTTTTATTTTATATAAAATTATAATTATATATATTCAATTATAATGCAGAATAACAAGTGTGTGATTGCACTTGTGTTATGGCATTTACACATTTGTCTTGCATTTGGCACAATGACATGTTGCAGCATTATCAAACTCTCTTGCTCTGGTTTGAATATACAGTAGAACCCTGGTAATCCGAGGTAATTGGGGCTGATGGTACATCGGATTACAAAAAACTCGGATTATACGAAAAAAAGAAGAAAAAAAAAACTAGAAACTTTCAACTAGAACGAATCAAATTTAATTTATAATAGATATTAAAGTTACAGATAAATTAACAATGTTATCTGGTGACATGAAAAGACTCTTTATAAGCATTTACAACTTTAAAAAAACTGTCGAACGAACCGATCACAATAGCAAATAGACTGATACTGACTGGCCGCCTTGCGTTACCTTGGACTCAGCCTCACCTCGGATTACCGGGGTTCTATTGTATTGTCATTCTTGGCCTATTTTCCTAAGGAAAGTGAAGCTTATAAAATCATGCGTATCTGTGTGTGTGTGTGTGTATTCGAAACTTCCCCTCAAGTTTTTTTTTTTTTTGGTAGAAGAATTAAAACGAGGAACAACAAGATGCCATAACTTAATCGTGAGAATAGTAGTGGTGTCTCAAAAGAAAAGATGAACAATAAAAAACTCACTAATGAAAAATTAGTAAGAAAATTCATGTACTGGCAGTCCCCCGGCATCAATGATTTTTTTTTAAAGCATAAAAAATTTAATCTGCGCATTGAATTATTAATAAACAACAATAGGTGAGACCAAATTGTTTACCAAGTGACATCCTGGAACAGCTGTTTCACGCTCTTTGGCGATCATCAGCCAAGAGCAGTCACCAGTAAAACAACGAGGTCTCCATACTGAGGCTAATACGAATGATCATCGGAAGCGCAGTGGTGCCTCAAAAGAAAAAATGAACAATTGCCAAACAATTTGATCTCAGCCGTTGTTGTTCATTAATAATTGTGCAGATTGAATTTTTATGCTTTAAAAAAATTCATTGAGATCGGCGCACTGCTGGCACATGAATTTTCTCACTAATTTTTCATTAGCGAGTTTTTTATTGTTCATTTTTTCTTGTAAGGTACCACTGAGCTTCCGACGATTATTCCTATTAGCCTCAGTACGGAAACCTTGTTGTTTACTAGCGACTACTTCTGGCTGATGATATCCAAAGAGCGTGAAACAGCTATTCCAGATTATCACTTGGTAAACAATTTGGTCTCGCCCATTGATGCTTTGACTAACTTGAAAATTTTGCAGTGTAGTTTCCTATCGAGAAAGTTGCGCCTGAAGATGACAAAGTATTAGAAACGAAACAATGAATTCCTAGGGATATCTTAAAAATGGCACATTAAACCAATTGACATAATTAAAATTAATTGGATTTTTGTTGTTGTTGATGGCCTTGTATTTTCAGTCCACAGCGGGACGAAGGCGTCCCTAATACTGAGAGGACTCTGGTCATAATCACCCCAACTGACGAGGTGACTGGGATGATGATAAGGGAAGAGAAAGAAGAAGCAGACAGACAAAGGAAAGAAAGTTGAAACAGCCAAGCCACAATCGGGAATCGAACCCTGGTGCCGACACAATACTCGCACGGTAGACCGCCGTCTTAGACCGCTCGGCCATGCCGGCACGGCAAATTGAATTTAGGCATCTTAAATGAAAGCGAATTTAATAAGGTTCCAGAAACTACAAGTGCTTGAAGAGCGTTCGCGTTCAGCAAATTTTATATCTTACAAATATAGGAAAGCCTCTATTTTCTTATCTACTACGAAGAGCAAAGAAAAAAAATAACCATTTTAATGAATTTTTTAAAGATTTATTTAATGAGCATAACTTGTTTTATTTATTTATTTATTTATTTATTTATTTATTTATTATTTTACATATTTATTTTTGATTTATTCGCAGTGATCGAATAGAAGTGACAAGTTGACGGAAATGGTCAATCGGTGTCTTAATATCAATAAAAAAATACAGAGCTATAAATAATCTAATATAACGTCGAATCTTGATAAATGTTAACCACCATGTTTGCTTTAAATATATTTTAAATTTATTTCAAAGATAAATCTTTGAACTCTTACACTGTAATTTGCATTTATTTAGGGTACACTTCATAGATCTGAAGGACGGACGATGCTCTATTAATCTATCATTGGTGTGTTCAGATTTGGCAGTTGACATCAACCGATTTACGAGTTGATCAACTAGCCGTTCGGATAATACAGTTGATCAATTGCACTGTCGTTTGGATATGCATGTTGACGTCAACTCAGTTGGCGCCGGTTGTCAACTACGCCGACAGAGCTGATTAATCCTGTCCTCCAAGATGGCGACATATAAACGGCATGTATTCATATTGTAGTTGTCGTGATACTGAAGAGAGGGCACTTTCTCGATTCGCTAGGGATTAGATTCTCATGTGTAATCGCCTATTCTCGTCCAAAAAATATTTTTTTGCACATTCTTGCTTATGTCAATCGTTCATCGCTCTCCTTGCCTTTCTACATTTTTATTGAAATAACCAAAATACATAATCCAACGATAGCCTCGGCCATTTTGAGCATCAACTGGAGAGTTCGGATACTCTAGTTGAGGTTGTATCAACTATCCCTTTCGCATCTCAATCATCAACTATATTTGACTTATCAGAACACACCCATTGATACACATAAACCGTCCTTGTGGAACGAGCAAATGTTTATAAAAACCAGTCAGTTGTAAACTTGAATGATTCCTGTCTTGATTGGCTTCGTCCTATTATAGTAACTCGATTACTAAGTCGTTCACGTGACCTGCTAAATGTATTCAAACTAAGGTAGACACGTGTCACAAACAATAAAGTTTATTTTGTAAAGTTCGTCCTAGTTTAAAGTGGATAATTGAGACTAAAAATTACCGCTTTAAGTGAATCCCCAGTTAATCATAAAAAAAAATGTATAACCTTCAATACTGAAGCCATTTGAATGTGAAAATACATCTTTATTATTCATATTTTAAGTTTCTTACATTAGTAATATATTTTCATATAATTTTTTACAATTTAAAACTGAATTTCAGAAGATCCTGGCTGTATTGCACCATTACTTACATTGACTGTTGACTTGTGACGCATGAATCCATGGTCAATTGTTTTCTAAAATTTATTTTTTTCATTTGTAATTGTTTTATAGCAAGATAAAAACAATGTCTGGTTTTGAAGGAGAAGTGGGACATGATAATGGATATACTCTTGTCTGAGGAATTTTCGCACTCCGATTGAGGTGCACTCAATATTTTGATGCACAATCTCTTTTTCTCATTTGACGTGGAATGCATAGGTCACATGGTATTAAAAAAGGTTTCCATATGCTTATGTACTGGACATTTTTAAGTGGTGATTCATAATTATTTGACCACGTAACTGCAGGGACACGGATAATGAATACTCGTTAAGTGGGGAAGGCCTGTAACACATACATTAATGCAATATATTAATTTGTTTTTGACCTGTAATTGAAAAGACTTACCAACTCAAAATTATGGACTCATAAAAGCTTCCATCTATTCAGAAAATATGTTCTCAGGTTAACTCAGGTTTTAAAAATAAAATGGATATTAGCCATTTTATAGCAAAGTTAGCTGTGTGTAATCAATAGTTAAATAAGGGGTCTTCATTTCACGTTTAAAATATTTCTTATCACTGTCATTTAAATACAATTTAGCTGTGAAGCTTCATTGTAAACTACCCGTTTTGATTGTAGGGAACAAAGAAGCCATTGTTATTGGCCGAGAACTATGGTTCATGTCAGCTCGTACAAATTTAGTTCAGTCATTAACCAACATCAGCATCTGTTTTTAGAAACCTTGTGAATGATGTATATGACTATTCCTTTCTGAAAATTAATGACGAACGAACTTTACTACAACGATTAAGTTATAGTTTTTTAAAATGATAATCAGCCATTATTCCAAACGAGCGATCGATCTCCTTTGAAGACGCCATTAGTAGATGGGTGAGATCTAAATGCATTTCTGGTGTAAACAAACAAATTACTCCGGAAGACCGACATCTATGATGAATTACCTCTTTCCTAATGCGAAAGAAATCGTTAAAATATACAAATTTCCCCAAACAAATTAAGTATATCATTAGGCACCGTGTAGCTTGATTAAAATTCGGTAGCATCCCTGTGAAGTTCGAATGGAACTTGCGAAGGCAATGACATTAGACCAATCAGAAAGCACTTTCACGTCACGTGGGCATTGAAACACTTGCTTTCATTTTAAACTACTATAAAGAAGAAGGCGAACGAAATAAGACAATGATGAAGGTAGGGTAAAATAAAACTTAAGATATTACTTCTGTTTATTTCAAACATATCGAAATACTTAGTAATTTGACTATTTATTAATTGTGAATTACAAAGTATTCAATGCATTTATCTAATATTGAATTTCCTTCAATACCGGTAGTTATTATACAATAAGGACAAACTGTCGCGCATCTACAGTTTTAAGTGTATTTCCCAAAGGTCAACCACCTTGAGATTTGTGAATAGTATTTGTTAATAATATTTGAATAAGAAAAGTTTGATATTTAGCCATCCGAAGTCAAGGTTAGTTTTAGCTGAAAAGTCCAAAATTTACGGAAGTTATTCAAGAAACAACTCAGGTCACGTTTCACTTCTAAGCTCCGCCCCCTAAAACCCCATGAACGGATGTCGACTTTGTTGTTACTTATTTGTAGTTAAACCAATGCCCGAAAAGATGAAAACGTTTTTGGCAAAAGCTGTAAAAA
>JAFIDM010000004.1:39939829-39951086 GCA_023159025.1 Thereuonema tuberculata | reverse complement strand
CCGTGTGCAATTGATATCAGTTTAGACAATGCCAGGAATTAATTCCTTTAATGTTCAATATTGCTTTGTATTCACCTTCCCAGTTATTTCTCTGTCCTGGCACAGGTTTGTTTTAAATTGTCAATTGAAACAAGTTTTATTGAATTTTATTGCTAACTCGCACAGCTAATTCTTCTCAGTCGATTCGTATTATTGTTGAATGAAAACGACTTTTACCGCAATTAGCTCACCAATAGGGGCTACGGAACGAAATGAAAAATAAAGGTCCGTGTTTTTCTCTCCGCTTCCGGCCATATGCCGATTACAGAAATCTTTCTTCAGAAGGACGATCGCTTTGAAGAAACGACTTGACAGTTAGGTTATTGAACGTCATCGGTTTTACATATTGCAGATGATACAGTGGGCGGTATCGATTCATAAGACAAACATTTCACTCACATTTTTAAAAAAAATAAAAAATCCAACTATTTTAAAATATTAAAACTTAATGTTGTGAAGTATATATTTTTATTTAATTAGGAGGTTAACGTGTGTTGAATATATTTATGAAATGAGTAACATGTTCGCACACACATATAGGAAACAATAATATGTATTAAAATTTATGAAAAAAAGAATACATAAATAGGCTTGAGTAACAGAAAAGAAAAGGTTAAAGAAAGGGTTTTCTTTATTCCTAGGATTCCGTTGAGAATGACAATTCGCTTAGGATGTCGAAACGTACGGCCCTCAAGTCCATTTACATAATGTATTTTTTTTTTCATATTTTTAATATATTGTTTCCTATATTCATGTGCGCCAATGCTTTACTCATTTCATTAAAACAGTTTTCACATTAAATTTAACGTTAGCCTAAATTTATTTACTCATTTTATTGTGAGTTAATTAACAAACCTTAAATTATCTAAATAAACACACAGACAGACGGGAAAAAATATTTAATTTGTATGCTGGTTAAACTTTGAAGTTCCTACGTTGATAAATTTGAAATTATCTTCAGTTATTTTTTTTATATTTAGTAAGTTGTAATAAAATATTTTATCAATGAAAAATATAAAAAATTGTAATGTTCAAGAATTATCAGCAATATATAGGTATTTCAACCCTTAACTCCCTATAATTTTGGTAATTAATCACTCTTTGGCTCAAGGATAAAGGCTGTTCTCTTAAGTGATCGGGTCTTCAACAGTTGCAATGCTGCCTTCATGAGTTGACACTGACCATAGATACTTTGTAGTTGTAAGCCTCACATTGTATCTGTAAAAGGTAGAAATTCGGAATTTCTGATTTTTTTTAGTTGCAGTGCCAACGTTTTCTCTGTAACCCCTCCCCCTCTTTTGGAGGAAAAGATTAAGCTTTTGGTTGGTTGAATGTCTAGGTTTATTCAACACAGAGCCGGCGTTAGGGGGTGGCGAACGGGGCGGTCGCCTCAGGCCCCGCGCCTGGTTAGAAGAAAGAGGATAAAATAGGATTGTCGTTTGTTGTTTTTTTGTTTTTTTGATTGTGAAAATAAGATTTTCCTTTTTTTTTTTTTTTTGTTGTTGTTGTTAAAATAGGATTGTCAAGGGCCCCGCAAAATTCATCTTGTCCGAGGCCCCGCACCCTCCTATCTCCGGCCCTGTTCAACCCCCACCCCCAAACTTGAAAATCCTAATTAGAATGATGATTCGAATGATTTATTATTAAATTACAGATTTGATCATTGCTCCATCACTTAAAGTTGATGCAAGTTAAATAAACTTTGTTCGAAGTGGATTCTACATTGAAAAAAAAATATTACGGAAGTAAGCAACGGCATGTATCCTTGTTTCTTATCTGTAACCTATCAGATTAATCAAAATATCAAACTTTTGAATAAATTGAAGAAAGTGCCTATAAGACTATTATTTAAGTAAAAAAGACTTCAATAATATTGAATTTTTTATGCCTTAAAATAAGACCTTATCTTTTAATAAAACTTATCGTTTAATAAGAATGATTTTCTTTCCTTAAAAAATAAAATCATTGAGGCCGGGGGACTGCTGGCACATGAATTTCTCACTAACATTTCATTAGTGAGTTTTTTTATTATTTGTTTTTGAGGTACCACTGTGATGCCAACGATTATTTCTATTAGCCTCAGTACTGAGACCTCGTTGTTTACTGGTAAATGCTCCTGGCTGATGATCGCCAATGAGCGTGAAACAGCTGTTCCAGGATGCTACTTGGTACACTTCACCCATTATTGTTTAAAAAGATTTGTTAGAGATTTTACTAAAATACTCAAATCAGGTTAGTTATTCATCCATTTCCATTTATATATATTCCATTTATATATATATATATATTTTCTTCTGTCATTTCGGGCCTGCTCGCGTTGTTCCCCATTTAAGTTTTAGGTAAATTATTTTTTTAATGATTTTTATTGAAACTCATGATAATATATACGCCTCGTGAACAATGGCGGGATAACAATATGACTGCTTTTAGTTGAGATAGAGTATTTACGCTTGTCATTTGTAATTTCTTCATTCAGTCGAAATATGTCTCTAACGACTCTTCACGGGTGGTCGCTGGAAAAAAATGAACATTGAAATTTAAATTTTAATCTAATAGGCTAAAATTAATGAGTTATTTTTTTTTTCTCTGACTCTTCTCTCATTGTGTCATACACACACACAGACACAGGGAGTGACAAGAAACAATAATTTGAATGTAGTCCCCGTGGCCTAATGGATAAGTCGTATGACTTGCATCTAAAGGTTGCAGGTTCGATTCCCGTCGCGAACTTTTATTGTAGTAATTTTTTCACAGGAAATTAACAATTGCGCCGGACAGCCAGAGAAATAAAAGATTTTAGTAATATAGATTTGAAATTTATTAACAAGTAATTTTTAATATTTCTTTCTTTTTTTTTTTTTTCTTATTTTCGTCAATTAACTGTAAACTTTATTTTCACTTCAACACAAAAAAAAAATATTAAAAGCTGATTTTATAGTCAAAAGAATAAGCTGAAAATTACTTTAACAAATTTAAGCTTTTAATTAAATCATTAAAAAAGAGAAAAATCTTAATTGTACTTTCAGTGGCCGTGAAAATAGTTTAAATTGATTTAATCGCGCGTGATTTAGCAACATCAATCGCGATCATTCTTGTGAATTTTAATTTGTGTTGATTAATTAATTTCAGTGATGAGGTAAAATATGGAATAATTAATTTAATCTTCCGTGACGGAAAAAACAAACGGTGACGGCTTATAAATCATCGCGATGACCAAACACTTTTCAATCGTGCGTTTGTTTTTGAATGATATCTATTTCGTAACATACTAAATACTTTGTGTCTCTCAACAAACAGATCATTTCAAAACCTCATCCGTTCTGACGAATAATAGATGTTTTAAAGGATATGTATTGTATATATAAAAAAATGGTCTATTCTATAGTTATTTAGTTAAAACCACATTTATAACTATAAAAACTCAAGAGATATTTCTTCTGGATGTAAAATAGTAAGATCTCAATGATTTTTTTTTTTCACTCCACTAAACCTTATTAGAAATTATTTATTTATTTTTAACTAGCCTGCTACAGTCGTTTCGCTCCGGAAGCCTTGCATTTGTAAGGTAAAAAAACGCTTTATTTATTCAAAAAACCAAATTACATGAAGTGAACAAAAAACTGGAAAGAAAAAATAATAATAAAAAAAAAAACACTTATTGCCTCCAAGCAGATTTGAACCCGATAACCATAACTCTAAAGGTCTGTGTTTATTCATTGCGCACACCAACACTTCGAATGTGGAGAAGACAGAAGGGAGTTAAAAACCAATACTTGAAAATTATACAAAGTGTCAAGGGGATTACATCGAAGGGAGGGGGGAGATTTGTTCAGATTTCTTTGTAGCCTGTTGTTTCCCGCAGGTTCCTAAAGAGTAATTCTGCAAATTTTGGTCCAGATCGGTCAAAGGGCCTAGTACAGCGAACAAACAAACCGACAAACAGACATTCTCCTTTATAAATATATAGATGAATGCGATGTATGCTGTAATATCACTTTTAGATTAGCAATGCTTGAAGCCTACAAAATACGAGTATTTTCTTTATTTTACAATTCCTTGGAATTTTCTAACATGGCTTATTTGAAGGAAATTGTTAATATCGATTCTGAAAGGATATGTCTGTTTAACATTTAATGTTAAGCTAAAAGAAATCAACAATACAACCAAAAATCATTCAAATCAATAATAGGGCTTTTTATAAGGAGATGTTGCGAGATCAATGTTACGGAATTGATTGGGAAATTTTCTAGTAAATTTATAGACAAAATGAAAACACACTTGTCTTTCTGTTTCATAGACCTTTATTTCCAAGGAATTGATAAAAAAAATTCTAAAAATAAATCAACACATTAAAGTGGTTTTAAATGATTGAACAAAAAAAAAAAAAAAAAAAAATAATAATAATTAGGTAAAAATCTGTTTTTTTTTTGTTTTGTTTTTTATTAAAGAGAAGATTTTTTTTTTCCATTTATTTAATAAATCATTTAGTTGTACACTAAATCTTTAAATGATTTCAGTATGTTAATAACTCTTAATAATTACTTTAATAATTCTTACATTTCCCCCAAGAATAATCATAAGCCTTCAGGAAGTGTAGGCGAAATTTATTTTCATTCCAATCTGAAAAAATAGAAATATAAATGTAACAGTTTTGTTAGATATGTTTTATGTAAGCAAATAACGTATTGCTTCCCTTTTAGGCCTGTGTATGATACTAAACCGATGTACGATCACAAGCCTCATATTACAGCTTGTTTTTAATAAATTATTTAAATATGTGAAATATTTAATATGTATGTGTATTTGTAGGAACAGTAATCTTGAAATTGATCAGAATCAGAATAAACATTTCCTTAATGTTTAAGTTATTCTAGCCTGCACGACAAAACAATATATACGATCTCATTTTGTGTTAGTGGACTTCAGTGGATTCTAAATTACTATCGTTCTGTACTTTCTTTGTTTCATCACTTGAATCACTATTACTTGTGTGGAAAAATGTTCTTGTTTTAGAGCTTTTACGATAATCATTTTCTTGGCGTATTCGAGAGAAAGAGAGAAGTGCTTTTTGTTTGTCTATAGATTTACCAGAGAAATTTCCAGTCAATTCCACAACATCAATCTGGCGACTTCCCTTGATAATAGAATGCTTTGATATTGCTAAAACAACGGTTAAATATGCACAAATGACGACATTAGACTTTAATTAAAATAGATTGATGTGAAATCAGCTTAAGGCTTTAATAATACGGTTTATATAAATGTATGAGAAACTCATTTTCGTTACTTTAAAATACTCTATCAGACTGTGTGGTATAGAATGATACTGTCCTTCATTCGGAAAGCAGAGAAATAATTTCACATCCCACATAAATTAATAACGATACAAAAACTATAGAAAAATATTAGAAATAACACTTCGATTCTGGGAGCTTCAGTACAATAGTTTATTGGGTACTATATCAACAAAGTGGCATCCTGTAACAAATCATGTGCACTTTCCAAGTTTACAAAAACCGATATTGTAAAATAATGATGATGCATACTGGGAAAAAAAAAGAATTAACGTGCGAATGAACGAAGAAGAATCGCCGTTCCCAATCTACAGGTGGTTCTTTACAAAATGTGGGATCAGAGTTTTAGATATTATCAAGATTTTCAGTAAGTTCGTGCTCAGATCGTGGAAGATTACACAGCCTTGGCTTTCAATACTGAGTTCACGTGTCCAACATTACACGAGCGAATGCTGAATACCCCTTTACGATGCGATGGGTCCTTCCTCATCGTTCGTAGAGTACAGAACAGTGAAAACAATGACGATTCTCACTATGCAGTTTTCGCATCTAACATCAAACATAAGTTCAGTGGTATGTTTGAAGAATGTCATAAAATGGTTCTGCCTTTGGTGTAAGCCGTCAGAACACCGTTATTCTCCTTATTGTAAATAGCGTTTGAAGAAATAATAAACCACCATTAAAACACAATATTAAAAGTTTTAAGATTAAAAGACTTACTAAAATGACGTTTCGAGGCTCAACTATTAAATGAGACCTTTTTCTCAAATTAAAAGGTAAGCAGAGCTTGTGATAATCGTCCTTAACGGAGTCGTCAGAATTGTGAGTGACGACTCCGTTAAGAACGAATATCAAAATCTCTGCTTAATTTGAGAAAGGGGTCTCGTTTAATAGTTGAGCCTCAAAACGTCATCTTAGTAAGTCTTTTAATCTTAAAACTTTTAATATTGTTTTTTTATTAATTGAATTCTGCATGTAAAAATGCTTCAAAGCGTTTGAAGAACTCTGTGCTACCTACACTTTAGCAAGTATCTGGGAACAGACCCTAAATGTTGCACTACGTTAATGGTCCATCCCATAAATCGTGTTTGAGGTAAAGAGAATGCAAAACTTAGTTTGGAGTTTCCAGACAATTCAGATCGAGTTCCACAAATATCTTTGGGATGGACTGAGGATGGGTTGTATTAAAACTGCATTAATGTAAAAGCTTCTTACTCTCTTGAAATCATTACATATATTTTTGAATTAAGTTATTGCTGTTAGGGACTGAAAGTGGATCCACACTTTATTATTTTCCAGGTAAGCATTCGTTTTCCTCACGATGTCCGAATATTTTTAAGAGGATAGTGTATCATTAGGTTGCTGTAAGTTTTAAAATGGTACTATCACATCATATTGCAAGTATGAAAATATAAGGAATTTGCGTGCTCTGCTTTTTAAACTAGTGTGTTGATATTTTGTGATAAACCTCGGAAAGAGGCTATTGTCTCGGACTTTACGTGAATTTGGTTGCTTATGAAATCTGAACAGCGGCTGTGATCGCAGAAAATTTTCAAGTTAAATATTACTTTAGAAAAGTTTAATTAATTCTTGTACAATTGAAATATGCCGTCGAAAGCAGATCTAAATTGAAAACTGAAAATTTTGATTTGAGCCCCACATGTTTTCTGATGTCAAAGAAAATAGTATTCGCATAGTTTCTTGGATGATGAAGTTTTTTTTGGCAAATCATAGCGTCTGCACGTCGGACAATTACTGGACGCAAGGGAGAAGTTAATTATAAGTTGCGTTTCCTCTAATTCAATTAGCCGAAAACACTCTTATTCACAGCTGCGCTACTAGACGATATTGCAGACTGCTGTAGCAGTTTCTCTATTCCAATAGTGGAACACGACAGTCACGTTTTCTTTCGAATCTAGGTTTTTCTTCATTACATTGATCTTGTGAATCTTTTAAACGACTTAATGGGTCAGTCGTAGGTCGTAATGTGACACCTCCAAAATTAAAACAAAGGAGAATAAATACACACTAAAAATAAGGCATTTATTTTAATTTTGTTTTAATTTTGAAGGTACCACGTTATTGTGCTACGATTGTGCTTATCAAGACCTCGATGTTTACTGGTGACTACTTACAGCTGATGATCGCCAATAAAGCGTGAAACAGCTGTTCTGGAATGTCATCTAGTAAACACTTGATCTCACTCATTGTTGTTAATATGCTAAAGGGCTGACCGCACTATTCCGTCTATCTCCGTCTCTCGTTAAGTTTCTGTAAGATAATTGCTTTTACGTCTCAGAATTGACACAACGGATATCTTGAAATCAACGAACATAGCCGTCTCCGCAAACGTAAGGCCAGCCAATCAGATCGTATATGTAAAGCAGCATCCAATCACAGAGCACTGATGTACTCCTACAAATTTTCAACATGGGGTGCTTCTATAAAATGGAACCAATGGTTTTGGTTACAAGCACTCCGGTTGGTGTTGTGACGTCACAGGTTGCTCTGACGTAGGAGCCTGGTTACTCCCAAGTCCTTCATTTTATAGACGGCGCCGGTTGGTGGTGTTCAAAGATGGCTGCCAAGATTCTCGATCTGTTGTTAAAAGTTGAAGAAGAATTTTATTCATTGTTAGAAAGAGAATCAAGTACTGATTCCTCATCCTCGTCAGATGAAGAGATTATTATGTTATCAATGTATAGTAATGTAGTAGAGAGAAAGCAAGAATTGAGAATTATGCAAGAGAAACTGTCGTAGCAGCCGACAACATTCCCAGCCGACGACACAATGGACGCATTTTACATTACATTTCTATTTTACAACAGAGTTGCTTTTTACTCGACGATTAAATTAAAAAAATATATATTTTATTTTACTTCTTTGTTTCATATAGAACGCCGATGGTTGGGTTCCGTGAAGCTGTGGCACTACTTATCGGAATTTCTCCGTTTTCAAACCACCGCGAGTCCGGTACCCCCGGCTCTCCTGCCGAACTTCGGTGCACCGGCCGCGGCATAGAGCGGCCACCGGCGCCCTCAAACTAAGATGCCCTAAATAAAAGGCAAAATAAAATAAACAAAAATAGAAAGTCTAAAATAAATAAATAAATAAATAAATAAAAAAAATTTAATAGAAGCGAAATTGGAAGTCTAAAAATAAATAAATAAATAAATAAATAAATAAATAAATAAATAAATAAAATAAATTTAATAGAATCGAAATTGGAAGTCTAAAATAAATAAATAAATAAATAAAAATTAAATTTAATAGAAGTGAAATTGCAAATGTACAAAAAAAAATTAAATTTAATTGAAACGAAATTGAAAGTCTATCGCATATCGTCTGCTACTGAAGGAATAACCCACCTAACGAGGAATAACCCACCTCCTCAGACGGTTGCAAATACGTCATCTCGGTTACTGCAACCTGAAATCTGGTTGGTGTTTATAGAAGCGGTCACTGGTTGGCTGGAGTAACCGGCTTATTTTATAGAAGCAGTGGTTGCTCGGAAGGTTGCAACCGAAACCTTGGTGCCATTTTATAGAAGCACCCATGGATAGCAAGTTCACCGGTACCATTTTGTTCGCCATTTCGATGGGATCGAAGGTTATTACGAATTAAATATCACATTGAGGAGATTATTTTTCGAAAATAAACAATATTTTTACTGAAATAAATTAATGCTATGCGTCAGAATGTGCAGATGTCACCTTTGTAAAGAGATTTTGCATGTTGCACAATCGAAATGCCGCTAAAGAATTAGAAGAAGAATTTTCGTTTCCTCTTTCGGTCTACTTCCGTTTCCGCTTGACGTAAGTTGCGACGGTAAAGCCGCTGACGGATACAAAGACGTTTCATAAACACAAAGGAGACGGAATAGTGCGATCAGCCTTTTAATAGGCTTTACTGCAGTTTAAGTTATTAAAATGGCCGACGAATTTCTCGTATTTCCCGAATAATAGAAAGCACTCCAGTAAACAATTGTTATTGTAAGGTACTTAGGCCTACTGGAGATTGATTTTCTTTGTATAAAGTAAAAATTATATTTATATACAAAACGATTATGAAAATATTTTTTTGTTTTTTTTTGTAAAGATTTAAAATGCATGATAAGACAAAGTTAGAATAAAGAGTTTCTTTGCAATTCTTTAATTAGAATTCTTTTTTTAGGAAAAAAAAGTATACTTTAATTAGAATTATTTAATTAGAATTTTTTTTTTTTAAAAAAAAAGTGTACCGTACGAAAGACAGTAAATTGAAAATAACACGACTTATCCACGTTCCTATATTTATACAGATTGCAAAGGAATTTCTTTGGAAGTATCTAATAAAGAAAAATCAGAACCTTTATTATATTAGAAGAAAGTATAGTTTATACTGTAATTGAAAATTTGAATTTTTTTTCAATATCATCCTCTAATAGGCAAAAGTTGTACGGATCTTTGTAAATTTATAATTTACAGTGCAGCGTTGGAACACGTCAGGCATGACGTCACGCCCATGTTTAAACATGGCGTCTCGAATATTCTTCCCACTTACGGCGACGGATCGCGATTACACAATTATTATCAGCGTATTGAAATTTTCTTTCCCACATAAATGAAGTTTACACTGAAATGCCTGAAGTTCAAGCGTCAAAATTTATCAGAGAGTTTGTAAAACCTCGGTTTTTACATAATTTCGGCTGTGTAGCCACTAATCAACAAGTAGGGGACAATGACGAAGCACGTGCCGTCATTGTTGTCCAGACAGGATTATTGGTATTGGCTGTTGGAAATTCGTTATTGTTATTGTTGAAACTGGTAAATTAATTATTTTATTTTCTTTTATTTTAACAAAATTTGGCTTAGTCATTCAAATTATATTTGGGCTGTTGCGGAAGTCATGACTTTTAAAAAATGAGCTTAGAACATCTTTTTCAATCTTGTGTTTTTCAAAAATTTCAGGGTATTTCAAAAATGCGGCATTTGTTTTACTTCCGTTAATATTATTTCAATTTCGACGAGCCTATTCTTTTAGGGCAGCAGGTTGCCATTATGTTTCATAATGAGAAACCGGAGCACTGGCTACTAAAGTGGTAAATCAATTTTTATATTTTTTTATTTTAACAATATTATAATATTATTTTAACAAATAAGCCGATATTCAAATTACATATGGGCTGTTGCGGAAGTCATGGCTTCTAAAAAAATTAGCTTAGAACATATTTTTCAATCTTGTGCTTTTCAAAAATGTGGAATTTGTTTTACTTCCGTGAATTTTTCACGGGTCGCAACTAGTTCTTAACGATCAGTTTAACCTGCACATGAATGTCCTTAACAAGGCAGTTAGTAACCACCAGTTCTGTAAAGCTTTGTTGGCCAATCAGACGTGGAGATGCAGTTATGAGAAACGTAACAGCTGACCTCGCTCATCAAATGAACATCGATTTTCTAAGGCCCTAATATTTTTTTCATTATATTCAAAAAAAAAAAAAAAAAATCATTTTTCATAAAAAAAAAATAAAACTATATTCTGAACCCCTCCCTTGGCCTTTTCATGGAAAGTACTTATTACAGAATTTTTTCAATTTATGTCTTTCTTTTGAACTTTGTTGTAATCTTATGAAATTTGAATTATGAATTTTATTGATTCATCTTCTTATTTTTTCCACTCAATTTCAAATAATAAAACTATTTTACTAAAGAAGTATTTGTAACCTTTTAACATTTCATAATAATACAAATAATAAGACATTTTATAATTATTATTTCAACTAGTTTAATTATTCGAACAGGAATGAAATAATAATTACTCTAATAATTATTTAATAATTTTTTTTTTAAAAAGTTGTAGGGAATTTTCTGAATTAAAATTTTAATTATTCTTATTATTGCAGATTATATTCGAGTAATATTTTCATATGCCAAATTTTTGTTATT
>JAFIDM010000004.1:39919273-39932516 GCA_023159025.1 Thereuonema tuberculata | reverse complement strand
GCAGATTATATTCGAGTAATATTTTCATATGCCAAATTTTTGTTATTCTAGATATAAAATGAAAGGATGATATAAAATGGAGTCAGTAAAGATGTATGACTCCCTTCATTTTCATAGAAAAGTACACACGAGGGATATTTAACCCAGATAAAACTGAGCTTCAATGTCATATTATTAATTCCAACATTATTAATTTATGCTCATTAAGTTTCCGCCTCCCACTCACCTGCGCCCGGCGAGACCTTTTATTATGTGTGGTCTGTATGAAGCGAAAGCACTATTTCAATTTTTTATTTGTCCTCCCGTCTCTACAAACGAAAGAACCTAATTTCCACTGTATGTATTTTAATAACATTTGAACTTTTAAATGAAAATTTGTCGACCAAATACAGCGAGTGAAAATTAATAAATTGTTAATCTAGGTTTTACTGGGCTTCTACGACACAGCTTTATTAACTATCTTAATAGATATATGAGAATAACCAAATAGAAAAAAAAGTACAAACAATGTGGCTGTTCATTATCTAACAACTACTTAAAAACTTACAAATATATCTACTTTAAGGATGACTCAATATTTGCTTACTTAAGGAAAGATATATCAGTTTATTAAATTGTTTTCTTATGATTTATTTATTAGCGACCCATTTGGGAGATATTGCGTTTGTCGTGTCTGTCCGTCCGTTTCTGTCCACCCCTAACAACTCCTGAACGGAAGGTCGGATCGACAAACGGATTTCACCATCGTGTTCCATCGTGTACAGTGTTCAAACACTGTAGGAATAGGGTATTTTCAGATGCCAACGCCCCCCACCATGTTCGAGATATTTGGCATTGTTTTCATTGGATTTCGGCTGTTAGCTTAAATGTTAGAAATGCAACCATCTCAGTTCAGTTGTCAGCTATAGCTTGGTGGCTAAGATTTCGGACTCATATACTGAAGGTAGTCGGTTGAAATCCGTACTTTTTTTTTTTTTAATTTTTTTTTCCTCAATGACCGCAAGGTTTTTTTTTATATTATTATTATTATTATTTTTATTTTCCTGCCTTTTCTTAAGTTAATGTAGATTACTTCCTTTTATTATTATTATTAAAATTTTTTTTTATTACTATGGGTTGTCCTGAAATTTATGCTTTAGCTCAAAATTATATTCACTTGTTTTAAAAAAGTTTTGGCAGTTATATAAAAAAAAAAAATAAAAAAAAAAAAATAGGAGAACTCATTTCTTAATAAGCCTTTCAGTTTGAGATGATTCTTTTCTTCCGGTATGATAAAATTTCTGGAATCCACGTGGAGGAGTTCACATTACAAACGGAATGAACATTTCAATACATTAGAAGAAAATGGAAGTGTAGGCGGGCTTTAGTTTTGTCTTTGAATTTCCGATCACTCGACCAAGCAGGGATAAAGACTCTTCAGTGTTGAATTCTCTTTTAATTAAGATGTTCCACTGAAATTAATTTGAATTTGAAGATGAAGTTTTCCCAAGGTCATTCTGTGTCTGATTTGAAACTTGTGTTCCGTATGATCCTGGCAACAGGCAACCATTGCTCTTGTGGCGTGTCGGAGGCGTAACTTTCGACTGCTGAAACACGTGGATTAAAGTTTAATAGCGCGGTAACGAGCAAATGCACCGTGCTAATAAGCTGCGTGTATCTCTTTGACCCGATGACTTTTCAAAGAACGATGAGTTTAGCAATTTGGACAGTTTCGATCAAGTGTTTGAAAGGAACGGAATCTGAACTGCAGTCGATCACGCGATGTTTCATGTCCGGAATTACACGAAAAGCAGTTGTTAGTGAGTTTAAAATATTCAGGAAAAATGAAACAGCAATTAAAGAAACCAGAAACACATTAATTAACAGAAGAATAGGTGATAAAGAAGAGCTATTACAAAATAGAACTTTTTTTATTATAATTTAAAAACGACTTGATAAAAAAAAAAATTATGATATTTTTTTGTTAGATACAGTTTGTCAAGAAATAGTATTTTAACTGATAAAATTAATATAAACTTCACATTTTTTATGTAGCTTTTGCAATAATCTGAGTTTTAATTTTTAGATAATTAAATACTATAATTTGAAAAAGTCTTTGTCGTAACTTTCATGTTTGGAATCAGGGGCGTATGTAGGGGGATGGATTGAGGGTTCCCCCCCCCCCCTCCAATTCCCAAATCTTAAAATATGTAGATTAGCCCCATTTTTCTTCCGTTTTTTGGGTTGTTGCTGGTCAGTTCTCTAACTTGGCCACCCATCTCCCCGGAAATAAACCCTGTAAGTTCCTGTTTGGGATTTTGTTTGCATATTAAACGAATGAGAAGTGCTGTAGTAGACTACAAAGTAAAAAAAAAGACCTGAATAGCTGAGAGTTTTTCTTCGTGTTTCTTTTATTTCGATAGAGTTGATACATTTTTTTATTAGAATATGTTTGTTCAACTGTGATGTAATATCAAGATATAACTGTTAAATAGATCTCTATGGATAAGTTCGTCTATTCGCATGCTTCGTTAAATAGCATCAGAAATGGGAACGCAAATTGGAAGCGAAATATGGATGTCTTTACATCAATGACCCATGTAACTCAAAAATACTTAGGAACCTGAACTTTAATGGTTACGTTTAAGTTATTAAATGCAAGATTCCTCACAATTTATTACTAGGAATTTAGAATTTAACAATAAAAAAAGTATTTCCACGATTCTCTTTAAGACTTCATATAAATAAGGCCCTTTTTCTATCAAATTACTTAATTAGGTAATGAAGCTGAAATTTTACCGGTAATTTCCCAAACTTTTTTCTTTTTGATGCTTTAACCCCTTCCGACATTACATTTTCATTGCTAAAACAGCACACACAGACAGACACTATCATGAAAACCATCTTTCATCCAATTAAAACAAGTTCACGTTTTTGCCTTCAAGTACATTCTTAATTGAATGAGATTCTTATTAGTAAGTTACAAATAAAGCAGACATTTCATTTTCTTTTCTAAGTAAGCAGTTTAACTTCGTAAAAATGTATAAGCCCTGTAAGATTAAAAAGTTATTTTTTTTAGCAATTTCAGCATTTTAATAGTAGGTTTTATACAAATTTCTGTAATTACAGTGAAATCTGATTTCAATGCAGACTATCTCCATTAAATGCTGTACAATAATTGCTTTAATGAAATAACGCAGACAAAAATCATTTCCGCAATCAGAGTTGAATGGAGATTTGATTTCATCCAATTTCAGTCGGATCGATCAAAAGAAAAGCGAAATATCTAAATATAGAAAGCTTATCAATAACATACGGCGCTCCATTTTTTTGTTAAACCTAAAATTTTAAATTCTGGCTTTCGTAGATGACTTTTGGTCCAACATTTTTATTTTTTAATTTATTCCTTTACATCGTTTACTAGAATTATGTATTTTTTTATGTCGCCAAAGAATAACCAAGTATTTAAAAAAAAAAATTAGACGAATGAATTTATGATATGACTTGTGTCGCGTGCTGTAGATAGCTAAGTTGCTTCCAGAGCTCCTGTTCCTGGTTCAAATACCTTTCAGTTTAATCAATAAGAAGCCGATCGAAAGGATATAGAAAGTTTTGTTAAGAATAACGAAAGAAATCTTAAGAAACCGATTCTTTCACAGCTAAAAATAAAATCTGTCTCCCATCGATTACGTTTCCTTAGTAACAATATTACTAGATTCTGTAGAGTAATACAGAGCTTCCTAATCTTTTTTTAATGCAACCTTTCGGAGTTATATTTTTAAAACTAATCCTTAACTAATCAAGTAAGAATATTAAAAGATGTCTTTATATTCGCGTGTCATTAGATGGACTCGCTGATATATCAGTATTTTAATTTTACATACCGTATATGCTCCAATAGAGGCCCCCGGCGTTTATTTGCAAAGCTAGCCTCGGCTCTCGGCGCTTAATAGAGACCTGCTGCTATTAGAGGCCGGCCATTATTAACAAAAACCTTCAGAACGAAATATTTTTACACATGAATACCGGCTAATATTACAAACAGCTACTTTATTTGAATTTCACATGCTACATAAGACTGTTAAAGATAAATGGTATCTTTCTGTACCTTTCGCTGCTATTCGTCGTCCGAATCCGCAATGACGGGCGGCCGCCTCACCGGATTCCACCGCGCGAATCTTAAAGGCAATGTCAAATAACCGTTTCGGTGGCATTTTGTAAGGTAATGTAACAAAAGGTATTATGCACGACTACAAAAGATACGGACGCTTACACTAGTACCAGTAGGCAAATATCAAAGACCCGGCTACTGTTAGAGACCGGCTACTATTTGGCCGTGTCCCCTCTGCAGCCCGGCGCTTATTAGAGACCGGCGACAATAAGAGACTCGGCGTTTATTGGAGCATATACGGTATATGCATTATATCAGTAAAATAAAAAAATCCTTAATGAGCAATCAATAAATAAAGGCTGTGCTCGTACGTAACATCTTACTGCAATTTATCGGTGCTTTACCACGATTACCAATACTAGTGGTACTAAGATCACGAAGCAGACGAAATTAAGTCAAGCATTGAAAATAATTTAATACATCCAATAACTAAAATAAATAAAATCAATTTCATTACAAAATAACGTAAATAATTCATGAGCCAGCTTTGCTCTTCGGCTTTCATTAATTACTTGAAATAAAAAGAAAATATTTTTTTTATTACAGTGAAGTCTCATTTATACGAATATGAGGGGGAACCAAAAATTATTCGTATAAGTGAATATTTCGTATAAATGAATTACATATAGGACTATGGGGGTTTCGCCGGGGAATGAGAAATTCTTCGTATAACTGAATGTTTCGTATAAGTGAGTTTCGTATAAGTGAGACTTCACTGTATACCACATTTTTAAGACTGACTAAAAAGTATAAAATAATTAGTATAAGAAGTATAACGAAAAACGTGCGGCGCATGCAATAGATAACTGACTTGTGAGATGGTATGGATGGTATATTATCTTGCGCCCCACATTTTTCGATATACTTTTTGTACAAATATTTTATACTTTGTAGTCCGTCTTAATAACGTTGTACATTAAAAAAATATTTTTTTTACATAATTAATATCTGCTTTTTAGTCTTGTGGGTATGAAATTTTTCAATCGATTTTAAACATTTAACACGAATTTAAATTTTAAACACGATAAAAAACGTGTTAATGTTAAAAGAAAAAAAAAAAAAAGCCGCTGCCTCGCACGGCAACTCAGCGCCATGCGGCCATTTGCAGAAACACAGGCAGCAGACGCGCCGTGCGGCACCGACCTGTTATCCGAAGAATTAGGGTTCCCTAACGAACAGACAGATAAGAAAGCGAGTTAATATTGCATTGTCATCCATTTCTGAGCTTTGTTTAAAGTTTCGAGTCGCTAGCTCATCGGGAAGTTAGTTTAAAATCAATTGCAAAATTTGTACCGATGAAACGGACAGAGAAGAAAGAGAGCTAATAAAAATGTGTTAAAAAAATTATCCATTTATTATTTTAAAACAATGATAAATTTGCGAATTAAGGTTTTTGCTTGTTTAGCTCTCGGAGGTACCGTTGCATTTTCTGTAAATAATTTTTTTCTTTAGCTTGAAGACTATGAACTCCATTACATAATTATAATCAATTTCTGATTCAGGAATATACTCAATCTAATATCGAATTGAAGTAAATCTTCTCCTTGACCAGATGTAAAAAAAAATTAACCCAATTGGCAAGAAGTTTCGGAGAATAAATAGAGAACAACTTCTGATATCTTCGATACTAATTGTTTCATAAAGATAGTAAGAAAACTAAACGCTTAGGCCATATATTTCCTTTTACTAGAAAGATTATTCACCGGTACGCCTGCACTGTAGCTTGCAATCGCTACATTGGTGATTATTTCTTAAGGACGCAACCTGTTTGGATCTTGTTGAAATAAAATACTGCCCAGTTTGAAGTCAAATCTCCCTCCATATTTCTCTGCGAACAAAGATAGTTTTTTAGCGACCCCTTTGGGAGCTATTGTGATAGCGACCACAATCGGTAGGTATTGCGTTTGTCCTGTCCGTCCGTCCGTGTCTGTCCACCCCTAACAACTCCCGAATGGAAGGTCGGATATCGACAAACGGATTTAATCATTGCGTTCAGAGGCCCAAACACCATAGGAATGGGGTATTTTCAGGGGTCACCCCCCCCCCCGCCATGTTTGAGATATTTGGCATTGTTTTCATTGGATTTCCGCTATTAGCTTAAATGTTAGAAATGCAACCACGTAATTTCAGTTGTCAGCTGTAGCTTGATGGGTAAGGTTTCTGATTCATATACTGAAGGTTGTCGGGGTAAATCTGTCGTGAAATCTTTCCTTTTTTTTTCTCAATGCCCGCGTGGGGTGTTGTTGTTAATTTTAATTTTTTTTTTTTTATTTTGTTAACTTTTTTTATTATTTTTCCTTAGGTTAGTGTACTTTCTTTTTTTTATTATTTTAACTTTTTTTATTATTATTATGGGTCGCGCTTACATTTATGCTTTAGCACAAAATAATATTCACTTGTTTATTTTAATGACAGCTTCCAAAACACGATGGAATGCTGTTGAATAAAACGGTGAAGAGAATCGCGCACACACTTGGATTGTACAGATCACAGGAGTGTATATGGGAGGACCGAGTATATATGGGAATTGACCTAGGTTATCCTGAAATCTCAAAATATATACAATACAGAAGGGATTCACTCTATATTCACTTCAAAAAACAAAACAAAAAAAAAACAATTATTAGCTCATCGTAGATAAGTTTTAATAAGATTCTTAACTATAACATTAAAAGTTTGTATAAGAATTGTCTTTTACTTGTAGCCATAATCTTAAAATTAAATTACAATCGAAATTAATAACAAAATAAAATAGAAAATTAAAATAGAATTTTCGAGAACGTTATTTTATTTCTGTTCTTTATGAAATTCACTGGAGAAAAATATAAAAACTGAAATTTAAAAATGTGTAAGTGTTTCATGATAATAAAATGATAGTTTAACATTATGTTTAACATTATTATTGGTCTTTATACGAGTCCATTTATTACTGATAATAATAATAATAATAATAATAATAATAAGGTCCTTGACTCGCCATATTGTTTTTGCTGGGGGAAACCCAAGGTTTGAAACATACAAATATAATACTAATAAGTCATTGACAATTCAGTGCCTATCAGCAAGAACATGGAGAACACTCACGCAGACAACATCAATAAATACACCGATCTAGCACACGAGCTCCAGAAGCAGTGGAGGTAGGACCGAGTATGTGCTGTACCCATCGTCATGTCTGTCACTGGTCTGGTGCCTCACATATTGCACCACAGCCTCAGCACACTAGGACTTCATAAAAACACTTACGCACAACTGCAGAAGGCTGTGGTACTCAACACAATACGCATAGTTAAGAAATTTATGAACACAACCACACATCCCTAACCATTCTTGCACACTTTTTTACACTTGGCAATATGTGCTTTGATGTTAGACACGCCATGTTGTCTTTACTGGGGAAATCCAAGGTTTGAAACTTTTACATAATAATAAAGAATTAATATGTATGATAAAGAGTAAATATTTGTATTTTAATACAAAACTACAACTGTAGATTAATTTTAATTTAATGGATTTTAATTGGTGGAGAGTCAAATCAAACTGTTAATGTGTTCTTTATATCACTGTTAAAATAATAAAAGCCTGAAAAAAAATATGTTCGTCATTGCAGTGGTGAGCAGTTGTTGTATTTTTCAAGGGCATCTTTAGTAGACTACTAAATGCAGATAGAGAAATAAAACTTTCATTGTCTACCGAAAAATGTTAGTAACTTTATTTTCCGGTGACATTGAAACTTGTTCGAGGTTAATTACACTGGAAAAGTCGTTACATTCTGTGCTTCACGTTTTGACGAACACCTTCTACAACAGTGACCTTGATAGCACGGAGCTGTGATTGATTGGGAATAATGATTAGCATTGGCAACAGAGCCGGAACAGATGTTGCCAAATTGAAAAGAAATATCAGAACCGGATACTGCACCAATACAACAGCAAAAGGAAAATTAAAGAATAAAGTGAAAAGAAAAAAAAAAAACGAAAATTAAAGAATTTCTCTACAAAAACTCCACGTACCACATTATAGTACTTAAAATAGATTTAATATAAAATACTGCGAATTTTGAGAAGTTTGAAATCGTCTTCTCTTTTTCAAACATAAAACATGATTGGAATAAATATAACAAAACAAAATGGTTACAATCTCATACAATTTCTAAAAACTCGTGAATCAAATAATTTAGTTATTACAAAAATCGTTTAATTATTTAAAACAATACTGGGTTTGTAATTCTTATTTATAATGTGGTACGTGGAGTGTTTTTGTAAATATTTTATTACTCTATAAATGAAAAAGAAGAGTTTACTTAAATAATTTCTCTCTTGAACGAGTTGTTTTTAGAATATTGTAAATGCTGATGCAACTTCGTTTGCTGTTTACGTTAACAGAACCGGAAACGAATTGAAACCATCTACTGCCTGAAGGTGGCGCTGGCGCAAGTTATGGAAAGATATACAGTAGACTCCCCATTATTCGCGGAGTTGGGTGGCTTGGCAATCGCGGATAAGCGAATTCCGCGGATAATCCGAAAAAGGACGAAAATTCACACAAAAATGCTTTTAACATGTTTTATTTACATTAAAGTGATACATTCATTATAAACAATTACTTTATTTTAATTTACTTTAATTTCTTACATTTTAACAAAAAAAAATAATCGGTTAATTGTCTTTGTTTTTTCGTGTCGAAACACGAAAACCTCTACTTGGACGTCGCTAAATCTGCCTCTTTTATTGTTTACCTTATTCTAGTTTTAAAATTTTTTTGTTAATTCCGTAATTTATTGGACATTAAAAAAAAAATGGAAACCGGAGAGGTCCGCGGATAATCGGGAGTTTACTGTATATGGATAATGGAGCCGTTCCGGCGTGGTCCTGTGCGTAAGGCGGCGGCCTCGCATGAAGCAGATGAGTCGGAACCTGGGTTCAAAACCCGGCGTGGGTATGAATGTTTGCTTTCTTTCCTATGTTGTCTGCTCCTTCGTCTGTCTCTTCTTTCGTCCTGTATGGCATCTTTGTGTTATCCCTGTCGTGTGGGTTGGCGACAGGAAGAGCATCCGGCCGTAAAACCCTTGCCAAAACCGAATATTGAGCAAGCGAGATTGCTCATCACCGACCCCGCACGGACAATGGGGAAGTCTGTTAAAGAAGAAATATACTGTATAAGGATAAAGGAATTATTTTTTTTTTATTCATAGAAGAAAATATTATATTTAATATCTTAGTTTAGAAAGATTTCAATGAGCAAAATTGGATGCATGATAATGATCTTTATATATAATCAAAATAAAACAAAATTTTATTAATTTAACCGAAAGAAAAAAAATACTATCAATAGACATTCTAACAATCCGTGCAATATTAAATATAGTCCACTAATAAATAGTGGATAGGGGATATTTTTATAGTGTGAATATATATATATATATATATTTGTACATGTAAAACCCGAACTTTCGTCCCTCGACTTATATACATTTTTCATTGGAAGCAAACCTGCAAGTTGTAGCCTTGTGTTTGCTTCCGAGTTACGTATATTTTGCGTACGCTGTTTACGCTGCAGCCCGCGCAGAGCATTACTACTGCAAACGTATGTTTCATCAGGTTGTTTTCAAAGACTTTTCGTTTCTCATCTCTGTGTTTCTCTTTGTGATTAAATTGATATTAAAGTTTTTATAACTTTTGTTTTAGTGTTTCCTTGTGATTAAAGCAGTAATTAAGTTAATACGAGCTCGTAAAATTTAAGACAAAAGTTGTAAGGCTCCTGGGTACAATGGCATCTGATTGTGTTATTCTCAGTTAACTAATTTGAGAAGGCACCTACTTTATGAGAAACATATATTGATTCGACTTACGGACAATCTGCCATACGTCTGAGGAACAGGAGTATAAATCGGATTTTATTTCAGGAAGAGGGCCAAGCTAGATAACTAATCAGCAACAACCAAAAAAAATAAATAAATAAATAAAAATAAAGCCTCCGTTTTCAAAATTTCGGGGAGGGGGACATGGCAAGAATCCCTTTAACTTTCTATAGAACTAAAAAGAAACGAAAGAAATAAGGTTAATCTGTACATTTTGAGATATCCCTTTGTACGCCCATGACGGGATATGTATGTATATAGGATGGCCATGAAATGGTTGGCCAGACTTGAAGACCCGATGTAACGTAGCAAAATAACGGAAAACAGTCCATATGAACCTCCACCAACAGCACTCAGTCTTGAGGATTGCCGGACAAGCTCCTATATGCCAGGGATATCCTGAATTGTTGTAGACATATCCACAACGGGATTACGTAATATTTGTACATGGGAAACTGGTTTTGAGTACACTAGCATTTTCAATAGCCCGGAGAAAAAAGTCCAGAGGATTTGGGTCGGAGGAGCGTGAATGTGTTGATGCTGGTGAAGGCCACTTCGAACACCTCATCTATAACACTGACTGTACCGTAGCTTAAGGACGTATTAATCATTATGTACCATCTGAATAGAGCATCTCCTCACACATACGGACTATTTTCGTTATTTGGCTACGTTGATAGGGCCTTCAAGTTTCATTTCAACCATTTCAGGACCCCCTGTGTATATGTACGTATTTTTTGGGAAACTACAACTAATTTTATCTGTTATCTATTGTTAGCACATTTTTTTTTTTAAATTGAGAAATTTGAATTCTAAATAATTTGAAAACTTTAAAACCTAGCTCACTACATCGAATATCAGAATGGCGGTATTCAAATCATTAAAGAAAATAAGACCACTTGTGGATATCTGATTACTTTAATCAAAAAACCTGCCATTAATGAATGACGTAATATGAGACTTTTCATTTCAGCATGAAAATACAGATTTCATTAAAAGAAAAGAGGATTTGATTATAAAAAAAATCTGATATTTCGTAATTAATCACTCATTTTTAAGTGATATTTTTTTCTGAGAGACCACCATGTTTCCGTAGCTTACCAAAGAACGTCTAAGTATAAGAAATCAAGCAGACGGCCATTTGTTTTTTAACGCACTTTAGTTCCATGCGCTTCCACCACGTTCTGGAGTGAAATTTGTTTTGCAGTGAAAGTTTTTGGACAGCCAGGGGCAGCTATGTCAAAGAACATTGTACACGTTTCTGTACGCTCTTTGGCTTTACTTCAATAGAAATTTTTTAGTACGATCATTTTTTTTTTGCAAACAATCATACAACTGTCTTAGTTATTATCTTTGAGCGGCAAAACTTCGAAGTGAAATTCCAAGCCAATATCGTGTAGTCTAACAAATTCATAGCAAAAATACAGGTTTCCTTTCTTTAGTAGTAGTGGAGACCTACCATCCTATGTGTAAAATCTTCCCACAAATAATAAAAAAAATCATTGAAAATGTTGTAATCTAATCAGTAATACATTGATTTTCTGAATTTCGTTGCAAAACCTTTGAAGGTCGTCCCTAACAACTCAAAAAATACAGAATTTTGATTTTTTTAAAATTATTACAATGACGTGCTTCATAATTTTGCCAGATCCATCCAGAAATTTTTTGGATCTGGATAAACTTTTATATTTAAGTTTTCCGTTAAACATAAATTTTGAAAAAGATTATTCAATAAATAGTTGCTTAATATTTTAACAAAAAGCGGGGAATGAATCAAAAAATACATTTATGGTGAACAATAACGGAGACACAGGGATGCAGAACGTTAGGAAGTCTAAGGGCTAACATTTTTATAAAAGTTCTGATGGAGGGCAGCAGCGTCCCATCCTCAACTCTTACTATATCTTATAAATAATGATTTGATAATCTCTTTTATAATAATAATTATTAATAATACTTGTAATTTACATAATTGTCCTACTAATTAATAATTTGACAGTATCATTTCTAATAATAATTAATAATAAATGTAATTTACATAAACTTCAAATTATCAAATAATGCGCTAGTTGTGTTTCATACCCATTAGTAAAGTCTGAGACAGTTGCTATTGCAAGTTATGAATTTTTTCCAATGTATATGTTTGCAGCAATGTATTGTCAATACAGCAATGTCAAATTTAATTTTATGTTTGACACTATCGGGCAGCAGCAAATATACCAGCAGACCGCGGGTTGTGCACCACTGGTTTAAACGATGTTTCGTGCGCTGATTGGTCAAGATTTAGCATAGATGTCTGCGAAATTTCGATCCACCATTGTTCCAGTTGTGTCGGTAAGTTATCAGTTTCTGCAGATGTCATTGGTCTTTAAAATAGAAGATAAATCGTTCCCTTTGAATATCTGATATCGATGTTATCGAAAGTCCAGGCCTATTTTATCATTTTTTTTCCTCTTGTTTTCAACCTGCAAACCTGGAAAGTCTAGCTTCAAAATATCCTTGTGAACTCCTAACTTTAATCTCTATTATCCTGCTTTGTAATTCTTGTATTTTTTATATTAATATGTAAAAAGATATAGGATCCGGCAAATAATTATTAATTTAAAGAACCTGAATGATTCCTTACTGCTCTTCATTGTTCCTTTTCTTTTGATTTGTACTTTTTTTTTTTTTTAATAATACAGTAGCCGCAGTATTATAGTATTGTAGAACCAATAACTTCTCAAACTATATTGAAAAACTGTAAAAATCTTATTTTGCTATTTATTACTTAGATTGTAAATTGAATACATAAATTTATTAAAAAATAAAAATTGGGAACTGAGCAAGACTATAAATAAACAAATTAATGTTCTGCAAGTAAACGGAGGAAAGGAACTTAATAAAATTTTATCACTTTTATTTCTGATCCTTGTTATGTTCCTTACAATTCGCTGTTATTATTGTTTCTGTGTATCTTTGTTTACTTATAATTAATAATACCGAATTCAATTTATTTGTCTTCTCGCAGTGAGGAAAAAATACAGTACCGGTACTTAAAAAGACACTTGCCACTCCTTTTTGTGAAGCGCCTTTTCAATGGAATGAAAAACTGAATTGTAGTTGCAGCAATTTTTATGGTTGTTGTAATTTCATCTTAAACACAGTTCCACACTTCCTCTATGATCGTAACTCAGGCTTTCAATAGTGAATCAATTTTTTACGCTTGCTTTCAGTGAAATCGGGGCCAAATA
>JAFIDM010000004.1:39895614-39914273 GCA_023159025.1 Thereuonema tuberculata | reverse complement strand
AAGGTTTTTTTGATATTTTAATTAATTATTAACAATATTAATAACAAATCAAATTCGCACAAAATCAAATAAATTACTATTAATAATAAATCAAACTCGTATAAAATGAACTACAGTAGAACCTCATTATAACGGACCCTATTATAACGGACGTCGCTTACAACAGACAGTTTTAAAAAAAAATTGTAGTAATAATAAAGGATGCTTATTTTTATCTGACTAGTTTTACATTTCCAAGCAAGCGTTTAAACATCAATAGTTGTTTTGCGTAAACATGGATGCGCTGCATGACTCTGAAGAAGTAGAATCTTCGGAGGACGAGGAAAAAGAGGTAGGAGACACTACTCAGCCTACAATTAAGGTGAGCGAATTGAAAGACCATTTAAATTTCGTTATTCAATATGTTGAACAATCGGCAAATGAAAATATGTTTGCATATTATGAACATCTCCATCAGTTATTAATTGAAGAAATAAGCAGCAATCCAACCCAGCAGAAAATAAATTATTTTTTCAAACCAATGAATGTAAGCTATCAACATGAACCAGAATCTTCTTGTTCTAAAGATTAATGCAGTGTATACGTACACATCTTTTTCAATTCAACCTATTATGTTGAAGGCTGTTTTTCATTTGATATATAATAAACACTTTTTATAGATAACTATTGTACTTTCATTGATGTATCATTACACCCCTATAAGAATTATTTATTATAAACCGTACTTTCATTAAAACGGACAATCTTCAGCCCCTATTAGTCCGTTATAATGAGGTTCTACTGTACTATTATTTGAATTTAATTACATTTCCACATTCTTACTGAAATTTTCAATATTAAATTTACTAATTTCCATCCCTTCTTGCTTATTCATAATTACTGATAACACACGACTCTATAATGACTCTAGAAATCTTACTAGCCTCTTGATATTACGCCTTCACCTCAGGATCTGGATTATGATAGTTAACTAAGCAGTGTTCTGCTCAATCCGAGATTTTAGATGGTTGTTGCTAAATGCGCTGATGTGTTCGTGAAACCTTTCCTTTAAAGTTCTTAGTGTGCTTCCAAAATATACTGTGGTGCATGTACGACATTTTAAAAGAGAACATGCAACAAAGTATATTTTGGAAGCATAGGAAGTACAGTACAGTAATTACTATAGATGCATAATCTTTATGCACTTTAACACTTTATTATAAATTTATAATCATTAGTATGAATTAAAATAAATTGTTAACATAAAAGTTTACAGTATTACTCCAACTTCATCCAAACTCGCTGTACATTTACAGGAACAGCCTCCAAATTCGTTCAACATTAATTAACTTTGCACATTGATGTTTGAAAACTACAGCTCTATTCGTGATAAGTACAAATTACATACCATATTTTTATATTTGGCTTTAGGGGTGAAACTGCCCCAAACCCCTATTTACTAGAGAGGAAGTTTCGCTACTCCTTAGATGATACTGTATTGTTTTATTGTCTGTTCTGTGTTAGGCCTGGCACACACGAGTGTTGATAGCACGGCGTTGACAACGGTCATGTATACCAGACCTTATTATTGTTAGTGTATTAAAATACAGTATTAATTATTTGGAATGTACAGTTCTTACAGGCTCTTACTGTCCTCCCAATGAGAGATGACCGGCGGAAGTTTGAACTGCGCAGCCCTTCCGGTAACTGATCAATTATGTTTTCCTGTCACAATGGACGACGGCGTCTGTTTTCACTGCGAAAGACATGTTGATAACGCCAAATTAAAACTTCTCTCGACTATTTAGCGTTATTTCAATACCAGTTGCTAACAATAAGTATTTGTATAAATAAATAAATATATATTATTTATAAATACAATGCTCTTTTGCAAAGTAACAAGCGATTAGCACAATGGCGGCGTCCTTTCATAACATCAGATGGAAGTGCCTGACCAGACTAATCGATGATACATGCGCAGATCTCACAAAAACAGGGCGGCCATCATTCATTTGGAGGACAATAATGCAATGCAATACAGTACAATTACAGTATATAGGTTTCATTATTATAATGTTTGCACAACGTCTTATTCGCTTAACGACCTGTTGGACGGAACGTAAACCCGGACCGTAAGTGGACCCATACCTGTATATGAATAAAAGCTAAGGTATTTTTTTATTTTACAGTAATGTTTGATACTGATTTTGAGACATCACATGAAAGTTTTTAAAGAAAACTACAATTTTTAGATATTTTTCTTTAGTCTTCTATTCTATAAAAACCATGAGGAATGTCATGCTAATGTCATTTCACGTGAAGATATTTGATATATTTCCTTAATAAGAAACAAAGCTTCTTAGAAGCATTTCTTTCATGATTAATTCATGTATTAAAGAATTGCTGATTGAAATCATATTCTAAAAATGAAAAGCAATATATATTCTATGAAACTTAATATTTTCTATTAAAGAAAGATATAGACTTATTTATTAAAAACATTTGTATTGACTACCGTACGATATTAAATCTTGATAACGTCCATGGTTACCTTACTGTATTTAGTTTATTCTTATAAAAAAATGGTTAAGTTTTCGAAGGCAATTTTAAATTGAACTACGCATATTCGTTCGTCGATAGTTCTCAAGATAACTCAAAAACTATTTTTTTTTCTAAAAAGGCAAAACTTATATAAAGTTTGACGTTATTATAAGGAAGATGCTATCGACTTTGATATCCGATCAATAAACAGATAAGGAGCTATGGGCCAAAAATAAACAAAATATCTCAAAGGAACTACGGATGTGCGTCGTTGGAAAGTTGTTTACGTCCTCCATTTCTTATTGCGTCTTGAACTGTTTACGTTTTCTTCATTATCAATCGTAGGCTTCTAACATCTTTTTTTTATTAGCTACGTTCTTAATTTCTTTTTTTGTTATTGATTACCTTTTTATTTTTTATTTTTTTTTGCTTGACCAGATTTGTGTTTCTCGAAAGTTCGCACGCAACTTAAAGATTTTTTTCTTTAAGAAAATAAGGCTAAAAAGTAAATATTCAGTAATGCCTAACCTTTTTCAAACGAACATGACAATTAAATCATTTTTGTTTTCCTCCCATCATCGAGAAATGAATTTAAGTACGTATTGAGTTCACTGAATTGGAAATGTGTCATTTGGTGTCAGACGATGTTTTTTCTGATTTCTTTGCAGTGAATTTGTTCCAGTTTTGTTGATTGAATGGAAGACTGTCAGTTGGAATAATTTCAAAGCTTTTGGATGATTCTATTTCAGGATTCCCTCCGGAAGGAAGACGAATTGACTTGACGCTTTTATTTGCCTTAAACGTAAGAAACGCTTTAATCGGCGTCTGACGTCATTCGAATCTATTCTAAATGTATTCTGTGGTTTGTCAGAAACATTGAACTTTTCAATTGATGTTTAGTGAGTTCGACGACAACTCATTTCTATGAATGTCGAAGGATGATAAAAGATATAAAAAAAGAAAAAAAAAAATCATCAGATTCGTGGTTTTGTCAATGTTTGAGAAGCACTGTCTTTATTTTATTGATTTCTTCGAAGAACATTGACAAAACCACGAATCTGATTATTTTTTTAAATTTTTTTAGGTCTTTTATCATCCTTCGACATTCATACTTTAACGCGTAAGAAATTATTAAAAAAAATTGATGTTTCATAGGTCATAAATAACGGACGATATATTATCACTTTTAAAAAAATTAAGTTATTTTTAAAAATGTAATATTGCTAAGAAAACTTTATCTGAAGAAGTAGACAACTAGAAAAGAAAGAACTGAACAGAATGTGAGCAAATAACACATGTCATGTTGATAAATATTCTGTGATGTATTCGTACGTGCCCCTATGGTTGAGCACAGGACTTGTATCATTCTTGAATATGTGCTCTAAACAGTGGTTGCGTAAAGGTACGGTACATGAAGTTTTGTGAGGCGGATCTGACTCGTAAAATATCACGTGACTTGTTTCTTATCAACCACAGATAAGCATTTGATGGAATTAGATCTTGTGAATGTGGATAGATAAGGAAAATTATACAAAGATAGGTGATTTTATTATGACGCTTCAAAGAAAGTAAAAACAAAATTAGAACTGATTTCGTCCTATTAAAACCATTTTAATGCACTAATTTCCTAATTCCTATTCAAATAGACGAAGCTCAAGTTCCTTGTAGCATTTGGAGTCGGTTATTGCGCTTGGGCTTCAATGCAGCTTCGATCAATCAAAAGCTTGTCCAGTCATTGACGGTCTCTCAAATTCAAACAGGGGAAACGTGGATCAGCAAGTGAGATTGGCAAAACCCTTTTGTAATACTTCAGTCTGATTTAACTTATCCGTAGCCCTGAGGGAAGGATGGTCTGCTTATGGTAACAGAATCTACTTCGCTATACTACATTTGATAGAATATAAATCAACAATCAACAGGATTACGAAAGCTTTTCTCAGCATACATCAGTACAACTTCGTTACAAAGCCAATAGCAGCTTGTGTTTCAGCGATTTGGGTCTTCTAGATCTTTGTTTATTGATTTCAGAGAATCAAAAAAAAAAATTGTTGCTTTCTCTATAGTGGAGTTTTCATTAAAGTTAAATATATTAGTTAAATATTACTATTAATATTATAGTTTAATATTACTTTAATGTAAATAATATAAAGATAACTATAACTGTGTGTAAAGTCAGGACGTAACCATCAAGATAATATGTACTTCAGTTCTTTTATGTAATAGGCTTCATACGATCTTTACTTAATATCACACCATAATTTTACACAACTGTCGTTTTTTTATTCCTAATACCAATTTTCCTCTATCTCTTCCACGTGTCTCAGAAGTATAAATTTACGTCTATTGGTTCCTTGATAGATGACTTTGTATGGATATTTTAATTTTAAAACCACAAACAATGAATTAATAAGTGTGTTTAAAAACTTATATTCATAATCAACCAAATAAAAGCTTATTTAGATTTAATTGTTTAATTTCATTTTTATCATTTTTTTTTAAAAAATTAAAAAGATAATTTTATGCGCGCACAAATATTGAGTGAAAAAGAAAAAAAAAATCAGCTCTCGGCCATGGACTTTGCGGTGTACATAGCGATTGGGTATCTCGCTTGTAGAATATTATCATTTTAAAAATCTTGCATTAATTCGCCAATCTCACTAGTAGTGGCGCTGCTCAAGAAAGACAACGCAGATATCGAATGCGCAGTAACTCGACCTCCACCAGTTACGAAGGTCCTCCAGCGAAGAAAGGCAAAAAAAAAAATAGCGAACGAAAAACGTTAAATCGATTATTAATCTAGACAGTTATCATTCAATGCTTTAAATCGATAAGAAAGTCAAGCAAGAAATTATATCTCTATTATTCTTTTAAGGCAGTAATTAATCACATTATTATGGTTCCCGATGAATCTGGGTTCCGTTTGAACGGCTTGCGATATGAAATTCTTTAGAAAAATCGATGATCATCAAGAGCAAGGAAAAGAAAGAAAGAAAAAGATCATAACTGAATTTTCGAATTTTTATTTTTATTTTTTCTGTCTTGAATAAATGGCGAATTATAAATACTCGTCAAGTACATTCACCGAGTAAAAATAAATACAAAAATGGGATATATTGAATCTACTGTTATTAATAATAGATTAGTTTTTATTTCTATGATCAATAGCGGGATAAATTAATAATAAATAAAGTGATTAATTAGAACGTCATTACCTTGAAACACATCTTTATTATTCTTAACAATATTTAATTTCTTTAAACAAGAAACTTCTTCAGGTGTAAAACAAGTAAATTGAGGAAAAGAAAAGCTTTCTCCTTCCTGTAAGACATCGTAATTCGTTATGAATACAGATTTTAAAACTTACTAATAACATAATAATTGACAACGTGCTTAATTAACACAAAACTTTGTTAAATTGCCTAATTAACACACACGCTTTTAAAGAATTTAGATGCCACAATTAAATAATGTTTTATGTGTGTTTTTTTTTTTTTTATATATATCCAAAAAAGCTACTTTAAGAAATTTTTCTTTATTCATACACGTTAAGAATTAATCATGCATGATTCTATTATCAGCAGCCTTTCTTTCATGCGTGATTAATTTTCAACCGTGTGTGAATAAAGAAAAATTTCTTTGAATATTTGAAACGTATGTATAGACTTTAAGGAAATTGATTAATTAATTATTTCCGTAAATAAATAAATAAATAATGGAATATATAAATTAGTACTAAATAAATAAAGTAAGAAAGGAAGATAATAATTTAAATAATTAAATAATTAAAATAATGGAATTAACATTGTAAGCCTTTTAGTTTTATTTTTCAAATAATTATGGTTTTAAAACTAAAGGTTATTTGTGATGAAATATGACAAACACAAGTTTTTATTACTATGTAATAGGATTCAAGGAGGATACGATTTGTTTATTTTCTAGGAGGCTCTGGAACAATTTTCTATTAGTAGTGCATTGATACCTTACGGCTAGTCTATCTTTATAGCATGTATTACGTTTTTTTTTTTTTTTTTTTTTTTTTAATCAATGAAGAAATATGAACCAAAAGTCTGTGGCTTATCATTTTTATCATTTTGTCTTTGTAAATACGAACAATTCGCCAATGAATTACACATATTTATTTATTTTTTTTTCTGTTTTCCCAAAATTCCAAAAATGCTAGGATGACGCCTTCATTTTTTTTTATAGTGTTCATCACAATATTTCTAATTGTTTTTTGATTTTTTAAAAATAATTTTTTTAATGTTTTTTATGTATAAACAATGTTAGTAATTTAGAGACGTTATGAGAATTAAATTCTCTTTAAATGCATTCTGATTCGACTACTTCCTACACATGTAGGAAACCCTCACAGTAACCTCTTAGCCGTGTTCAGGAATTTGCAGTGGGAGGGGTTATGATGGTCATAATTATTCAACCAAAAAAGATATACACTGTCCGGCCACTTTATTAGGTACACCCCTGCTGTGCTGTGTCTCACAACAACTCTTCAAGCCGGTGGGTGCAGTGTCATGGTGTGGGGGATGTTTTCCTGGCATACATTGGGTCCATTGATACCTCTGGAGGCACGTCAGGATGCTAGAGCGTACCTAAACATCGTAGCTGATCAAGTGCAACCGTACATGTTAACAGTTTATCCTCATGCAGATGGCTACTTCCAGCAGAATAATGTGCCGGTGCACAAAGCCCGTATCACTGTGGGATGGTTTCAGGAAAATAACGTTTTCCTTGCTGCAGGGGCCCGCTCAGTCCTCGGATCTCAGCCCGATTGAAAATTTGTGATTTGAGCTGGAACGGGGCTGTTCGTTCCAGGCTTACACTTCCATCAAATCTTTAGGAACTGCGTGACACACTCATAACTGCATCTTTTCAGCATCTTGTGAAATCCTTGTCTCGACGAATTCAGACTGTTTTGAGAGCTAAAGGAGGCCCAAATCGCTATTAGGTAGGTGTACATGACCGGACTGTATATATAAATAATGACCTTTGTGACCTTTTTCCGAATTGGGAGGGAGAGGTGAACCACAAACAAAACGATGACTTTTAACTAAAAAAAAAAAAAGTCCCAGGAAGTTTTCTTTCCTTTTCGGATGCAACAGAGGGCGTTTTAAGGCATGTTTCTGCCAATTCTCCCTCCTTTACGCCAGTGCTGAACAACCGCAAGATACTACATGTGTAAACGTTTGGAACACATTAACGCATCAAAAAAAAAAAAGGATTGATGGGCACATATGTAGAAAGTAATTTTAAGTCGAAATATATATACACATCCGTCGTCTATCTGCTTGTGATTGAGATAAATGAAACTATTTAACTTACAAAAGCTAAAAGTTAATTATAAGTATTCGGATATTTATTGAATTTACACCTAATAGGAACTAAATCTTAAAAAATACCGAAAACAGTCAAAAGAGGCTTTCCATTAAAAAATATATAAAAATATATAAAAATATAATATTGATGTAATCTATTTACCTTTGAATCTGAAACTATAAAGGTTTAATAACGGTTTATAACGGTTTATAATGGTTCAGAAACTATAACGGTATAACATCCTTGAGTTCAATCAAAAGTGCAAACATTCGTATTACGCTTTCCATACAGGAACGGATTGACAATTTTAATAAAACTTTAAATTCTAAAAACAATTGACATCTGGATACACCTATTTCCGATTAGGCCTAATTTTTTTTTTTTTTTTAAATGACAGTTATTTAGGGTATTTATTTATTTTTATTTTTTTTTTTAAGAAATAAAATTTACATAAAATCATTTATTTAATTGTAGCCTAAATGTCCTTTGTGGATTCGGACTTTTTTGAAATTTTTATTTTCACCTTTTGGTTTTCGCTGATGCTCCCTATGATCTTCCTTTAGGTGAAGGGAAATTTATCAGGTCCCAATTTTTTTTTATTTTTAGCATTTACAGTTTGGGAAATCTTTGGGAAAAAAAAAATCAACTTTAGGAAATATTTAGATTTTTGATTGCGAATGGAAAATTAAACTTTGATGATGTACTACTTACAGCTTTAACGTTTCCTTCCGTAAAACAGGACTTTAAGCCGAATAAAACATAAAAATGCCATTTGGGTTTAAGCCAAGATAAAACATAACATTTTGCGTGAGAGATTCCCATAAATACTCGTGTTGGTTATTCAGTCTTTTTATCTAAGTGACGATCAATTGTGACGGAATTTCTACATAATCGAAACCGTTATTAAAAAAAAAAAATCAAGTGTTTATTTAGCGTTTTTTTCTTCCAAATTTTTCAGTCAATCCATTCTACAAACACCGATTCTTCTATAAATGTAGGTCAAGACTAAAACTAAGCTTCATGTTATTCAAAAATAAAATACTTAATAACAAAGTAAGATGCATTTGATTTGTAGAGGAAGCAACAACAATTTTTTTTGTTCTGCTAATATATTATTGGAATGTTTTGTATTAATGCTTTTTCCTGTTATTCACTAATTCGTTTTGTATCCGGTGTTTTCTATTGTTTAATCGAATTCTAATAAAAATCTGCCGGAAATAGGTTTCACTCTAACTTGTAAGTTAACGAAAACATTACAACAAAGTTTTGTTTGGTTGAAACAAACTATAATGAAATCTACAAGATTTAAGAACTTTAGAAATATTCTATAGAAACAGTCAAAACAACGTCGTTTCCATAAAGTAATAAGTTTGGTACTTCCTGTCCAAAACATGTTGTTATGCTTTGAGTTTAAACCTTATTTCGAGGAAATTAAAAAAAAACATAGTAATGTATTGCACTAATATTTTTGTTCCATTTAAACATTTTCTTTTTTGTTTATCTGTTTGTCTTTTTTGTATGCGCATCACGCTAAAACGGATGGACTGATTTTTCGTAAAATTTAATACGTTGCTTAGTTACAGTGTGACTTAAAACATAAGAACATTTATTTTGGTTTGCATTCCTCCCCCACCTACAAAATGACGTCTGAAATCATTCGCTAAAACAGCTGAACAGTTGGATTTCTTGAAATTTGGTGCGATGCTCATTTACGGTTCAACTTAAAATATGAGCACGAATATTTCAATCTCCACCCCCTTCCCTTCCCAGCCCTCAAAATTCACCCTCAGTGATGCATTCCTGTCTATACGCGGTGCAGCATATCACTGTCGATGGCTGCAATTGCATTGGTGATACAATGTCGCAGTTTGATGAGATCAGCAGGAAATGCGGGAACGAACACTTCACGTACATCCAAAGAAAAAAGTCAGAGCGGGTGATCTTGGCGGCTAGCGGAGTAAGGCCTAATTAGCCCCGGCCGTGCGCCCAACGTTGTGGCAACTTGTTTAGATATCCACGGACCAAGTTGTGGTAATGTGTCACCAATGAACTCGTTTTCGCCTATTCCAAGAAGCAAAACGCTTTCTCAAGTTGCGAAACTGCCATTTTGCGTTGTACCTGTGTCCTAGCATCCCAGCCGATGGAAATAAGATGATGCATCGTTCTGCTGGGGAAAAAAAATCTCTTTCATTTGATATCTCGGGGGCAAACATCCCTATTTTCGCCGCGCCGAGCTGCGAGCCTCTAAAATGTGTCAAGCAATTATGAATACTCTATATCTATCTATGTAGGCTATCTATCTTTACTTCAATGGGTCAAGAAAGAGGGGAGAGACAGAAGGGGTTCTTCCCAAATTTTGTTTTTATTTATTTCACCTATATATTTTTTTTTTCCCTAATGATTGCTTTTTGTTTTTTCTGGTTGAATTTCTGACAGGCCAGGGCAACGTAATCATTTTCAGTTCTTGCATAAATATATATACGTATCATCATCATCAATTTCAAATTTCGGCAGAAAGAAGGTCTCCAAGTTTTTTTCCAGTTCTTTCTGTTGAAAGCTTTCCTCACATATACATTTGTTGGATTGATTCGATACTGTGAGGAATGGTAGAGGACACTAAAACAAACATTTTTTGTCAAACAACGTATGTCCGCAACTGTCGCGTTTACATTCTACAACAGGTTAAGGAACGTACGGACACAAGTAGCAGAGCTGTTCGCTACGATGTGAGCCAAACCACCGCATGGAGAATTTTTTACCAGGAGCAATTACACTCATTCCATTTACAGAGAATTCACGCATTGAAAGCTGAGGATTATCCTTGGCGTGTAATTTACGTCCCTTATTTATGCAGCATAGTGCAGTGCAGCTGGATTTTCCAGCACATGTGCTCTTCACAGATGAAGCAGACATTTGAGTGTGTGTTCAATGTGTGTATATAATTCTATGTGTGGGCAAACGCAAATTCACACGTTATACAGCCACACACTTACCAGCAACGAATCTCTATCAATCTTTGGGCGGGTATTGTCAACGACCAAACACCGCCCTTTACCGCGTCAACATAGTAGAGGGCGCGAAAGTTGCGGACATATATTGTTAGACAAAAAATGTCTTTTTTTTAGTGTGCCTATCATCCCTTGTTTGTCCTATGAATTTCACCCGATATATATATATATATATCTTTATTTCAAAGCCTTTAATTATATATATTTATATTTTTATAAATAGATATTTTTTTCTTTCTATTATTTTTTCTGAGTTCAATTTAGACAAGAGGACATTCCCTGAATTTCTACCGAATCTCTTAATTCTACGTTCAAGGTCTTCTTTTTATTAATTACAATTAAATTTGATTCTTCTGGGTCGAATTGCAGATGTCGCATTTGTCCTTTGCAGCTGTCACGACTATTGACACTCACCGAAGGACAGACGGCGCCAAAACGACTTCAAGTTATTGGTTTTAACAGAAACCAGTCTTTCTTCTTCCACTACAACAGTCACAGAAATATAAAATATATATATAACATTTTTTTTTTCTGCGCTTAGCTACAAAATTTGAAACATAAAATAGGAACTGAATGGGGCCTTTTTTTTTCTTCCTATTTCTTTTGATTGTAGAAAATAGGTATATAAACAAATGTTCCCATGATAAGAAGTTGGCCTTCTGAATAGGAAACACTTAATAGTCGTCACTGAAACTTAATTGGTCTGAAACGGATAAATGAGCCGTTGCGTTCGATACTTTCCCTACAGGGTCGATGACTGACCCTGACAGATCACTTATTGTTAGGGCTGGAAAAATTCGCTCAGTTTAATCGAACGTAAACAAAACATTCTTAAATTTTCTAGGTGTTTATTAAATTTTATTTTTTATTTCCTTTGTAGACTTCTAATACAAGTTATACAAGTTGTATGAATTTAAGAGAAAATTTATTAAAGTAGAAAAAGAAGACCCAAAGGCCTTAAACAATTTCTTAATTATTACTTTTAGAACCTTATTGTAGCTATCACAAGACGGGTTTAGTTTGATGTTTTGTAACTTCCCGTAATATTATGGAGAGTTAAAAAAAAAATAAAAGTTTTATGATTTATTCAATAATTTCATTATCAATTTTCTGTCCATTTGGGATCAAGATAAGCTAAAAACTATTTATTGTGCAAAACTGCAATTTAATAGAAGTTTTATATAAGGAAGATTCATATTTATTTTGTCAAATACATATGATCAATAACGAAGAAGCAACAGTCGAAAAGTAGGTAAATAACATTGGAATTCTATTTCAAAACCACGATATTGTAAGAAAAAAAAAAAAGAATTCGCTTTTCTCTAATACACTTTTCTCTTTGATTTTTTTCTTTTTTATTAATTTTTGGTGGCCCTTTATTATTTCATAAGCTTTCAATTTCTTTTTTTTTTGCCACTGAGCAACTTTTTTTTTATCAATTTTTTTGGCGATTATATCATGTGACATCCAAATGTTGGCTCGCCAACTACAACTTACTTCCAAATTATTACCCCCTCCCCCTCATTCCCACTATTTCACTGCACTTTTATCCATAAGAAATATCACTAGTTAAAAACTGGTCTTGTTTTTGCTATTTTGATTAAAGAAAAGCACGTGATTTAAATATAAGTAACAAATACCTTTTTTTTTTTCAAGTATAAAGTTAACTAATAGCCAATTAACGATAGTTAGACATTTTAATTAGGAGATATACTTAGAGGGAAAAAATAAACAACCTAATCAGAGCTATAATTCATGCAAGAATCTTGATATTCCTTGGAGTCCTTTTATTAGAAAAAAATGGCGTCATTGGTTAAAAAAATAAATTAATCTTTAAATAATCCCTTGCATTTCGCATATTTATATGTTAGTAGTTGACTCATTGTAATATATTAATAATTAATTACCAATAGAATAAAGATTTTAAATACAATCTTAAAACTATTAAAATTCAACAACATGACTATATATATATAATGAATTTAAAATACTTGTTTACCCCCCCCCCCCCTTCATCACGACAATTCAAACTTATCTGTAAATAACATCTCTTATAAGTTTTTCAGATCTGTCTTTGCGCAACGCACTTCCTCTCTGTTTGGAAAAATAATTTTCATTGCTACAATGAAACATCCGCGAGAGGAATCGAACCTGCAACCTTCTGATTCGAAGTCATGAGTCTTATTCATTAGCCCACTGGACTAAATTCTAATTATTGTTAAATATCTCTTATCACTCCCTCTGTGTGTGTGTGTGTGTGGCGCAATGAGAGAAGAGCCAGAGAAAAAAAAAAATCATTAATTTTAGCCTAATAGATTAAAATTAAAATTTCAATGTTCATTTTTTTAGCCTACTACAAGCGCAGGTGCAGAAGCTCTCCTTCAGCGACGAACTGAAGAGTCGTTAGAGACATTTCTCGACATGAATGAAGAAATAAAAATAATATTCAAACACAGAAAAAACTTCTGCTTAAAAAATCTCTATCTCAACTAAAAGCCGTCACATTGTTCTCCCATTGTTCGTCACATTGTATACGCTAGTATTTAAAGAAATTACGTAATCTCAAAATATTAATGAAAAAGTTTATTTTTTATTTGTAATAATAATATTAATGTCTATCATAAATATTAAATAATCTATTTTTAAATAAGTATAAAAACGTTTATTTTTATTAATCTATTTTTAAATAAAATATAAATTATTTTAATAAATACATAAACAAAACCATGTGTTTTTCAAGCCGTATTATTTCGCTAGAACGTTAAATATAAGTTAAAGTTAAAGTGTCCCACTGTAGGCCTATGCAGGCCCTTGGGATCGCGGGAGGTAAGGCTCCCGGCGCTTCGTGACCAACGGAAGTCATAACTAAGTTGAGGCTGGGTGGTCAGCCCTACGCATGCTCACCTTTAACCCCCGGCAAAGAAACCCGGTACCCATTCAACTGAGGGCTGGGTAGACCCTAGGACTCATTTGGAGGAGAATGGAGCGTGAAAAAAATCCCCTCCTTCCGCCGAGGCGGGGATCAAACCGCAGCCAAGCGACGTTAAATGTAAAGGTAAATGAAATTTAGAATTTAGCGTAACGGTAAATGCAACGAAAAACGAAATCACTATTTTGCCTTAAACGAAAATCATAGGTCATTTCCTTTTTCTCTGGTTGGTTCTTCTACTTTTCCTTACGTAATAGCACTTCTGTGGATTCTCATTGCCTACAGTTAGATCTGATCAATACAAATTATACATCCTAGATGAAACTTCATAGACATTACAAGGAATCAGTTTTACTAAATAGACAAAGATAATTGACTCCTCAAAAATTTACAAACTAAAATTTCATTATAAAAGACCGTAATCCGTTATCTCGTCTTTGAATTCATATTTTTGAATTTATAACAAGAAACAAAGAAAGAAACAACAAAAGCAAAGAAAAATAACTACTCTAGTTTTTGAACGCCATTGTTTTATATAAACTGAATTTTCTTGCTTACGTAGTAAAGTAAGAACAAAAAATCAGTATAAACGATAGAGTGTATACTGATAAACGATTTATCGCGCTATTTATTCATAAATAGCTTATCTATAAACATATTTACTTTTTCATATTTAAATTACATATATATTTGTATATTTTATATTTAAGGTATCATAAGCAATTTAGATATGTAACAAAGTTTGTTAAATCCATTAATATCATTAACAGAATAATAATATGCAAATAGCCATTTACTTCTGGCGTGAAGTACTAGGTTCTGGGTCCTCCTTTATCTTCTACTAGGGTCTATTGTTAATAGCCTTTCTTAAGCACTTAATCACGCCTCAATTCTCAATTACATTAAAACTAAACAAGATCATTTCGCTTTGCGTGCCTGTTATACCCTCCATAATGTGATTTTTATTTGCGAATAAATAATATATGTACAAAAAGTGGCTTTTCTCAAACGGAAAAGGAAAGGGAACTTTCCCACAATTCATGAGTTTTCGAGGCAAGGGATCTTCTCAGCAAAGATGAGAGGTTATTTGTAAACTACCCTTTATTTACATTTACAGTGATGATTGGAGTGAAACGAAAGAGGGTCAGAGTATGTGAGATATTCTTCAAACTGGACGAGCATTGCCAGAGCCACGATTTGTATGTTCTAGCGCAAACGATGTGTTAACAGTAAACCTTTTTTACTTGTAATAGAACAGTATAATCCAAAATAAATTACAAATTAAAACAAAGTATAAGCGAAATGTAGAATTGGAATTTACTCAGACGGCTTATTTTAGAAATCGTACATAGTGATTTTGCGATCATTTCAGTTAGACGGTCATCGATTCGGTTTAAATATCTTTATTTTGATTTAAAAGCCTCTTAAAATCATCTTATCTTTTATTAAAAATGTTTACTAAATATCTATACTCCGATAATTAAACGCTTTTTAATCTTCACTCAGAAATTAAAAAAAGAAAACATGAATTGAGCGAGGAAATGACTGCTAGCTTCCTCGTGCTTCGTGATTGAAGTGCTTCGTGATTGGCTGTCTGAAAAACGATCATTTCCGCCATTCTTATTGATTCCCATTTTAACAAGAAAACGATCTGATTGGCCTGACGCTGATTCCGCATCTGCTAAACTTTGAAAGCTGCTGTGGTTTGCGTCTGCGGACTCCTGCCGGATTTGACGTCACAAACTGACGCTGAATACGCGAAAGTCCGCAGGTGTCCATTTTTCCGTTGCGTATGCTTGCTGGCCTTCAGTCTTATTACTGAAATACATCCTCAAAACGAGCTAAATCTATTTAGCAATCTAAATAAAAACTTGAAATATTTATTACAACGTTATTTATTTACAATGAGACGTTCAACTTCACGTAGTCCTTAATTCTAGCGATTGCCAGAGATATATTAGGCGGTCTCGACTTATTAATAGGTTCCTGAAAAGTAGAGCAATGTTGTTTTTTTTGTTTGGCACTCAGGTTTATGAATTGAAAAGGGCGAAATTTTCCACCAAAACAGATATGTACATAAACTGACAAAGACACAACTTATAAACACATCTTCTAACTCAAGACTGAACCTGTGATGCCGGAAACGGGCGTGACTAATGTCGGAGAGGAGGGGAGAGTCATTACATGGAAGTATGCGCGTTTTTGCGATACATATCGATAAAAATCTAACTTTTAAGTACAGTACGAAATATGTACGAAATAGCGAATTGTACGAAAGTCGAGGACCGCCTGTACTTCCTACCGTATAACAGAGATACGAAGCTAATTAAGGCCTGTATGTTAATAAATTCTTCATTTCATATCATTATTAATGCCAAAGATGTCAACTTTATTTCAGTTTCAGCAAATCCCTTTAATCTCCAGAAAAAAAAAAGAATTAAAAAAAAAACCTCTAACACTTGCTTTTCTTACGATTCACAAATCTGAGGCAAACTGCGTTGGTTCTTGATTTCTAAGTGTTGAGGTTTCCCTCAAGTGGAAAAAGTCTTTCGTCTCGACCTTGTCTGATTCTCTTCATCGATCTGCTGTGTGACATTCATTGCTATTTGGGCAGAATAGTAAACAAACAAATGGAAAAGAAAAAACAAAGTACTTGGTAAACAGTTTACACTGAAAACAGTACATTTACTTTAACAAATTGATTAAACAATTATTTATTTAAAATTACAGTATTAACAGCATTTTAATTTCTTTACGATCATTAGCATAAAAAAAGTAAAAAAAGATAAAAAAAAAAGAAAAAAAAAATCACTGACATTTTCTGATGGTACAAGAAATTCAGAATACCATTGTTTTAGCATTTTATTTTGTAAAATATTTACGGTATAGAAATCATCGGTCTGTGATACGCAAAGTAACAAATGTACAGTGGAAACTCGATTAACCGTCACTCTCTGTTATCCGTCATCGATCGCAAAACCTACTTCTCCATAAAATACGGGAAATTGCCGCGAAAAAAAGCTCGAGCCTTCAAGAAACAGAAGAAGATGATTGATTACAGCTTCAACATATAAACCTTATTATCTAATAGGCCTACTGTTTTATATTTCTATTATTATTATTGTTATTATTATTATTATTATTTGTTTGGTTTGACGATATCTATTTGTTACTGATAAATTTTCCTTTGTATTAATTTATTGTTTGTCTTTCGTCCCAAACCAGCATTGAAATTTCGTTACTATATATGTTTATTGCGAAATTTCTGTTATCCGTCTATTCGGTTAACCGTCACAGTCCCGGTCCCGAAGGTGACGGTTAATCGAATTTCTACTGTAATTGCATATTTCAAGAATTTCTGTACCTCTAGAAACACGTCACTTATAGATGTGCGTTTTATAAAAAATTTCTTGAATTTCTTTTTTTTTCTTAAAGTATTTCCCTTTAGATATTTAATCAATTTCCAAAAAAGAATGTAATTAACATAACTTCTCATCAAGTAAAATATACTTGTTCTTTTATTTATTTATTTCTTTATTTATTAAATAGAAGATGGCGTCATATTTTCTTATCCAATCATTATAATAGCGTCACAGTAGATTGGACGCCATTTGCAAAATGTACAGAGAATGTGTTTACATAAATCGCCGTTGCTTTGAAATTAAATGATGACCACTCATTATACTACAAATATATTTTTATGGAACTTAAAGAGGGGGAGGAGAATATGAATTATGGTGATTTGGTTTGTATTCATTAATAATAAGCACATTCACGGAATTTTATGGAATAAATAAAATCACAAAATTTTTATTTCCATTGGGTTGATTTCCTATTTGCTCAGTTTCCTTCAATGAAAAAAATTCTTCACGATTTGAATCTAATTTATTTATTTATTTAATTTATTTATTTATTTTAATAAAAACCTTCCTGTCAGGTAAGAGAAGGATAATATGCATAAATCAAGGAGTCAGACCGAACTCACGCCCACGTGACTCCTGACGACCGATTGTTCATGCTTCGGCAATCATTGAGAACTACCCCTAATTTCTCTCCCATCTAAAAAAATAAAAATAAAATTAGTAATCACGTTTCCCCCACCCTAAGGTGACCAGATTTTAATATTGGTAAAGCGGGACACCATTGACCGGAGGGGGGGGGGAATAAAAAAAAAAACCGGGATCTTCAGTTCAACAACCAATAAAATTCGGAATTCAACAACCAAAAAAAAAAAATCGGGACTTTTTTAAAACGCCGCGGGACGCGGGACAAATTGTTAAAAATCGGGACTGTCCGCCAAAATCGGGACGTCTGGTCACCTTATCCCATCACCACTCACGAAATTTTCACTTGATTTAAGATTAGCTTTCACCTGGGTTTTCATCAGCTTTTCCCCATTGCGGTTAAGGGTGCTTCTTTAAGAACTCAAGTTAATTTATTAATTGAATAATTTACATGTGTTGAAATGGATTAACCAAGACAGAAAAGCCAGACATACAAATATTAATTCATTTAAATTAATGATGATCATAATTACAGACGTTTTGTAAATAGTAGCAAATCGAAACGTCTGTAATTATGATCATCATTAATTTAAATGAATTAATATTTGTGTGTCTGGTCTTTTCTGTCTTGATTAATTTATTAACTCAAGTAGAAATCTTTGCATTCTCAATAAGCTTCGAGAGTTTGTTTGTATATTGCAAATAGGTGCTTTTCAAAATGAAAACTAAATGAATAATAACATGAATGCATTTAAAATTAAAAGTGAATCATTTATATTTAATTTCCTATTTGGAACCGAAACTTTAACCCACGAATATAATTTCACCACCTGTGGATTTCCCGTTATCCTGTGAATGGATGAGATT
>JAFIDM010000004.1:39856471-39894853 GCA_023159025.1 Thereuonema tuberculata | reverse complement strand
CCCCCCCCCCCCATGTTCGAGATATTTGGCATTGTTTTCATTGGATTTCCGCTATTAGCTTAAATGTTAGAAAATTAAGCATCTCATTTAAGTTGTCAGCTTAAGATGGTTAAGGTTTCTGACTCGTATACTGAAGGTTTTCAGTTTAAATCTGTATATTTTACTTTTTTTTTTTTTCCTCTTAAAAAAAGATTAAAAGAAAAAAATGTCCACGCGGGTTTTTTTTCTTTCTTATTTTCTTAACGTTTTTTATTTTTTTCCTAACTTTTTTTTTTTATTTTTCCTTATGTTTTTGTACTTCCTTTTTTTATTATTATTTTTAATTTTTTTTATTGTCATGGATCGCCCTTAAATTTATGCTTTAGCACAAAATTATATTGTTTATTTTTTTAAAATTCTATCCACCACGAATAGCAAATATTTGTTACTGTTATTGATGAAAGTGAATTATCGAAATCGAATTCATTTATTTGTTTTGTGATCTGTTGTTTGTAGGGAATATTATTCACAGAAAGAAAGGCAATGTTGTAGATTTAAAGGAAGATAACATCTGTACCGACCGAATGAAACACTTTACCTGATTATTTGACTTTTAAATGTATAATAATTTCATTTCCAAAAAATATCCCAAAAGTCTGCTTCCCTTGAGGATTTATCCAAGGAGCATTTTTTCTAGTGATTTAATGTCTGTTGACCAAATAATTGAAGAAATGAATGAATTAGCATACGTATCTCGAAACTACTTGAACTAAATTGTTGGACATATTCGGAGAATATTTTATTGAGAGAAAAAATCAATTTCTGTCGTATATCGTCTATAAATAGGTGATTTCTTACTCTAAATTCCATCGATTTCTATATGATAATAATGAGAAATATTAAAACGACACCAGTAATAGATTTCTTTCCTTTTGAAAGAAATTCCTCGAATCCCCACGTGCAGTAAATCGATGTTTGTTGTCAAGGTCACGAGATTCAGGGACTTCGATTAGTGAAAAACAAACTGGAGAATCTATAGAAAGCAAAGAGATCTACCTTGTTTAAGTTCCTTACAAAATCAATGCTTATATTTCATTGAAAATGTGATTAACTAACAGAAAAACGTATTCTTAACTTATTTTTCTATTTATTTCAGTATTTATTTTTTTTTTTTAGCTTAATTCCTAGGAAAGTGTGGCTCCTGAAATCACTTAGTCTGTGTGTATGGTATTTAACTTCTGAGTCTTCTTGCGTGTACATTTAAGGAAGAGGTGCGCTGTAACTTTCATATTTTACATTTTTCCAGGTGGGTTCATGTCGAGAAATTATTGGGAAAGATTCCACATTAGAACCAAAACACTTAGAAATCTTCGTCTTCGTCTTGTGCTGATTTCTCGACAAAGATTTCAAAAAGTTCCATCGAGCGATTTACAAGTTATTAAGGGAGGTGATCACATGAGCCTCACTTTCCTTGGACGGTTGTTAAAACTGTATTTCTTTGAATGCGGAAATTTTTTGAGGTATCTACATGCTATTACAAAAGAAAACCCTCTTGCATTGGTATCGGATCAAAAAGTAAAATTTAGGATAAAAAAAAGATTACTCTGCCAAAGTACGTTTCTTATGGTAATTTAAATACCTTATGTCCAACTCAGCGTAAAAGGTATCTACAGCTTGTTAACAAGAAGATCTCTACAGATTTGAGTCAGACTACATATCTGATCTACAGGTAAAGATCTAGTGGCCAAAATTGTCCGGTCATTGTCCGTCTGTGATTAAAATCACTCTAAAACTACTTTGTCCTATGATACTTTCATAGAAGGCTCACAAATCTTCCTTAATAAGATTCCTGTTGATTTTTTTGTAAAAAAATGGACAAGTAGATAGGAATGTTAGGACTACAAACTGCCAATGCACTTGAAAGAACGACTTTTACTTTTTTAGCAATGCTTATCAGGCGGGTTTTGAAAAATTGGCATGCTAACTATATCTTGTCTGTTCTGGGACGCTTAGAAACTCCTGATTTACTCGAACGATGATAAAAGTAGGAAATTTAGTTTGTCAATAGAATTAAAGAGAAAAATAATCAAAGAAAAAGTTCTTATAAGTTATAAAAAGTTTATTTTCAGTTAGTCTACAGAACAACTACTTAAACAACTACAACAGTATTAGCATTAACGTTTAACATATTGTAATGGCGCTTGTGGGAGAGTCATTGAGATGGAAAAACAACGAGACAACTTCTGGAACTGAACTGAATTAATTTTTATTGAAGGAAAAACATTGGTTTTTATAATATATATATTGAAGAATTTGATTGAAAGATTAATAAAAATATACAAAATGATTGGATAAAAACACATTAAATTAATTAAGTGATTCAACGGCTGCAATGGAAAAGAATTTAAAAATAAACAAAACATCAGAAATTAGGAAATAGAAAAGGAATATTTTAAAATAAATAACGATTAAAATGGATAAAATACAGATAAATAAATTCTACAAAAATACAAGTAAATGATTTCTAAAAATATTTACATAGAAACTGTTACAATATGAAGGATTGAAAATTCTGAAAAAAAGTCGAGAAAAAATAAAAAGAAAAGTACCCGAAAATGCAGTTGTACTGTCTATAGTAAATATTAAGAAGCACATACATCTCATTTATCTATAAAGTATTTGTTAATGTTCTTTAGCAATCTATTAGTCTTATACTAAACTCATCGAATATAAATAACAAATCTGCTCAGATTTAGATCGATTTTTTTTTTTATTGTTAACAATAATCAATAAGATTATTTTCTTAAAATAAATATTATATCAAACGATATGTAAGCAGATGGTTATTTATTTAATTTATTCAATAAAATCAAGGTATTGTGTTATTATCACGTGATAAATTCAAATATTTGATCTGATAATCTTACCGATTTCGGGTCTAATCATTTGACAATATTGAAGAAACATTACCTGCATTAATTATTATAATTAAATATTATTAACCTTAACATTTCTAAATAATTTTACTTACAATACAGAAAAGCAAAAATTCGGTTTTTAATTAATAAATAATAAACATAAAAAAAATCATTAACCTCCTTTATCATTATTATTTAAAAAAAATATATTATCTTAACGAGTTAGTGATAATAAATTTCGACATTACCACAAACCTATTATTATTCTCTTATCGATTTGTAGAGTGTTTTTCATGTAATTCTTTTACCTTTAATACTTTAAAATTGGATTAATATTTGCAAATTAGATTGATACAAGGAAATCCTCTTGCACAAGGGTTCTAAATCTACAGAATATCTTCTTTCGATGAAGACTGTTATTTACATTGTGTCTCAACGAAAAATTTGCAGTAAATAAAATTGTAATGTTTGTTTAAAGGATTGGTTTTATAAATAAATAACAATGATCAGTCAATAACAATGAAAAAAACTTTGTAGCTGATCCCTGCAGTGAAGGTCAAGCTTTAAAACTCCTTTGTTGCGACCCGAAGGTTGCTAAAACCAGTTCACAAGGACTTATTCACGTTGTCATTTTATCTTGTTCGTGATGAGATTTATGAGGAAATTAAGAAGGAAATAAAAATAAGGAAAAGAGTTAAAACTAAAAGTGTATGATTTTTTTTTGATTTTTTTTTTGACTAAAACAAAAATTCACTGAATTTCTTAAAATTTAGGTATCGATAAATACGTGTCTAAAATGATATTTAAGGTAGAATTGAAACAAAAGATGCCCTAGCAGACAGGATACGGAAGAAATTGATAGAAACATACGTTTTGTACTATAGAACATTAAAACAAGTGAAAGTAATTTTTTTGTAGTTTTTTTTTTTCTTAAACTCTTATATAACTCTTAAAATTACTTGACAAAGGTTCTAATCATTTTTAATAAACCAAAACTAGTCGTTTTTATTCATGTTTTTTTATCATCCTTTAAATTGTGCATCGGCGTCTCTTTTATTAATACTTTTTAGCGCACGTTAATTCTTTTTATTCAACTTATTTTTTTAAATTATTGACGCTTCTTGTAGGAAAGCTTACATTTTGAATTAATTATTTAAAAAAAAGGAGAATTTAAAAATTCTGGTTTAAGTAGCCAATTAATTTTTACAGAACGGCAACTTCCAAACTAACTCCTGAAGATAAAAAAAACACAGGTAAGGCTTAAAAAGGAAGAAAAAAAATGAAAAGAAATTTATTTTTTATTTAAAGATTATTAAATAATTTTTAATTGAATATTGCTTCAATTTATAAGCAAAGATGCACGCGTTCAGTACGAAAATAATCGAGAGTCTTGATAAATTAAAAATGTTGAAATTTTTCTTGAGAATGTTTTAAAATAACATTGAAGCTGTTTTATTTAAGAATATAATACGAATCTGTGACTTAGATGAAGCTGTACAATTACGTAATTGTTGTGCCGCCATTTCTATTTGCTGACGATTTAGGTTTCCTTCCAACAGTTTCCCCTAGGGGCGCTGCAGTTACTATCATTCTGTCTGTTGACAAAAGCAAGACCCGCAGGAGGTTTCTAATAGAAGCAACTACATCTCTAGAATCAACAGTCGTTGGATGATTTGGACTCCTTTGTATAGGTGTATTTATAAGACATGACCACGAATTTATCCTCTTGCAAGAGTAGGCCCTGCAATCATTAGCAATCAATACACGCACACTTGAACGCAGTAAACTGCTTTCAGGATTTCTTGGGGGAATAAACGTCTCCTATATCCGTCTGAATCGTCTTGTCTCTTAAAGAAAATAAGATCATCTTGAATTATCATTTGGTAATTATGATTTGTTTCAGAAATTGAAAGCAATTTGCCTTCCAATTAAACTGATCTTTCGTTTCAGATTTCTAAAAAGTAATTAAGGAGAAGCGGGAAATAAGAGACGGAAAAAAAACATACAAAGAAGGAAATGACTTTTCAGGATTATAATAAGCCAAGAATAATGAATTTCAATTTTAAGAAAGAAAAAAAAAAAGATGGAAACGATAAAATACGGAAATGGTTAATACACGACACAATCTTCTAAAGTAACTGTAATTTTTTTTTAATACCCACACTGAGAGAAAAAGAGAAAACAAGAAATCTACATTAAAATCTAATTATAGATGTCCGTCTATGATCAAAATAATTCTAGTATTTTTTTAGTTAGAAAGCTGAAATTATAGAAGGACGTATAGGTTATTAAAAGAAAAACCCATATTAAGTTTCTTACATATTGGGCCAATTAAGAAGAAATTAGGCCGGCTTTAGAAGAATGGGAAATGAATGGGAATTTGATGGCCATTACTTTTTCACACGTTTCCCATCAATTCAAATGATGTGTTTCCATCTCCCATCAAAAATTCACGTGAAGATCCCGTTGTCGGCGAGATTCAATACTACATATTGAGTATCGCACTGAGATAGGATTTCTGTTTCAAAAAATTTCCTCGATTTCTTAATAAGTATGTCTTTCGAAAAAAATCATTTATTAATTATTAATGATTAGTTTATGTCACAGGCTACTTAAGCAATTAATTTTGACTCAATGTTTCTCCATCCACTCGGCCATTAAAAAAAAAATAGAACACATTCTAAAAATTGATAGCCATCATGAATTCCATTAAAAGTTAATAGAAGTTCCATTAAATTTTGATAGAATTCCAATAAAATCACCCAATTCTTATCCGTCTAAAACCAAACAAAAACAAAAATCGCCAAATAATCAAGATTACTCAAAACAAGATAGTTTTGATACTTGAGTATAATTTTCTATTTCAGTTTTGATTATCGTATAAAGTTAGAATTTTAATGATACAAAAACATTACTGAACTTGAGATCAAGTTCGGCCCAACTCCTCATGAACAGCTCATCAACACTTGCTTGCTCGAAAATTAGCCACTTTCCTGTTAAAATAGAGCGTATTTTAATTTTCGTACTACATTCAGCATCAAATGGACACTAGCGCCCCTAGCGATGAGCAAAATGTATTCACAAAATGGCGTCAGTGAAAGAGTCCTGATGGCTGTTATTGTCTTTCCAGCCACGGTTTCGTCAATCAGCTTCTCTTCTTCGTTAATCTTTTCTTTTTGTTTTTACTGCGTCACTTCTGTAGAATGAGGATTGATAGAAAAACCTAAGCAGTAAAATGAATCTCTTCATCCCGCGCAACGCATCGTTTCATTATAGGTTTTCAAAAGTGATTGTGTTTGTGATTAAATTATATTAAGATGTTTATAATTTTTATTCTAGTGCTGGGATTAAATTAAAAACTAAGTAACATAGCTCAAAATAATATGAGGCAAAAATTGTAAGGCTGTTACGTACATCATCATAAACTTGATACAAATTAGTTCCCCGACTTGTTCTGTGTCGCTCAATACAAATGCTTCTGACCTTTCCATCTTCGTCTCAGTCGACCTACAGTTGTTGAGCTCAATCCTGTTTGTTTGTATGAATGGAGGGCAAGGAATAAAGAAATCCTTGCCCATCACAGAGCAAGTCCAGTGGTGAGATTACCACCTTAAAGCCTCTGGACAGGCTAAAGATACAGCAATTCCTCTGTACAAACATGGACTGTTAACCAGTCGTGACTCGGTCGCCAGAGTCTCATCAGTAAAACTGATTGAACTTCTTATAGATGAGGTGGGGATACAGTTAAGAAAGGCTATGTATGATGCGTCACTACCCTTTATAACGTACCTCTATACCTGTCTTATTCTCTAGTATGCAGTTAGAAACGCTGAAGGCAATCGCAGTGCATTATTTACATTGCCAGCTGAAAATAATTCATTGCTTTTAACGTTCAGGAACTTAACCCCTCTCCATAAGTCCGGGATATTGTTAGACTATACAAAATTCCCACTATACAGATATTCTGTTTTGGTGTTAGTTATGTTCTTCGCTAAGATAGAATTGATGAAAATTGACATTAATGATGTATTAAAAATACGTATGTCAATGACGATTTACGTAAGAATTTGACAATAAGAAGGAATACAAGTACACAGAAGCTCCGTTATAACGCGATCTTTCGGATCCAAGATCTCGAAGATCGCGATATAACCGCGATATAACCGAACTTTTATTGCTTCGCGACATCAAATGTCGTAGATATTCATTTTGGTTAAACGAAAAAGTCCGCGATTTTCTTAAAAAAAGTCTGGTATTTTTAAAAATATATATTGTATTTGACGCATTTTCATGATATTAGGGTTGTTATAGAGTCTCAATTACTGTAAATAATAAGGAAACAAGCATATTAATTTACACCTTTGATTTGATTTTAGGCACAAAAACGGTAAATTTTGCAATTTTGCAATTATACACTTTTTAGTCCATGACCAAATCGCGTTATATCCGAATTCGCGATATAAACAACCGCGTTATAACCGAGCTTCAGTGTACTTTATTCTAATTCAACAAACGGGCAATAATGAAAAGAAGTCCTGAAAAATGGGATCTTAGCTACAATGTCAAATCATTGAATAATAAAATGTATATTAATCGTTTTACCAATTAAAAGTATTAATTAAAATAAAAAGTTTTATAGCTTACAGAGCTAAAGAATTAGACTACCTTTTTTTTTTTTTTTTTCAATAAATTAAATGGAAGTTACATGATACATTTTATTCAAAATAAAACATATTTCTCAGTTTGGGAATTTTAGGCTTATTGAATCCATCTTAAATTAATGTTCACAATATTAATTTAATTCAAAATGCTTTTGTAATCAACATTCAATCCGTCTTATTATTTGTATCCAGGACGTGGTTGAATCGAGAGTCATCAAACACTCCAAATGAAAGGAAGGACAAAACATGTCAAACTTATCAAGCACAATTAATTGAATATAAATTCATTACAAATAATACCATTAACTTATAAAACTTCTTTTATTATAACTAACGTCTCCACATCTGGACATTTTATTTTTATTTTTATTTTTATAATAAGGCTTCAAGCGTCGTGTGGAGCATATCACGCTTTGAATTATTAGAAATTCATGATTGTTATTAATTTTTATTTTTTGTAAAAAGAAGGCAGATTAAGCCTTCGATATATCTTGTTATTTATTTATTTATTTTCAGTTATGGAGCTTGAAAAAGAAAGCCGATTAGGCATTCGAAATATCGTAATATGGAGACGTTAGTTATAATAATGAATATAAATTCATCAAATTTTCATCAGTAGTAGTATTTAATTACCAGAAATCACTAAAGCAAACTTCAAGATAGTTCTGATTAACAAACTGGGCACCAGCATTCCATCAAAAAATCCCCGTAGTAAATTATCTTGTCATTGTTGACAGTTAACAACTTTTTTTGTTGACTGTTAACAGTCAACAGTTTTTTTGTTTTTTTTTGACAAATAGCTCTTATTCATAAATCAAAAATTTGTAAATTAAATGTTGGGAACTAAGGAATTACAGATTACTAATTGTTAATTTTCCATTCCTTTTAAAGTAAATGTCACACAGTGTTATTTGCTATTCATCGTTTTTTCATTGATACAAACATCATTGACTATTGACTTTTCTTATTTTAACATCGATTAGATTACAATTTAACCGAAGTATGTATCTCAATCTGTTATGGAAATTTCTATTCGTTATAGATCTTAACAACGCGAGATATTGCATTCTTAAATACATTAGAATGACGTAATAGTTACGTAATTCTTTCTCAAGAAACCATGCTTTTGATAAACAGGCGAATCATATTTTGTCAAATTCTTAAATTTTTATCTTTTTTTTCTAATTTTAACATTGATACAAAACATCTCTTTATGTTAACATTGTATTTTATCTTCATTATTAAAGCTTTTCCTTAATATAAAATAAGTTAATAAACAAGTGAATATAATTTTGTGCTAAAGCATAAATTTAAAAGTGACCCTTAATAATAAGTAAAAATAATAATAAAAAAAGAGGTATATTAACGTAAGAAAAGATAAAAAAAATTAGGAAAAAAATTTAAAAAAAGTTACGAAAATAAGAACAAAAAAAAAAAAGGTTAACGTCGCTCAGTGTATGAGTTTGAGACGTTAACCATCAAGCGTAGCTGACTACGGAAATGAGAAGATTGCATTTCTAACATTCAAGCTAATGAAATCCAATGAAAACAATGCCAAGTATCTCGAACAGGGTGGGGGCGTTGGCCTTTAAAAATACCCTATTCCTTGTTGTTTGGTCCTCTGAGCACGATGATGAAATCCGTTTGCCGATCCGACCATTCGTTCGGAAGTTTTTAGGAGGATACAATGACAACGATGCCAAATATCTCGAGCATTGGGGGTGTTGGCCCCTGAAAATACCCCATTCCTATAGTCGTTGGGCATCTAAATGCGACGGTGAAATCCGTTTGTCGATTCGACCTTCCGTTCGGGAGTTGTTAGGGACAGACACGGACGGACAGAACAAACGCAATAGCTACCGATTTTGGTCGCTAAAAATCCTCATAAAACTTTAATACATAAAGAACTCTAAAAGAAATTGCTGATTGTAAGCTTCTAATCAATAACAACCTTATATAATATTTTATCTCCCATTTTGGATCCTTTGGTCATGGAGGGTTGCACTCGATGATGAGGGTGATGCAGATGCTGCCGTTTGAAAAGAAGGCACAGTTAGGTGACAATCAGACTTTCTCTCCTTTTGGTAGAGAAACAAACATTCAAGCCCCCGCGCCCGGATTCCGACACAGCAGCCTTATGGCAGGCCTCCGCCTTGACCACAAGGCTCTGCCAGAATGACTAATACAATATTAAAATTTTTGAAGCTAATCCCTCAAATATTTATGTGCTATTAGCATTCAAAATTAAATTATCTTAAGTAATCAGATAACCTGTTTTTGGACCAGTATTCCGTTTCAATAATAAAGTTCAACGTAATTCTAAAGCATCAATATATCATTATTGTAGCTCAAAACAATTCAGGAAATTAAATTTATAATAATATTTTGTGAACTCACAACACACAATCTTTCTTTAAATAGTTCCAATTTACCTCCACAATAACTTACTTATAAATACTCGTTAAAAATACTTCAAGTAAAATACTTTTCCTAATAATTATTTCTTCACTATAGAGATGACCTGAGTTACACAGATACCTTTTTTATTGTGAATAAAATATTATTTCTAACTCCATTTTTCCAAACACATGTCTCAATACACCTACTTAGTTACGATTCTCTCCACAATAATGAGAGTGATGGAAGATGTTTGCTAATGTTAGCACTGTATATTTTTGTTTTCTATAGAACGTTAAGATCATGAAAACTTAAGATATTTTAGGATGAGTCAATGAATCTTTTTAAAACATGACATGATTACTTACAGCTAACAGATGGATTATATTTCGTATTTCTCTATTCTTTTGTATCCAGAAATTATTTACATGTCAAGATGACCAAAAATTACTTAGAAATTTTTAACAGCGAAATAATTAACTCTCACTGACGGGAACAGTGACTTTAATGGACTTTCTAATAGAATAAATGGATTCCTACGATCAACAATACATTTTAGGCCTAATGCGGGTCTAATTTTAAATTTGCAACTAAATTTTTACACTGGTTTAGATGAAATTTACTGGATTGATTTATTTTTTTTAATTTCATCTGTGTTATTTTTTTTACTTCTGCTTTGAATTATTTTCACCCAATTTTTTGATCAAGTCATTACAAGTAAAATAGACTTCACGTTCCTTCAGGAACTGTTCCACGGAACAGTTCCACAAATTATTATAAAATAATTTGTAAAATAATAAAATAATGATTTCTTAATTTGATTTTAAAAACACTTTTACAAAATACAATAAAAAATAAAAGTTTTTATAACATATTTTGCGTGCCTAATAATTCAACAAAATTTAACTATGGAAGACACAAAGGAACTTTTTTATTATTAACTGTTTAAATTTGTTTAAAAAGTTTTATGTGCTTAACAAATTATTAATTATCTCAACTATTGAAAGCACCAATCTTAATAATTAAATAATTACCTAAAAATCCACTACGTTTCGGGCTTTCCTTCTTTGTTAAGGCCCTTTATCAAGTGTTCCCATGTAAAAAAAATTTAAAAAATACTAAAGAAATTTTTTACAATGGAACACTTGATAAAGGGCCTTAACAAAGAAGGAAGGCCCGAAACGTAGTGGATCTTTAGGTAATTATTTAATTTTTTAATTATTAAGATTGGTGCTTCCAATGTTTAAATTTGTGTAGCAATTTTTCTTAGAATTTTTTCAACAACTGGAAAAAAATAAATAAAGGTGAAATACTGAGATGCATAATTACATAAATACTATTCATGCATCTTCAGTAATTCCTTATAGTTTCCAAGGAGCTGTGTTGCTTAAAAATGATTTATATGATTTGAGACGGTTTTGCCTTGATTTCAACTGCTTTCGCTTTATCCCGCAATGAAATAAAGTAACAACAGATTACTATGTTTCTAGCGAAAAGCTTCGTTAAAATACGTTGTTGTCCGATCGTAATTTATCGAAGAAAGAATTCAGAGAGTGTCTCAGGAAGTGAAAGTGAATGAGAGGCACTGCACGCATTCTCCCACATTGGGAAATCCGTTCACTTCTTTCAGTTTTAAAGCAGATGGAATTAAAATGGCTGTTGTTGTGGTTGTTTTTTTATGTTTGGGAATGAAACGAAACGGACAGTTCGTTGAATAACGCCCTTCCTCGTTTGTAACAGTAGTGAGAATATTCTAGTAGTTTCCTCTGCTTAGAAAGTTCATTTAAAGCGCAAATTCTCTTGAAAACTGACATTTATTGGACTTTAATTATAAGTATCCGTTTCTTTATAAATTTTCAGTTGTTAAAAATATATTTGACGGAGGCGCTATAAGTGACCTCTAATTAAAACACACACACACCGAGGAATCTATTCAGTCTAATTACTAATTACCCTGTATAGAAGACATTGCATAAGGGGCCGTCCATTAATTACGTGAGGTGTTTTTTTCAAAAATTTGGACCCCCCCCTCCCCCTTGGTGAGATTTCAAAAATTTTAACAACCAAAAAAAAAGGAAATCTTGCTTAAACAACCAAAAAAAAAGGAAATCTTGCTATAATATATATTTTCTCTGAATGAAAAAGTTTACGTGAGATTTTCGTTAACCCCTCCCCCTTGCTGAGATTTGGTGAGATTTTGCCGGACCCCCCCCCTCCCCCTTTTGACCTCACGTAATTAATGGACGACCCCTAAAGTAAAAAAGAATTTCTTACAATAAGAAAAAAAATTGAAGACGGAAATTTAAGGAGAAAAATATAATTTTCCCTGAATCTTTTTTAAGAATCCTGCCTGAAATAATTGCACAAATTTTGTGATAAATACGATTTTAGTGTAGTAGTTAAGGAGTAGAATAAAATTACAAAGTTGAAATCCAATTAAGAACATTCTAAATTATTGTAGTAAATATGAATAGTATATAACATAGATTGTGATACTTTCAAAATGGTTTTCTTAGAATGATGTAATAATTACTAAAATAGCATGGACTACTTTAAAATATAATAAATCTATAAAGGCAAAAAAAGTCTTAATGATAATCTTAGCAAGTTTATATTTGGAATGTCATTTTTTTTTATAAAATTAAAATCTAAATTAAAATAATCTTTACTAATTAAAAATATACTATTTTTAATAGACAATTAAATAAAACAAGAATTTCCTGTAAAATAAATATCAATTTACAAATTTTCTTTTGATATATATATCAAATAATATTATATAAATATAAATAATATTATTGTAAGCAAGGACCGTAAAAGATGTTTTATATAATCTAAGACCCAGTATACGCTGATTCAGTTATCCGCTATTAACCACGAAAAAATAAAATGAAAAAAATTTGGAAAATTCTAGAAATATAGAGAAATAAATGGTTCATAAGTTTCGAACCACCCGCTAAGCGAGTACATGCCCTAACAAGGGGAAATCCTCCAGCTCAGTATACAATTCATTATACCCATGTGAAACTGCCCCTAGTGTTCTCGCTGATCGCATTCGTTGCAGAGTTATTGCAGTGCCCTTTTTTAGAAGCCCTTGTTTATTGTAATAAGGCCTCAGAGTGCAAGAGTATTGATGCTGATAGTGCCGGTAAGCCTAAGAGAAATCAGAGAATGATCACAATAGACTTAAGATACTTTCTGACAAATAAAACTTCTTCACATGAAAAGCAAAGCTTCAAATTAATCAGGTTGAATTATGCCTTGATTCTTTTTGTTTTCATATTCCTTTGACCCTGACGGATTCGCAGGTCATGATTTGAAGCTTTGCTTTTTGTTTTGATTATTTAATTGTGTTTTCTTTCGGAAGGAGGCCACTGTGTTGGGTGCCAGAGTGGTTTCCCTTAACACTTCTGCACTATCTGAGCGTTTCATCTGGTGAGTGGATCTGGCTGACCAGTCCCAAAAAGAACGAAACGGCCGTTCCAAACTCTCACCGATGAAAGCTCAGATATTTTTTTAATTTCTGTGTCATTTCTTGTTTGTATTAATTTGGTGGCACATTAAACCTTATGTTTAATAGAAAAATGCGTTATTGTACAATTCTTGTCTGAATGTACTTCATTCTTACTCCATCCTACTTTCTCCTTATACAACTTCAAAATCGTCACATTTCACTGAACCATATAAGGATAATTAAAAAGTAACTTCGAACTTCTTAATTTTTATTTCTTCTTCAAAAAAAGAAAAGAAAAAATAATAGTACCTTACAGTAATATTATATGCAGTGGCGCACCCAATGGGGGCGGGAGAGCTAAGGGGACTGAATCCCCCCCTCCCTCCAAACCAAAAATAAATAAAGTAAAAGACAAGAAAAAAGAAAGAAAGAAAGAAAGGAACCTTTTTAAAGCTCTTACGTGTCTGTATCTTATTATTTTGAAAAGAAAGTGACTTTGAAACAATTTATTTTTAAATAGGTCTACATCTGAACAGACTTATAATATCCAAATGACGGGCAAATACTCTATCAATCTATCGCAACTAAAAGCAGTCACATTGTTATCCCATCATTGTTATGTACTAGTTTCAAATAAACACTGTCATCCTCTGCGGTACCTTTGTCAGTATTTGCTGAAAAAAAAAACCTTAATAGCAGTTTTTAAATTTCTATTTTCATTCATCCCACTTCCAGTTAAATCATGGCTCCGACCACATTACGACAGCTTTTCCTTATTCCTAATAATTTGTCTGGAAAAACATATTTTGTGATTATGATTTTCATTTCTCTTATTTAATTTTTTTTACAACACACATAAGCTTCCATATACACAAACACACATTAAAAAAAAAGAATAATCTTTTTTTTTTCCCTAGGGACCTGACAACAGCAATTTGTTAAATCGAGATATGGATATTATGTATTAAATATTATGTATTAACTGCATGATTAACGTCGATTTTTGTATAGGCTTTTTAAGACATTAACATAATTAGAAAAGAAAGGTTAAAAAACAAAAACAAACAAAAAAATGCATTTCGTTCTATTAATTACAATGTATTCCTACGAGCAATAATGGCTGCTTTACACTCTCTCGAAAACTTGTCTCAAACCGGCAAGTAGCTCGAAAATCTTCCACTTGCTCTAACAAGGGATGTGCGTGACCTCGAACGCTGAGAACCGCACGAAAATGTGCTTAGAATGTAATCGCTCATCCCAAAAACAGTGGTACGAGTCATTCCCGTACAAAACTCAGCATGTTGTCTGCTAGCGCCATCCGACGGTGGCATGTTATACCTGCACTAGCAAGTACTTAATCTCAAGATATTGCCACTGAAGACAACAAAATATTGCCAACCTCTTGATGTGTACTTCTTTAGACAATATAAGCTCTACATGGGAAGGATCGTTAATTTTGTAAGACTACAATGTGAAAAACCACAAATAAAGTTTCACGGTCGTAATTTCATCATCAGACTTTACTCTGTGCTATACAATCATCTTTCTGCACCGAAGTACAAGCCTATGCTACAATACGCTTGACAAAAGACAGGTTATGACATTGGCATAACAATATCATCGTTTGAAAATGTAATTAGTGTGGCTTTTGATATTGGACCGCTTGAATACGGAAGTGATGTTGAATGTGAAAAAGTGGCTTTAGTCAATGTGCATATTGTTCTGTTCCACTTCTGTTCCACTTATTGAAATCCCACACCTGCACTTTGAAGACTGAATAGCTGTGCAACACTATCAGGTCAGTAGAAAAAGTTTGTTATTCAGATAGCGTAATTATTGTAAGCAGAGGGAAATTTAGCAATATCGTCACGACATTGAAATATGTGTGTTTTGGTCCTATTAAATTGATATTTTGTTTCTTCGCGTTAACAAAGTTCCTCTATTGGACCTTATTAGGTGATCATTCAAATGTCTCTCGTGGTAAGACGTGCAGTTTTGCATGAGAATGACTCATACCACTGTTTTTGGCATGAGCGATTTATATTTAAGTATATTTTCTCAGCTTTCGAGGTCACGCACTTCCCTTGTAAGTACAACGAGCTCTAAATTCAGGCAAATATTAAAAGCAAGTCCACGCCAGCGCCCTTGGAGCTAGACAAAATTACTTAAAAACTACGACAGTGTTAATTTCACGCTGAAATCTGGACATTCTTTGTTCGTGATTTCAATCCACAGTTTCATTCACGATATTCTCTTCCTCCGGGATCTTTTCTTCTTTTTTCTTTAACTCTGCTGTGAAATGAGTTGAGAATTATTAGCAAAACTTATGCTGCAAAAATCATCTTGTCTCTTCGGCGATCGGCAGTTTTAATCGCGATCTCATCGCTCGCAAATGTAAAGCGATCTCATTTCCGCAAAGCTGCAACTGGCAAATGGCAAGTTTTTGAGCGCATTAGAGACAAATTTTCTAGAGCGTGTAAAGCAGCCATAATATATATATACATACTGCTACATTATTCGCGAATGGGCCCCAACGGATCACGCGCTAGCCCCCCTTGACAACGTCAGGACAAGGCTAGGAAATCAGAGACGAGAATTCACTTCCCGTCGAGGATACACCTGAGAGAGTAAGTCCCAGGGGGAAACGGATGAAACACAGAAGAAGAAAGAAACAGCCATGCCACGACCAGGATTCGAACCCAGGTGCCGGCACACTGGCCACACACGGCAGACCGCCGCGCCGTCTAGACCGCTCGACTAAGCCGGCACGGCATATATATATATTTGACATTTCTATCGTATGGAGAAAGTAATAATGAATCTTCTTTGGGAATAATACAATAATAAGGAATGTAGAATAACAAGAAATAATTATTAAGGAAATTTACATTTTATTATTTTTGTATGAAAGTTTATTTATATTTTAACCGACATAATTCAAAGCATATTAGATTTCATTAGAATTAATTTAGCAGTTTGCAAGTTAACAAACTAAACTTATTACTAAAACTAAACAATAATAAACTTAGAAAAATATATTTATTTACGTAAAAGCTTTATTTTGCAAGAGTTTAAACGAAGTTTGAACTGTTTGATAATAACGTAATCTTTATCACTTTCAAGGAAATTCTATAAAATTAAACTTAATAATATATTTAAAAGATAATTTGATAATTCTATATCAGTTTCAATGTACTGATTTCTGGAACTCTATCTTGCGATGAATGTAGATAAATATATATTTTTATCGAACTATATGATATAACGATATAGGAAACATTGAAATAGATGAATCATCGACCTCTATTAGGTAGAAGTGACTTTTTTTTTTTTCGGGCTCTCGACGTGAACTTAGAGTACATTTTCACTAGCTTAGGTCATTCTCCTGAGTCAGACACATTAAAAATGGGTGAAGTGGTTCGGTGATGTCATTGTGGACAGGTTTTACTCAATGGGTCGAGGGTAGGTGTCGACCCTTGGTGGGATGATACGGATCCAGTTATATGAATAAACAATAACACACACAATAAAATGGAATGAGTTCGTAGTGAAGTCCAATCCTTATGAAAACGCATCAACCCTTTCTCTGATAAAATGCGTTTGACAAGTCTTCTGGTAGCAAAGAGCGCCATGACTACTTTATCAATCAAATGATGCAGCTACATTTGATCGCATGCCGCTACCTAGGGGAAAATGATGAGTAATAGCCCCTACCTTAGTGATGACTAATCACAAATAAAGAAGGGAAGGGATTAATAAAGAGGGCTGTTTCATCTCCAGGCCAATGAATCAGAGCAACTCGAAGGGATTTTCTGATTTTGTATTTCTTAAAATAAGTAATTCTTAATATAAAACCATTTCTAGTTTACTTCTTTCCATAAAAAAACACCTTCTGATTATTCCGGAAAGAAAAATTATGAAAATACACACGAACCCTTCTTGTTGAATCCTCTTAGATACCTAATGCTAAATTTTTAATATTTAATTTTATTTTTCATCAATTGTCTTTCTGTCATCAGAAATTCAGTAAGAATTTAATGAAGTTCTGCAAGATTTTACAAATTCGTTATTAAGTATTACTTCAGTAGAATTGTTTTATGCTAACGGACTTTAGGTATCTCTGGTCTGGACATAATTCTTCAGTGGCCCTGCGAAGACTGCCTATACTAAGCCTATAGAAATTCTCTCTTAAATTAGATACTAAAAAGGGCGTGATTCGCATTTATATTTAGTAAATTTCGAATTCAATGTCTTTTGTACTTATTTTTTTAGGTATCCTTCATTACAAATCATCTTGTGATGGTAATGTTGAAATATTATTTATTTTATTAAAAACAAAAACAATTATTTTTAATAATTAGGCCAGCCCCTGTCTCTTCCTGGTAATAAGAGATAATCCAAGAAGTATCGATCCCAAGTGGTTATGGCAAAAAGTGAGATTTTAATCCTTTTTGAATTGAATGAATTCATTTGATAGCGCGTGAACAAATAGAATAAAGGTATAGAATAAAAGACAGACAGAAAAATAAAAGATTTAGTAATATAAGTTCATTGAGTTTTTTTCCATTTCAATTAATAAATTGTGATAATATACAATGAAAATATATTTAAAAAGAAATATTACAGTGAGTAATGCATAATAATCTATTAGTACAATGCATTTATTACATGGGTCAATCAACTATTCTTTGTACCTAAGTTTGTCCCGAACACAAATGTAATGAATATTGTTTTTGGAAATAATTATTGGACTTTATTTTTACCCCAAAGTATTATTAGGTCATTGATCAAAAGCTTTAGAGTGACCGATGTTAGTTTAATTACGAATATTTTATTATTTTGACAGAAACTTATGAGACAATTTTTCCCCGTGAGTATTTGGTTTTCCTGTTACTTCAGAGACTTCGCAAACTCCCAAAGCGAATGTTTTAATATAGATTGCTATTAAATATACAAAATATATGTTAAATAGTAGTAACTGACTATAAGGATATGCGACAATGATAGGGAAAAGTAGGCTGTTTGTTTTGTTTTGTCGCGCAGGGACAGTAACGCAGGGGACAAATTACCACCGCAGGGACAGTAATGCAGGGGACAAATTACTGCCATAATCTCACTAAATAAAGCAAAATATTGCTCTTCAAATTAAAAAAGTGCTCTGCCCGTTATCTTAACTAAATCTTCATTCACTAATCGTTAAAATGTGCTCCATAAGAAGTTAGATTTTCGATTTTTGTTTGTTAGAAAATCATTATGTCGTCACTCGCATTTAGTACAAAGAATAGTTGATTGACCCACATAACGATATATACTCATGCTTGTGAAAATTGCAACACCATGAAGGAACCGTCAGAAAGGAAAGAAACACATTACTAACAGTACAAACGATTAAAGTTTCAGAGCAATGTAACAGTATTTGCAAAAAAATCAGTGTGGTGTAAAGCGTCCACATGTGCAATAAGAGCAGCTGTACGACGCGACGTGGCAACAATCTAACAGGTCTTGCATGTGTTCCTGGGATATCACTTGCCAGGCTGCTTCAATCCGAGTCCACAGTTCATCGGTATTGGCTGCTAGATGGCAATGACGGCTGCTAGTTGCCAAGCGACCATGTTCCAGACACATTCAGTAGGTGACATATCGGGCGAACATTCAAGCCAGGGAAGAAGGAGTATCTGCCTAGCTTCGAAGACTGCCTGAGCATTTCTGGCAACATATGGTCGGGCGTTGTCTTGTTGGAATATGGCTCCAGAAGTGTGCTGAAGGAAGTGTACGACTTTAACCTCCACAACTTCCCTGATGAAGCTGTTGCTGTTGAGAGTGCCCCCAATTTTAGCAGCCGAGATCGCCTGTGATACCAAATTGTTGCCTAAACCATCACACCTACCGTTCGTGCAGTATGATGTTGGACAATGCAGTCTGGAAGATGGCGTTCACCTTGATATCGTCTAATGCGTATGCGGCCATCATTGTAATCCAAGTTGAAGCGAAACTCGTCCGAAAACACGACATGGTGCCAATCTGCACGCCAGTGGGTGTCGATGGTCTAGGCCCGAGGGAATCCTCTGCAAAGGAATGCATGCACGCAGTCTTTGCGCAGCAGATGCCGTCGAACCGTGGAACTATGTCAGACCTGTTGCAGTGTTCCAACGTTGTGCTAACACTCGAGAAGAAGCTGAAAGGTCCCGTCACTGCCATGCGGATGATGTGTCTATCATCCCGTGGTGTCGTCACATTTTGTGGTCCACTTCCGGATTTTCAACTCGTCCTGTTCTCGTCAGTCCATTGCTTCCACAGTCGCATCAGTGTCGTGGTATTAAGTCCCATACGAGCAGCAATTTTGCTGCATGAAAATCCTCTTTCACACAAGCAGATCATTTGGTCCCATTCAAACTCCGTAGCTTGCTTAAAAGGCACCCTTTGACATAGACGAGGCATACTGACTCCAGTAGGCATGTGTACAGTTTACTGACGATGAAAAATTACTTGTCTTGATCCACAACAGTCCTCTACTGTATGCTCTTACACGACGGTTCAGAGGGCGCTACTGAGTCTACGCATGCGCAATCAAATTTTAGTCATTTCATATCATACCCAGCTTTACATTTCCTGTAAGTTTCACTTCATTTGCATGTTTCCTTCGTGATGTTGCATTTTTCACAAACATGAGTGTACGTCAAATACACCAACAGCTTGTAATAAAAAACAAGAAAGTACCCCAAAAACCAGTCATTGAATGTATTCCAATAAATAAATTTTTTTTTTTTTTTTATCTTTTTCTGATTCTTTGACAGAAACCTTAGACAATAACTCAGCCTCTAATAATTTCTAATTTCGAAAACACGACTGGCAATTTTATCACATCAAAGGAATCTCTGGCTTTTCCGTCTGGTTTTTTGTTAGTCTGGTGGAAAAACAGTTTCAGATCGACACTTTTTTTAAGACATTTCTTTTAGCTAAAGACGAATATTTTAGATGGTAAGTAAAGTTTGAATCGACATTCAAGGTAGAAATAACAAGCTCCTCAAAGAACTTACAGTTACTTTTTATGAAAAGGAAAAAAAATAAAAAAATCTTTAACCACTTTATATTATAATGTCGAATATAAACAGTCTACCTTGAAATTTTCCATTGCTGAAAATTTATCATTAAGATAGACTTTAATTTGCTGAAAATTTATTGCTTGATTAAATATAAGTCAATTAGTGTTAATCAAACAAGAACACGCTGCAGTGCTTGATTAGCATGTTCCACAATACGATGTTGGGTGTTAATTGAAATTCAGTGTTTGCCATCATTAAGAGTTAATTGATTGCTTGGAATTTTGTCTCCACATCGATCCTTGAAGAACTCTTCAAATACGGAGTAATAAAGATAGATAACCTCTTTTCTGTAAATAATCATGTCACGTTTCAAGAAGATCCATCCGGTTGCTCGGAAGCTATTAGGAAACATGCACGTAGACACAACAACATACAGGCTTACTTAATTTATAAGTTTAATGTAGGAAAGTAATCTACGAATGATCACGTTCCCCCGTGTTATTGTAATATCACAGTCTCTATTTTGTTAACATTGAATAGATGTCACTTGAGACATTCGGATGTTAAATGAGTCGTCTGATCAGTAAGAGGTCATGTAAACAAATTGATAATTTAGTCATATTTGATATCATTTGTTTTTTAATATTCTTTTCCTTCAGAATCAAAAAGCAACAATAAATGACAAAGAATTTGGAAAAAAAAAATGTACTCAAGCATAAAATTAAGAGCAATCCAGTAAAACCTAAACTTAGGAGCGATGGAGGGTTGTCTGCTGCGCAACGACAGCCAACTGTCCACCGGAAAGAGATGAAGTTTGGGAATTTTTTTCCTGGACAACTATTGGCTCGATCGACTTGAAATTTGGATATGCTTTAGTTTAGAGTGTTTACTATACAATCTATATTTTTTTCGACCATATCTATTAACAGTTTAAGGCACAGTCGACTGTTTGTTTGCGGAAACAAACAGTCGACTCTGTCCGCATTTTTCCGCATCTGAAACTCCGCACTTCTCTAATTGGAAAGAAGTAGTAAATTCTTTTCCCTTATGCTAATTTTAAGTCGAAGAAGTTAGTAGAAAATGGTAAAAAATAAACAATTGATGCTGAATACAGTACATCCTTTAGGTTGTTATTCAAGTTTGGTTCGTAGATGATTTATTTTATTATTATTCAGATTTGTTTTTAGTTTACAAAAGAACGAAATATTGGTGATGATTGAAGTTTTTGTCTATGTTTGAAGAATTTGATTACAACATATATCAAATTTAGAGTTTTTAAAGTTATTTGAAGAGTACAACAAATTATTAATTAATTTGAAGTTTCATCACAACTGAAAAAACTCCAGAAGCATTCCACTTGCTTCCCTAATTAGGAAATTCTTATGAAATTTAAGAATGTCTCGTTCAAGCAGAAGGTTGTTTACTTGACATTTTACTAAAATTTCTCTTTGAAGTCTTTGTTAGTGGTAACTAAATGCTTTCAATCAGAGCCGGGCATCACAAAGCCTTGCTCGACTTCCCGCCATTCAGTGACGTCGTCGATGACGCATTTTCTGTATCACAATCGATCTGCAGCCGAATCACAACGATTGTTACGTCAAAGCAGAAGTAAAAGAAGCAAATAGCCAACAAAACCAAAAGGAATTTATCAGTTCCAGATAAAAAAGGAAATTATAATTGCTCAATTAATAAATAATTAAAATGGTTTCACTATTTAATAGCTTTGTATCTTAAACTTCTATCAGAAACTTCTACCGGAAAAGATCATTTTATTATTAGAATTTGTTTAAACTTAGATGCTCCAATTAGATGTTCCAATTTGATTTTCCAATTAGATGTCACCGGCAATTCATTTATTTTAAATTAGACTACGTGAAATTAAAAAAAGCATTGTTCATATTTCTATATTCAAATAATATTTATTTTATTAATATACAGAAGAAATAGGACAAAAGACTTAACGTGCGTTAGTACATTTTTACAGTAAAATAAAACCCATTTCACTGAGCTAGGTATGCTGGATGGGTCGGGCTGATGAGAGGCCAATAAGCCTCGAAACAGCGCTGTCCCCGATTTCCAGCACAAATATCAAAAATAGCTCAGTGAATTTGTGTTTTGTTTAATTATGTGCGTTCTTTATTTTATTTTACTGTAAAAATATACAGAAGAAAAGAATGAAAAAAGCATATTAAATATTGGTTAATTAATATTTCTAATTTTATTTTTTTGCCTAATATTAATTTCTACTAACCGAAGCTTAATGTAATATATTATTAAAAATTATTCCAAATGTATATTATCCGATTAATAGATAAATATCTGTTTTATTGATCTGTAGATCAAAATATGTGTATTAAATTTGAATAAGCTCTTTTTTTTCCTTCCCCTTTCTTCAATATCCTGAATATCACAGGATACGGGTTAATTTATAGTCAAACTACGCAGTAAGATTCTTTTCCCTCTACCTGAAAGAAAGGGAGAAGAAAACGGGAAATTCCTCCTTGTTTTTACTGACAAGGTCTTTGGACTCACATTGAGTCTGCACTCTCGTGCAATACGGAACATTCCATATAATAAACATTGAATGACTCTCCTGAGGAAATCATATTGTAACAGTTTATATGTAAATAGTCTTTTAGAAATCATTTATTTGTTAATAGAGATTATTTATCTGTATTTATCTGCATTTTATCCTTAACGGTTATTTATTCCTTTTCTACTTCCTAATTACTGATGTTCTGTTTACTTTTAAATTCTTTTCCGTTGCAGCCGTTGAATCAGTTAATTAATTTAAATTCTTTATGTTTTTAGTTAATCATTCTATATATTTTTAATTAATCTTCCAATCAAATTCTTCAATGTAAAATGTATAAAAACCAAAGTTTTTCATTTAGTAAATTAGTTCAGTTCAGTTCCGAACTTGACTCGTTGTTTTTCCATTTTAACGACTATCCCACAAACACCATTACAAAGTTTATACGTAAATATTTGTTTACAGACAAATAAATGATTTCTAAGAAATATTTACATATAAACTGTTACAACATCAGGCACCACACTTGGTTAAAATGATTTACAATAAAAAGCGATAGCTGCGTCCAAATTGCGGATTGGACGTCGGAGGGGGACTCTCCCGATGTTGTTTCTTCAAAAACATTTTATCTTACCCAGTTTGTTTGTTTGTTTTTGTTGCTGGATTGTTTTGATGGAATATGTGGGATACGCTAGATAGGAAAAATGAAGCGGTCGTCTTTGAAGACCGACATTTTGTTTTCTATGTGGTCATGTGTAATTTTAACTGCGATGCATCATTTGGAGATCTGAACTTGAAGAACTAGATGCTGGAATATTTAAAATTAGTCAAAATATTAGCAACGCCTCCTGTCTCCTAAAAAAATTAAATAATTGAAAGAATATGCTCGAATAACAATTAGTTTTTTTTTTTTAAAAATACATCGAAAAGAATCAAGGACATGAATAAGGGGAAAGAACTTATAGAATAGAAAACGTAAGATGAAAATATAATTACAATTTCGTATTCATGTAAGTTTTCTATTTTTATCTTTCCATCTTAATAATTTTACTTTCATAAATTGCCTGTAGGAGTTTCTAAGTATTCGATTCTAAGTTAAATCTCTTCCAGGAATGCGTTAACGTCAGCTGGAAGCTAATTTGCTGTAATGTTTTCATTGTTTTGTAACTGTACTTCAACGCTGAGAACTCTTGTAAATGCTCCCAAACATGTGTAATTATTTCCGGAAGAACGACCCTGACGTACAATGAAGCTCGAAAGTGATAAGGAATTGAGATAAAAAAAAAAGAAAGTACAATTGTTGCATTTTTTTTTTATACACCGAAATGACGAGGATAAAGTACACACATTCTATCAAATAAATTCTTTTTCAAAACGTGTCAAGAACAATCACATAATCATTATCTTATCTTTCAAATGGATAATCAAAAAAACCTAATTGTTTTAATTTGTTCTAAAAGTAAAAGCTTTTAATATTTAATATTTTTTCTTTTGTTTTTGACAACAGTCACGTATATATTGGATGAGATCCACATAAAACTATATCCTGAATTTCTGTCAAATATTTATTGTTTACTAGACTAATGATAAATCAACAAATTAAATTGATGCGAATGTTCATCAAAACCCCTGTATTTGAGCCCACATAATTACATTGCATTCAATTACTTTGTTTTGATTAATTCACGTAGTGTATTAATGTTTAATTATTAAATAAAGTTAATAATTATACATTAATTTTTATAATTTTATCTCACGAATTAATAATTAATGAATAATTAAAGATTCATTTCGTAAAATAAATTACTAAATGAATCTTAAATTACGTATTCATTAATTATTAATTTGTGGGATAAAAATTTCTGATATCTTAATTTTATAATACTTGATTCGATTTTATAGTAGCAATTAATGTACATTAATTTACATACATTAATAATGCAAAGGAACTTCACTGAATTTTTTTCCCCTTACATTATAAAGAATTACATTTTTTTTCTTTTTTATGTTTTACAGGAAGGTTTTATTTTTAGAGAATTCCAGCCATTGCATTGATTGGATGGGTTGCAAATGAGACTTCAGCATTCAAGGTATGAAAAAAAAAATTGTTATGGCATTTTGACTTCATTTTCAATTTTGGCAACGGGCCCATTTTTTGGGATTTAATTTATTACCTGTTCTTTCGAAATGTTTATTTTTTTTTTTAATCGTTTCTTCAATGGTAGATTCTAGATTATATTGCTTACTGCCAAGTATACATTCTTCATTTCTAAATGCATATCTTCAGTCTCTATACAGGACAATTTTTTTTTTTCAAGGTGACCACTTTTTTTACTTCCCATTAGAACAATAAATAATAAAAATAATAATAGTAATATTTATTAACGTCATCGTCGGAAGCGCAGTGGTGCCTCAAAGGAAAAAATACATAATAAAAAACTCACTAATAAAAAATTATTGAGAAAATAATGCTAGCAGTGAGCCGGCCTCAATGATTTTTTTAAAGCACAAAAGACAATAACGTTAATATATTTTTAATACATTTTTTTTTTTAATTTTTTTAATTGAGAATTTTTTTTTTTAAATATGGAGCATTGTAATTGAGCATTATTTTAGCGAAATAATGTCTAGCATAGCACGAAGTACGTTATGCTTTCATGTTTGTTGTTAAATTAAATTTATTTTTCTGTTTGGAGTTGTGGGGAAGAAGATGTTGGGAAGAAGATATCTTTTCCCTGTTATTTTATTTTATTTTTTTTTATTTTATTTTATTTTATTTTATTTTATTTTATTTTATTTGGAGCTTGAGAAAGAAAGCTGATACAGCTTTCGAAATATTGTCAGTCATTTGGAGAGCTTGTTTGGAAGAATTTGTGTTTAATAAAGAAGTTTGATTTATTCAAGATGAGTTGATTATGTTTCTGAATGATATTTTACATACAGTAAAAAGCTAAACAATATATACAATTTTCAAGAATGCAAGTGCGTTTTACCAAGCAGTAAAATTAAATAAAATGTACAAATACACGTAATTAATTTAGTGCAGGAAGTTAATCTTAGAATATCTTTTGCATGATATTACTCATGCAAAAATTAGTTAATTACAGTAAAACCCCCCTAATCCGGCACGTTCGGGACTTCGGCAGTGCCGGATTACCGAAAATGCCGGATTACTGAGTGCCATCTAAAAATAGCCGTTATTGCGAGGATAGCGGAAATACCGCTAAACTAGAGAGTCAAAAGGGCTATTAATAGGTATCAGGCCATTTTTCCGTGTTCTATTGTGATTTCTCTGATTTCGGTAGTGATGGAAAATGTTAAAAACAAAACAACAAAATATATTTTTATGCAGTATTATATTTTAATATAGTACATACAGTACAGTATAGTTATTTCATACATTAAGTAATATAGTACAGTACTAAGACATTATGTATTAAGTTAAACTCTGCCGAACGCACCCGGAAGGCTTATTCAGTATAAAAAAAACCTCTTAGACCGATGCCGGATTATTGAATGTGCCGGATTATCGGATGCCGAATTAGCGGGATTTTACTGTAACTTGATTAAATTTTATGCATTTAAGTAATTAGTAATAAAATAATAATACAATTAGAATAGATATTAAGAAATAACCTCGTTTTCTTTTTTTCATACGTAATGTGTAGCATTATACAATAACAATATAAACATAAAAATTTATTTTATTTTATTTACCAGGCATTTTCAATAAGCCATTTTTTTTAATGATTTTTTGATAACTGATATTTTTGATTTTCCAAAAAGATATTTATATTCATATTTATTTAATAATAACAATAATAATAATAATAGAAACCAAATTTTAATTTTGTTTAAAATTGTCAGTCCCATCACAAAGAGCTTGTAATCAAGGCTGCATATTTAGAAGAAGGCTTTAAATATCTCTGTTTAATTTATTTATTTATTTATCTTGTTAAAAGGGGTTATTGAAGCTCTCAATTAATTAAAAAATATAGGAAAATAACGCCAGTTTATATAGAATAATTAAAATGGAGAATTGAGCAGTTCGACGTAAAAAATAATAATTTCTTTATTTTAAAGCTAAACAAGCTTTTGTACTAGTGTTGCGTCCCGGGCAAAGCCGGGTAATTTACCGCTTTGTTGATTGTTGGATTCATAACTGACCGAAGAATAATTGGCTGCAGTCCTATCAGGCTAATAACATGTCGATCTTAATATTGACCCATTTATTTAACTAAATTTCCCTTTTTTTTATAAGCTCTGTTTTATTTATTGACTAATTGTTTGTTAAAATATCTGTAATTCTTATAATAATGTGATAATTTGGTCCCGACAGTCCAGTAGCTTCACCCAGCCTTCTGTCAAATGGATAACGGGTTTCTAACTCGGGGTTTAAAGACGGCCGCCTTTAATTCTGCTTAAATTAATAAGCAAATTATGTGATTATTAAAACGATTAAAGCTCTGGCTGACCATCCTACCTCAACTATGTCATTAATCGCTTGGAGCCTAATATATTGTTTAATATATCAAGGACTGAATAACTTTAATTAAATTATTATTATTTTTTTTTAAATTTTGCTTGCTGCTTCTTTAGGCTTGGGCTAACATGAGCGTTGGAAACTCCCAAAAATGTCCAGGTCTACACGAGAGCGTTGATAACACCGCTTTGGCAATGCTAGATGTGGTCTACACGAGCATTGCTAACGCCGCGTTCAGTTTAGCTCCCAGACATTATTATAGGGGTAAGATAAAGGAAAGTGCACTCTCGAGGAATGAGCTTTGATGAACCTCGGTTCTGTAAGAACGTTAGCAACGCTCGTGTAGACCAGTACTTACTTGTTAGTAGAAAATTTTGAGGGATTTTTATCTTCAAATCGAAACTATATAATTCTGACAACTTTTTTATTTATGCAATTTATGCGATTGAATTATACAATTCGGAATGCTTTCTGTTTTTTTAACGACCCATTTGGGAGATATGGGTTTGTCCTGTACATTCCGTCCAGGTCTGTCCTCCCATAACTACTCCCAAACGGAAGGTCGGATCGGCAAAAGGACTTCACCATCGTGTTCAGAACACCGTTGGAGTAGGGTACTGTTTGTTTACGCAAATTTGAGAATTGTTGCTCAACAATTAGTCACCCGATCCACTTGAAAATTGGATATGCTTTAGTTTAGAGTGTCCACTACGCAGTCTATATTTTTATTCGACCGTATCTATAACCAGTGCTTTTTTTTCCTAGAATAAAGTTTACCGGTACTCTATCGCTTCATCCCATTATTTAGGTATTGGTAAAGCCAAAGTAAAAAATTCTATGACCTGGACTCTAGCTGTGGCTGCAATCCTAGTTTTCACTTGATTTTAACTATTATTATTTGTATTTTTAAAGCATTAAACGAGCAACCTCAAAATGTTACTTATGTGTTATCCGTTATAATACTTTAAATTCATGAACTCTGATCTGTAAAGCAATTTTGCTGGTCGAAAGAAAAAATAATAAATAAATAAATAAATAAATAAATAAATAAATTTAAAAAAGCTTACCGGTACGCGTACCGGACCTTACCTGCAGAAAAAAAAAGCACTGTCTATAACAGTTTGCGGAAACAGTCGACTGTCTCCGCATTTTTCTGGATAGGCAGAAATAAAAAAATATTCATTGTATAGTATCGAGCCAGTAGTTGCTCAGGAAAAAATTTCCAACCTTCGCCTTTTTCCCGTGGACAGTCGGCTGTCGTTGCATCTTAGGTTTTAATAATGACCCTTAATTTTATTCTTTAGCATAATTTTTTTTACTTGTTTGTTTTACGAAAGTTTTATTTATTTATTTTTTTTAAATTATTTACTTTTTTGAAAATGATCAATGTATTTTATAAAAGTCTTATTAGACAGTAAATTGTATCTAATTCTAATTGAGCTTAAAGAAAAACAAAATATAGCTTTATCTTAATGATATTTAAATGTCTGCTTCGTCTGATGTTTACAGGAACTTGAAATCTACGTCGTTGTTGCTCTACACGTCATTGCAGTCTTAACAAGAATTTAATTAAAAATAACTTTCCTTAATTTATTTTCTTTGTTTTGTAGAGTCGTAACAGCAGAAGAGAAATCGGCTCCTATTTGTAATTTGAAAAATCAGCCAAATATAAACAATATTTTTTAACTTTTTTTTAAAACGAATGAAGTCCTCATTAAACACTAACCAATTATTTGATTATTAAAACGATTACTACACATTGCCAAAGCATCCACAGAACTTCGATATTTCGTTTCAAATGTTTTCTGTTACGGGATTTTTTTTTATCAAGTTCACACGTAATTTTCTCGATAAGGACATATATGCAGAAAACCTTCAAAAACAAATGTTACGACGTCATTCTGTAAGCATGCATGCTAAATTTCAAGAAGAGTCAATCATTAGTTCAAAAATTATTGGAAGAAAGACACACACTTATAGAAAGTGAGGTAATAAAATTAATAAGAAATGAGGATAAAAAATTAAATTTTCAGTTTGAAAGAAACGGATTGTTAGCAATCTGTATAATCTATGCCTTTACAATATAGAATTAATCATTATAATATAATACAATCTTATAAATATATAAAACACATCTTTCTTCCTAAAGGAGCTAAGAGAGAAGGAAAAATACAATTAAAATTTACTAGTGTCGACATATCAGAAGAGTACTTTCTATCTTTAGGCCATCATTAATGATAATAAAATATATGGATAGCCTCTTATTAGATGATCACAGCAAAAGGTTCAATTAAAGATGGGAAGATAAGAATTCAGTAATTTTTCTGTTATATTATAATTACTTTCTCTCTCTCTCTCTCTCTCTTTATATATATATCTATATTTCAGCTTATTTCATTTCGATATAACAAAGTATCTTTTTAATGAAAAGAGATAATATATTTAAACAAATCGCTTTTATATTTAAGGAATGTAAATAAAAAAAATTAAAAAATGCATGTATTTTTCCTAATATAAAAGAAATAGTTGATCATTAAAAATTAATATAATTACAAAATAAGCCTCTCGATTGGTTATCAAGTCACGTGATCTTCAATCTTTGCAAAAGTAGGAAGTTGATTTAAAATGATAGATGAATTGACGAAAATAATTAAACTGACTGATCTGCAAAGCGTCTGCAGGCCACAGGAATGAGTTGGCCCAGTAAGCGAGCAGGGCCAAAGCTTCGATTCCTTCTGTACATTTCCGTGGTGATATTAGAGGATTATTATTCTCCTTATCTCTTCCGAGAAAGTAATTGAAGGTCAAATCTTCTCTTTGAAACTCCCATTTAACCAGGATTCGATTTTCGTGTTGCTACGTTTTGAGATCTGCATCTTATTTATCAGTTAATGTTGCTGAGCTACGTCGCATTCATGAAGTTGCCGAGGGTTCCTCCAATTCATAGTCAAGTATTTAGAAAAGTTCTTGGTTTAATTACGGATTAATTCTTACATTCAAGTTTCAATAACAACATTAAGAAGAGTTTTTTCATAATTTAAATTAGGCTTAATCTAAAGAAGCTTTAAATCTAATTTAATATAAAGAGCATTTTCAAATCTTAGATTTCGCTAAATTACTGTTCCTAAAAAGCAATCAAACATTTCCTCAAGCAGAAATAAGATATGCTCCCTTTTTATTTATAATAAGAAATTTTCATAATGAACGCTGGTTTTACATGTAATTTTGTTTTTCATTTTTTATTCTAGGTAAGGTTTAACGTGCGTTAAGTATAACACGAAAAACGATAAAAATGCATAAATTCGTTTGCTTTCACGCCTTGAGCCATCATCGACGGCAATCTAGGACAGCTGTTTCGTTCTTATTAGGACTCATCAGCAGATTTAGCCTCGATGGATCAAGCTCAGAACGCGTGAAAGCCTATGAATCCTTATCCCGCTCTGGGAAATAGCACTCCGCAAAAGCAAACAACAATAGAAAAATCGCTGTGACTAGTACAGCGTAATTACCTTAGCCCGCTCTGCTCTGGACACAAATGGCTTCGCGGGGTCCCATTTCCTTGAGCGGGAGAAGGATCCATTGGCTTTCACGCGTTCTGAGCTGATCGTCTAGGCTAAGTCTGGCTGATGAGTCCTAATAAGAACGAAACAGCTGTCCCTGATTGCCGTCGATGATGGCTCAAGGCGTGAAAGCAAAGGAATTTATGCGTTTTTAATCATTATTCCATTTTTACTCTAGTTTCCAATAAGGCAAGTAAGGCTTATCAAATCTGCCTGTCTGTGTGTGTGTTTCCGCCTTCCCCATCTCCTATAAGAACGTTTGAACCAAGACAAAGAATGAGGCTTCAAGGACGATCTTACTTTTATATCTGAAATCTTCTCCAAATGGGTTCTTTTTGACAATCAATCAGCGCTATCAGCAGACAAAATTTCCCATAGAAAACAATAGAATCTTAGCAATGAATTTATATCCTATTTTCTGTTAATATCTCATTGCCTTATTGTCCTCCAAATGAGAGATGGCCGCCCTGTTTTTGTGAGATCTGCGCATGTATCGTCGATTAGTCTGGTCAGGCACTTCCGTCTGATTTAATGACAGGACGCCGCCATGACAGGTAATCGCTTGTTACTTTGCAAAAGAGCATTGTATTTATAAATAATATATATTTATTTATTTATATAAATACTTATTGTTAGCAACTGGTTTTGAAATAACGCTAAATAGCCGAGAGAAGTTTTAATTTGGCGTTATCAACAAGTCTTTCTCAGTGAAAACAGACTACGTCATCCATTGTGACAGGAAAACATAATTGATCAGCTACCGGAAGGGCTGCGCAGTTCAAACTTCCGCCGGCCATCTCTCATTTGGAGGACAATAAACAGTGGGAATTAAATGTTAATTTTGTAATCCATTGCAAGTACATTCTATACTCTTAACCCTCGCACCACTGAATGGGGGGAGGGGAGGGGTTGAGATTATTCCGGGCATTATTTTTGTATATAAAAACAGTACCAGTTACAGCAGAGATTTGTGGCTTCATGTTTAATATGCTCTTCGAATTATTGCCAATACATTCTAATCTACTGTTTTGTATTTTTATCATTGTTAAAAATCAGTAATTAATGTAACATTTTGATACGTACACCGTATATATATGTTTTCTTCGTCATACCATAATATATATAAAATTCATAGGTTAATGTATATTTTAATTACACTGGTATGCATAACTTAAGGTTGAGACATGTTTTGACTACAGTCAGGGTCGTATAACCCATGGTCGGGTTCCTAGGCTTTCAGGTAAGTCGGGTCCCCTCCGGCACTTCAATCTTTCACCCCACTTCAGCTGACTCTGTCAGTATATAACCGCAGTATATAGCCCTATATTTACTTTCAGGGTCAATTTTTTTCTAAATTTTTTCTATTCAAAATTTGACGGGTCCCTATTTTAATTTTTTTAATTTTTATAATTAACTTGATGTTTTTTTATTGATATTTTTTTTTTATTTTCTTCAATAATCTAATACATTGTCTAAAATTTTTGCAGTAAACGAATTCAGCTTCCTTATGTTAACTATTGTTTGTACTAACGTTTCTTAAAGAATTGTTTAAAAATGCAGGTATTCATACCAAAAAGTAATAACATAAAACTCAATTGTGTATTTACTTATTTCATTCAATATTTATCCTGCACAGAGTCTAGACTTCATTCAATGCTCTGTCGAAGAGAAATTGGGTTTTTTTCTTGGATTAAGAGCAGGCGAGCGTAGAACTTGTCTCCCTTCTCCTGTAGGTTGAAACTCAAAGCCCACACATTCGCTTCTTTCATTGCTGTTTGTGGGATTTTTATTTATTTATTTTTCGTTTAATTTTTAATGATATTAAACAATCAGATCCCCCCAAAAAAAATTCTAAGATATCAGTCTAAAAGAATTAAAAAAAAAAAATGAAAATAAAGAATTATCTAAAGTTGAGTAAACAGGGTATAATTTGGAATTGCACCAAATTTCTTTTTTCGATGAATGTCCTTCCCATGGCGTCATTACGACGTACTGCAAATTTGGTACCATTCCGATAAGTAATTTTTGCTGTAGAGTGCGTGGAATAGGAGAACTGTAATTACAGACACCCTGTACGTACTTTCGTTTTATACATAAATTAAAAAAATACTTTTCTTTTAAGACAAGGTTCTTGAGGTGTAGGCTCCAGCGAATACGACAACAGCTCGAAATTAAATTGACATTTGCCCTTCAGAAAAAGAATCTGTTTGGCAGAGATTTTCGAGTAACCCCTAGATCTACTCTAAAAGAAAAATAATCTGGGAAAAAAAAAAAAAAAATCAGCAAAATTCTCCATTCAAACCATTTTCTCGAGCTCCTGCTAAATGACCCCTTGAGCCATCAGCCCTTACGTAATAAAACTTTAGAAGCTGTAACAACGAATTATTTTATTCTACAAATAAAAATAAAAAATTCAGAGGAATATATTATTTAAAAATTACTACGCACTATTTACAAAATACGAAATTTATTTTCTAATCATGATTATAAACTAAACTAAATAAACCACAGTAAGTAAATAAATAAAACAAACATTACAGTTTTTTTATACTTAATTAGTTTTTTTTATTTTAAAATATCTAGTAATCTTTTTCTTTTATTAAAAGTTTTTTTTTTTTTTTTTTTTTTTGCTTGCATTTAGCAACCTACTGAAAATTGCAATGCAGACTAAGCTAGTAGGCCTAGCTCTTGTTGTACTAAAAATAGTTCACAGCCACACCTACTTCAAGGGTCTCATTTTTTATTAATACCGACTAAAAAAAAAAAAAGTTATGTCCCAACGAAGATTTGCTGGAAAGAATATGAAAAGGTTATCTCTTGGCTCTTGAAAACTTTTTTTTGCAGTGTGATATTTACAAGGCAAATATGTTTATTTATAAATAGTAATATAATCTTGCTAATAAAGAGTTTAATTAAAAAAAAACAAAAAAAAACAACTTTAAATTCTTATTCTAAAATGATATTTCGAATTTGTTATCCGAGGCTTAGAATAAATTATCAGAAGTAAAATTAAAGTAAATTTAAAATTTTAAAGTATTATAATATTATCTTTAAAGAATGAATATCTACATGATTACTTTGATACTGAATTAGTTATTACTGCAATTGAAATTATTTATAATTGTATAAAGTAAATGGGAAAGCAATAAAAGTTTTAACCTGCGTGGTAGTAGGCTATAAAGTTAAGCGAACACACACACAAATAGTAAAGTAAATATTTAAATTAAAATAAAATTAAAGTACATGGCCTTTATAGAATGTATTCTTCGATTCTCTTTTTTTGGAAAGTATTGGTCCTTGTACTTTAATTTTACTTTCATTTAAATATTTATTTTAACATCTACGTTTATAATTTTTTTGCCCAAATTTTTCTGCACGTAAATACAGTGTATCAGCAAGAAAATGATAAGTTCAATGTGTCGGTAACAAAGTGTCTATAATACCTTTATCTCTTTCTTTTTCTTTTATAGTTACGGTTTGCAATCCTAAACTGCTTGCATATTCAAATTAGTCGGGAAAAACGTGGAAACCAAAAAGTTTTGGAAGAAGTACGGGTTTTCTAAGATTGTAATTTTTTTTAAAATTTTATTTGAATTTTCTCATGATACCCCTCTTTCTTTTTTCTTTCATTTAGGTCTAATATTAAGTTGGAAAACTGCATCGTACTACTTGTTTGGTTAATAGAGTTTTCCAGAAAATCTTACAGAAAAAAATAAAAAATAAATAATAATAAAAGTTGGAGAGCTTCATTTTTCTTTAATAAATTTCTTCTGTTGTAGTCAAGCCTTTGTGTTAGAGTACAATAAATTGAATCTAATTCGACAAAGAAAGAAAATATCAAAAGAAATTCAAGACAGGCATTTCTTGAAAACTAATCATTGAAATATATTAAAAATGTGAAAAGTAAATATTTAGTATAAGCTACGCTCGACATCAAAAGTGAAAATCTGAAATTCTACTAAGTTTATTTTAAAAAATGAAGTTCTGCAGTTTTAAAAGAAAGCTTATTTCTGTTTTTAATACCTTATACTTACAACTTGACTGCAAACCTTTTATTTCTTTTATATATTTCTTTTTCCAATGCATCTAAAATTCTGAAAATTTAAATATGAACTTGTGAAGCACCGTTCTGCCATGGCCGAGCGGTCTAGACGGCGGTCTGCCGTGTGGTCCATGTTTCGGAACACGGGTTCGAATCCTGGCATGGGCATGGCTGTTTCTTCTTCTGTGTTTCGACAGTTTCTCCCTGGGACTTATTTTGGACTTCCTAATAATTACGCAAATTACCCTCTGAATATGAGCAGCAAATATAAAGTATCATGGGGTGTCTACTTAAAATTACGTAACCTAAGCTTACATTAATCTTGCCTCTCCCCCCCGAAAATATATTCTATATTCGCCACTGATCTCCGGGTTTTTTTCTGGCTGAGATGTGAATCCCCCCCCCCCCCCCCCCTTTTTTTCAATTTCCTAGCCTCACTCTGACGTTGTCAGGTAGGGCTAGCTCGTGGTCCAAGTAGGCCCAAACGACAAAGAAGAAGAACTTGTGCAGCATCTGGGATTTCATTTTCTTGTTTTTAATTTTCAAAATATTCTTCAATTAATTAAGTTAAAATTTACAAACAGTCAATTTTTTTGGGTGTTTTCGACATATTACTCGGTATTTTCAATATAAAAAAACTTGACGAAACCTGAAATGATAAAAAAAATTGAAAAATAATGACTTCTATTTAAAATATTTATTATTAGTGCAATAGTTAATTTAAAAAAAAATAAAAATTGTGTTTTTAAAAATTCTTTCAGGTTAAATTATTATTATTATTATTATTTTTACATGCTTTTAAGTAATCAAAATTAAAAAACATTTTCATTAAAAATAAATATCATGCAAATTTATTTGATGCTGTTTGTTTCCAAAAATAACTTTGTTTTGAAGAATGAAATAAATAAATAAATAAATAAATGAATAATTTTCTTTATTGAAATAGATTTTAATAGATTTTAATTAATTACAGAATATTTTGAAATTAAAAAATACCAGAATTTAAATCCCAGATGCTTCATAAGTTCATATTTAAATTTTCAGAATATTCTGTGCATTGGAAAAAGAAATACACAAAAGAAATAAAAGGTTTGCAGTCGCCTGCATTTACTTGAGTGAGGACCTTAAGTATATGGACTATGTCATTGCCCTCAGAATAGTATCTCGGGACTTGATTTTTCTAAAAAAAAATTATAGAAAGATCTGTAGATATGTTGCTATGACAACTTTAGAATTTAATAAGAATTAAGGTTAAATAAATTTTAATTTGCGGAGGTCCAATAACTTTTGGTCCAAAATCTTCCAAAAGATTTTTTCTGATGCAGTTGGGAATGGGGTGGGGGTTGTAAAAATCTACTATCCCCTCTATGCCAGTGTACTAAACATTTTTTGTATTAAATTTCAATACAAAGAGTGTTCAGTTTTCTAAAGCTATATTAGCAGTTAAATCTGTATTAACGCAAGGACGAACTTTTAAATAAATGACTAAGATTCATTGCAAGGAGCTAAAAGACACCTTTTGTTCTTTAACGCAGATATCTCCGACTTAGGTTGTCATTTTGAAAAAAAGTTAAAAAAAAAAAAAACACACACACAGAAGTACTTGTGTGATCTTTCCGCTGAGAACTTATTTACTGAGACATATCAATTCCTTTTATGAAATGGCTCTAATATCGATGATCGTATACATAGATTTCTAAGGCTCTATTTATTTCAAGTTAGAGCAATATAATTCGATCTTAATAAAAGAATAGAAAAGTTATAAAATGCTTGGATTGTTAAAAAAATGAAGAAGAATCATATTCGTAAACGTCTTATCTGTCCAACCTTCCTTCTTAATTCTACTGTTCTATGATACGGAGTGTATTCATAAGCCAATTCATGTTTCTTTTTCTTTGTTTACCTATCAATGTATGTAATGTTATTCGAAGAGAATAACACAATGAGATTACAGTAGAACCCCTCTCATCTGCCCTCGGCTGGTCCGCCACCCCGGTTGATCCGACCATGCTCGAGCCGGTCGAACTTGTCCCCGACTCGTCGGTGACTCTCCACCCGTCGTGCCATTGTGTTGTTTACTTGCACATACAGTGACGATAGATGGTGAAAACGCTCTTAAGAATCATTGAAAAGCCTAAACATTGAAAAAGCTTAAACTTGAACTGCTTGACATCGCAGTAAATCCGTATATTTTACTTTAAATCCGTATTTTTCTATATTTTCTGATAATCCGACCTTTTTCGCGTTCCGGCCACACCCCAGTCCCAAAGGTGACGGATTAGAGGGGTTCTACTGTAAATACTTTTATATATTATTTTAATCACAAGAAAACATTAACCCATTAATATCAATTTCATCACAAAAGGGAAGCAATCAGAAATCAATAGCAATGCCCTGCATGAGGAGACAGCGCATATATGATTTACGCAATGTGTACGTAACTCGTAAACAAACACCGTAAATTTCGAGGTACTGATCAAATAAAAGGTGTATTTAAATCATCTTTACGTACATTGAGTGTACATTAAGTCCGATGCATTACTATATTCAACTTTACATTTATTATCATAGTTCAATTCAGATAAATTAAGTAAAAAATTATAAAAAATCCAGTCAACTAAAGGTAGGACTTAAAACTTGTGGATAGACTTTACTTACGTTTATTTCATACTACAAGTGGTACTTGAGTAATCAAATTCTCAGATCAAAAATTCTACGAAATTCAATTACCTAAGTAAATTTGCGAGTTACAATCCTTCTATAATTTGGAATTTTTTTTCTTTTCAAAATCAATGCCAAAAATCTTTTATATCATGTAAACAAGAAAAATTGTTGATTTTATTTGTCTGTATGTTTGCCTCAAGACAAAAATAAAAACAAATAAGTTTAAAAAGCAGCATTTAGTTACTCCCAGTAATAGCTTTATTATTTATAAAATTCTCTTACATCTTAGCGAAACAATTGCAATTAACAGTTAAATACAGTATAAGGTCTGTAGTGGAATTTTTTTTTAAATCAATAAAAAACTTGAGAAATTATTATATAATATAGTTGCTGTGCAAGCTTATGAATATCCATATGAAAAATTACTCTCATTTGATATCGGACTTAGATCCGTACATTCCGCGCTGCGCAGGTTTTGTCGGGGTTCTCCCATTTCCCCTGCGAGTCCCCCCTCCAAACTTTGTCAGTCTTTCTCTCCGTCTGTCCTCCTTTCCGTGGGTTGGCACAACAGATCTTTCAGGTCGCAGTGCTTGGCTTTCCTGCCACCCACATACACCCCAAGTAATAATAATTATCATAGAGCCGTAC
>JAFIDM010000004.1:39833113-39845141 GCA_023159025.1 Thereuonema tuberculata | reverse complement strand
TAATTTAAAATGTTTAGAATTGTCTTCGTTGAAAATTGGCGAAACCTAAAAAAAATGCGAAATTTCAGCAGTTTTGGCAAATATGGTAGTAGTGATCCGGGAGGTCGCTGAGATCGAAAAATTGGATTTGGCATCTCGGTACTATCGCATACAATATAAAAAACAGAAACGTACAGCCCCGTTTGATGCAAGGTAAAATGTATTAGGTGACTGTGCTATTTAGCCGTTCAACCAAAAAGAAAGTCGTGTCCAATCTGATGTGGGAACAGGGTTACAAACGAACTCGTCAAAACTTTCTAACCACAAAACAAAATATTCCATTTTCTGATGCAACGGGGAGAAGGGGGTGTAATACCTCCTCGGTACGCCAGTGTACTAAACACATTTTGTATTCAATTTCAATACAAATACAGTTCAGTTTTCAAAAGCTTTATTCGCAGTTAGTGTAACAGATAAAGAAGTAAACAATTACGAATAGAAAGAAGTTACGTATTAAGGTGTACATGTGCTTATATGAAGAGTACGTAACTACAGCTTATTACTGTAGTCAATTTTACATTCTGTTATTATAGTATATTTCACACCAATAACTAAAAAATTATAAATACCAGGAAAGCCGGCAAGTAATGAATTTCACTTGTGGGCTGGACTTTACTCGCGTTTTATTTTATACTACAAGTGGTCCTTCAGTAGTCATATTCTCAGATCAAAAATTCTACGAAATTCAATTACCTAAGTAAATTTGTGAGTCAAGTCCTTCTGTAATTTGGATTTTTTTTTCTTTTTCAATATGAATGCCAAAGATCATGTAAACAAGAAAGATTGTTGGTTTTTTTTTGTGTGTATTTGTGTCAAGATAAAAAAAAAGAAGCGTAAAGCGCTGCATCTAATTACTCCCCAGTTATTTATTAGATATATTGATGACTTATACCAGACTGTTTGTGAATAGGATCCATTTGTAAATAATTAATGATTCCAATAAAAATATTGAATAAAACAAAGCACATCTTTAAATTTAAGTTAAGGTTCCTGGAATAAACAATTGTTTGAGTTATTGCTCTCATAATAATTTATCAGATATCTAATAAGGTTTTAATAATGAGAAAATAGTAATTGGAAAGAATGAAAAAAAAAATTCAGCTTCCAATGTTAAATAGTTTTTAGTTGTTCTATCATTGCTTTAAAAGACAATATTTAGTCTTACTTTAGAGTGCTTGTTCTTTGAAAATGGGCCTATTTTGTACGAAAAGCAATAGCATTACTGTATAAATTGCCTAAGTATCTCAAATTATTTCTGATTTTGTAAATAATTCAAAAACAATATATTACAACTTCCTAAGTCATTTTTTAAAAAAAAGTAAAAACAAACGAATGGGATGTAAGCTTATTTTGCTTAAGTGTTCTTAAGCTGATTTATCTTCAAATACTTTTCTGAATTATAAATGCTGTAAAAGTTTGGCGAAGCACTAACTTAACGCGAAAAAAAAAAAGTAATAACAATAAAGAAAAACAAAAATTATATAGAATATCTTCTACTCGGAGATATGGGTAATTATGTGGATATACAGTAAAACCCCGGTTAACCGAACTCGGGTTATCCGAAACGCTTCGGAAAATCCAAACAATATTAAGTACTGCACGGAAATAATTCTAGGGAGAGAGTGTGCTGGGCAATGGCTAAATAAAGAAAAATTACTGAGTTTTTTAAATGAGTAATTCAAATGCTACAAGCCATTAAATATAGAATACTGTATATTGATGTAGCCTACTGTAATCCTAAAAATGTAATTTTAACTTTAATAAATTCGTTTGACCTTCAAAACCTTTCAAAAATACGTATTGAAATTAGAATATAAAATACTGTAGCTGTATTAGATCTTCATGGCTTAACCGAAAAATTGTTATCCGAAACGCTACCTCCCCTTTAGTTCGGTTAACCGGGGTTTTACTGTATCTTCTACTCATATCTCCAACATTGGCATCGATATTTTTTTCGAGATAATGGGGATTAATGAAACAGATGATTTCTTAGATCTTTAATTCTAATAGAAGCATTTATAGGTAAAAATAAATAATAAGGATAAAAAAGAAAATCTTATTTTTAGACCATGTGTAAATTATTCTTTGGCCCTTGAGCATAAGAAAGGCTGAAACAGATGTGATGCCTCATGATGCCAAATCTTTGTTTTGGTTCACTTTTGAGTTCTTGTTTTAATTCTCAACCACGTGAACATTTATTTTTCTTTATGAATTGTTTGTTTGGGTTCTTCGATCCTTCTGTTAATACTTTTGAGTCTTGGAATATTGTCTGACAAATGGTTCTTGATGATCGCGTTTGCGCGGGAGTCACGAAAATCACGAGATTTGGCCATTAGCCTCTTCAGCAGGTCTCAAGGAATGTAGTATTGTGAATGTCTGTCACTAGGAAAATGCTAGAGAAAAAATGTTAAAGTTGGAATTTTACCTTCAGCGTAGAGGCGATGGATGTAGCGGCGAATAAGGCATCGGTCAAAATCGTCGACATCAGTAATGGGGCTTGTTCGTGGCCGCTTCTTTCCCGGAGTCGATAAGCCTTCTTTCTCGCCATTTTGTGAGACGACATGGATAGAGGCTATTCTCGCGTCAATCACGTGAAATCGCAAAAATTCGGGATCGTCAAGAACGATCTGTCGGCCTATAGGAACAGGACAAGGAATTACAGCCGATTTGATGTGATTTATTTTTTATTGTTGGTTGTTCTGTTGGGGTTGTCACTTTCGAGTAAGGAGATGGTCTTAACTTTGTTTTTCACACTGGACTTAACATCACGGGTAAATCTAGCTGATGATACATAATAAGGATGAAACATCTGTTCCTGGTATGAAGGGTCAAGTTGCGAAATCTTTGTATTTGTATATATTTGGTTCTTTTTCAATAATTACGGTTACTTAAAAAACATTCTTTGCACGAAGACTATGCAATAAGATTATTGTGATTGTATTTATATTTTTATACTAAGAAAGTGATCTTCATCAAATTCTCGGTCTATATGTGTCTGTACAAAACTTTTTTTTCGACGCAGATATCTCCGATCTTTGTCATTTGAAAAATGTTTAAAAAAAAAGGATATATAATTAGTTGTGAGATCTTTCTGCTGAGAACTTATTTATTGCTACACTGGGTGATTCATAAAGTACTGGGAAGTACTGATGCTTTTCACCGCCCAATATCTTTTAATCTACTGCTCATAAAAATCTGAAACTTTTTATATAAAATCATCAAATATATAAGAGTTATATTTTCATGTTATTATTTTTTCATTATAATTGAAATTTATTTTATTTGCGTTCAAACACCCCCAATATATCGAAATTATTATCCAAAAAAAAAATTCGATTGTCTCCCAAAAAAGTCTTTTGTCAGAATACATTTTCAAAAAATTAAACGAAGTTTTTTTTTTAAAATTAAGCAAAGGAATTAATGACAAAAAGTGTTTAGATTAAATTTTCCTAATTAGGTTTCTGTATTATTTGAATATTGGATCCAGACTTTTAGAGTTTAAACAACATCACAACAGTTATTTTAATATATGATAAAACTTATTGGGGTGTTTAACGCAAATAAAATGAATTTCGATAATAATGAATGAATAATAACATGAAAATATGACTCATACATGTTTGGTGATTTTGTATAAAAAGTTTCAGATTTTTATGAGTAGTAGTTTAAAAGATATGGGGCGGTGAAAACCACCAGTACTTTCCAGTACTTTATGAATCACCCGGTATGTCAATTCCTCTTTATTTTAAAAGTGGTTCTAATATCGCATTTTATACATAGATTTCTAAGGCTCTATTTATTACAAGTTAGAACAGTATAATTCGTTCTTAATAAGAGAACAGAAAAGAAATAAAATGCTTGTTATAAAAATGAACAATAATCTTTATTTCATTTCTTAAATTCTTTTAAGAACTTTTAAATAACTTTATCATTAATAAGAATGACCAGACTGCACTGTGAATAAAAGAAATTATAAAAATACATTTATTTACAGTGAATTCTGGTCATTCTTATTTCTTTTATATCTGCACATTAAACAGCTTCAATTAATAACTTTATCATTAATTGGAAAGAAAAAGAATTGAAAACCGTATATTGTTGGGTTTTCAGAAATAATGGACTTGGGCCTAAATAAAAAAAAAAGAAAGGAAAAAAAAACCCTAAATGTATTTGAATTAACCAAAAAAAAAAATCTCCTTAATCCATAGGGGATTTTGTTTTAGGAAAGGAGTTCAAGTGATAAATACAAACACCTTTAAAAAGCCAATATATATGTAACTGGTGTCCTATGAGCTTAGGCAGGTTAGGCTACGGAGTGTGTTCGTAAGTCGATGAAATATGTTTATTTATACGTAATGTTACTCAAAGAGAATAATAACATGAGATTAAATTTCTATATATTATTATTTTAATAATCAGAAATACTAAAATAAAAGTTATAAATATATAAATAATAATTTAATGACGTGCCGGCGCGGTCTGCCTGTGCGCCGGTACCCGGATTCGAATCCCGGTCGTGCAATAGATGTTTCTTTCTTCTTCTGTCCGTTCCTGCGGGTGCCACTTGATGCTGCCTCCTATGGCGTACCCTGGGCAACACTTCATCGGTTAAAGGCATCATATCTCGCTCCTTGTTGTTGATCTAAAGAAGGATGATTAATCTACGATTCCGGGCATTTGTAAAAAAAAAAAAGGAACAATTTAATCACGAAGACATTTTGAAATGAACAGTTTTGAAAGAATTCTGATGAACTTCGAAGTATGGTTCGAAATAAAGGCGTTTCTAAGTGCCAGTGTGCTTATGTGAAGAGTACGTCACTCCAGCTTATAACTGTATTCAATTTTACATTCTGTTATTATAGTACAGTAGAACCTCGATTAACCGCAGTTGTCGAGACCGGATCTCCGTCGGTAACTCGAAAATTCCGCATAAGAGAGAGCACAAGGGGGATGGAAGGGAAGAAATTGTTTCTTTACCAAAAAAAATTAAGGAAACCGACGTCGGTTAAACGAGGTTCCGGGTAAAACAGTGTCGGATAATCGAGGTGCTACTGTATATTTAACACAAATGAGTAAAAAATTGTGAGAAAAACAAAATCCAATAGATAATGAATTTTAACTTGTGGATAGACTTAATTACATTTGTAGTTTACACAATTGAAACAGTCTTCGTAGATAAGTTGGCCACGACTTGTTAATTCGGACAGAAGAAAACATTTCTTCACTAAATTTAATATAATCCCTTGTCAATTGTTATGAAGGGACATTGATTACCAACAGTTAAAGCAACTAAAGTGTTTGCGAAATTTTCATACTCTACATTATGTAAGGAAAGTTGTTGAATGATGGGCTAGCGTCTTCTTTGAACTTCCCTATCAGTGACGCTTGCCCATCATTCAACAATTTTCCTTACATAATAGAATATATCACTGAACATTTTGCAAGCACTTTAGTTGCTTTAGCTGTAGGTAATCAATATTCCTTCGCAAATATTGACAAGGAATTATTAATTATTAAATTTAGTGAAGAAATGTTTTATTATCTCCGAATTAACAGTTGTGACCAACTTATGAAGAATTTACTTAGGTTAGATTTCATACTACAAGTGGTCCTTCAGTAGTCATATTCTCAGATCAAAAATTCTACGAAATTCAATTACCTAAGTAAATTTGTAAGTCAGGTCCTTCTATAATTTGGGAATTTTTTTTCCTTTTTCAAAATGAATGAAAAAGATATTCATATTATGTAAATAACAAAAATTATGTGCATGTGTGTGTCAAAATAAAAAATAAAAATAAATAAAAGAAGTGTAAAGCGCTGCATCTATTTACTTCTCATTAATAGCTTTGTTATTTATAAAATTATTTTGTATCTTTACGAAAAACATTTGAAATTTAAAGTTAAATATACGATATGAAGTGGATTTCTTTTAAATCAATAAGAACCTTGAATGAAAAATTAGTATCAAAATAGTGCTTGTGTCAGCTTTTATAAATATCCATATGAGTTTTAATCGTACCTCAGAGACTCGGTTCTTTACCAATACAAATTGCCTCTCAATTATTTCTTCTATATTAAATAATTGAAATACTAAATTTTGCAATTTTCTAAGTAATTTTAAAATAACATAATCACAAGGGAACTGTTTATTGTTCTTTGGCCTCTGAACATAAGAAAAGGTTGAAACAGCTGAACCCGATTCCCATATGATAGCTCAGGGTGCGAGATCTTTGTTTTAGTAAAACGTTTGAATTCTTGTATTAAACCTCTGCGCATTAAACTTCATTGTACTTTAGGAAAAATACATTTTTGGGATTTTCGAGGTTTTTGTTAATTCCTCTGAGTCTTGGAGTACGACCTGGACAAGGAATTACAGCCGTGTTTGATACGGTTTATTTTTCATTTGTCAAGCTAGAACAGTATAATTATTATGTTGAGATACCACTTCCGGTTGCGGATGTGATCTCCTGAACTTTGTTTTGCACAAAGGACTTGTCATCACGGGTGAATCTGGCTGATGAAGTCTAATAAGGCTTGAAACAGCAGTTCCAGTTTCTCTGTATGAAGGCTGAGGGTACGAAATCTTTGTATTAGTGGTCATTGGAACCTTTTTCAGGAAATAAGGTTAATTTAAATGAAATTCTGTGTAGGAAAGCCACAGATTTAAAAAAACCCATAAACTTGTTAAAATTATTGTGTGATTTTTTTTTATTTTTTTATATTACTTTTTAAGAAAGTTATCTCATCAAATACTCATTCTGTATGTGAGAATGAATCCTATTAATAGGATTATTAATTTTTAGAACATGGGCAGGATTTTGGAATAGAGAAGTTACGATGGTGATAGCCGTTCAATCAAAATGGTTCGAAAGAAATGTGTACGTAAGTTCATCTGCTCTTAAGTCCAGAGTACGCAATTTCGTCTTATTACTGTATTTAACTTTACCTTAAGAGTACATCTTGGTACATTTCAGATAACTAAGTCAAAAATTACGAATAAAAAGAAGTTACGCGTACCTAAGTGCAAGTGTGCTTATGTGAAGACTACGTAACTACAGCTTATTACTGTATTCAATTTTACAGTATGTTATTATAGTATTTATCACAACATTTAGTCGTACTTCAGGGTGCTTGTTCTTTATAAATGGTCCTATTTTGTACAAAAGCAATAGCATTACTATACAAATTGCCTAAAGTACCTCAAATAATTTATGATGTTGTAAATAATTCAAATACTCTATTTTACAAGTTTCTAAGTAATTTTTTAAAAAAATAACAACTAATGAATGGGATTTAAGCTTATTTTCCTTAAATGTTCTTAAGCTGATTTATCTTCAAATATTTTTCAAAATTGGAAACGCTGTGAAAGTTTGACGAAACACTAACTTAATATACCCTGTAAAGGAAGTACAAACTCACTCACAAATGTGCAATAACTTTTTATTACAGTAATTGTATAACATCTCCAATTTTAATTATCTTACCAAAATTTTATATAAATTATCTAAAGCAATTAAATACATTTCTCGTTGACAGATCGCAAATATTTCGAATATTTCGGTTTTAACAAAACAAAAGCATTTCTTACGTGTAAATAAAATATAAACTCGTGTATGTACACCCATAAACATTGAAATTAATAATGTATGCCCCCCCTCTTTCTTCTTAATAACCTCTATCATTTTGTCGGGCATCATTTCAATCAATTTCTTCAAATCGTCTATGTTTATCGTATCCCAAGCATTCCAAATTGCAACCTTAAGATCATTGAGATGATAGTATTGATTGTTATGCTCATACAGATTCTTTGCCATCCAATCCCACACATTTTCCATGGGGTTGAAGTCTAGTGACCGAGAAGGCCATGGGATAATATCAATATATTCTCTTTTAAACCACTCCATAATGATACAAGCATCGAAGCATTATCTTGTTGGTAACTCCAGTTTGGATCTCCTAAATGTGGTCCAAAGGGGATTAAATGGTCGTACATAAATTCCTGATACTTTCTGGAGTCCAGTTTTTTTCTCCACAATCACAAAATCTGCCTTTCTTCCTGCTTCGAACGCTACCCACACACCATAATACCACCACCGCTTTGTTGTCTGGTCAGTCTTACCTTAGGTTCAGTGCCAAACATGAAAAGTAACCATCAGGGCCATCAGAAAAGACGATTTCTTTCCACTCGTGAAGCCATTTCACAGCTTTCTTAGCCCATGCAAGGCTATTTGTGCAATGAATATTCAGTGAGCTTGAGCTTTTGTCTTCACTTTTTGCGAATTACATATGAACATTCGAACTTAAGCTCTTCTACACATTTTTCTGCGACCAGATGTTGGCAGTTCACGCGCAATCTGACGAGTGAACATATCACTACAAGTAGCAAGAGCTTGAATTCGCCTGTGGTCCCGAGGCTGCAGTTTTGAGGTCTTCCTGGTCTCTTTCTATTCCATAGTCATCACCTTTCTTGATAATAGTTTTGACGACAGTTTGTGAACGCTATATGACTGATGCTATTTGCCTTGTTAACCTTCCTTTTCCGTGACGAAAATATATTTTCCTTTTTTCTTTCTCAGTTAGTGATTTTCCGCGAGGTATGGTAATCACGACACACTTTTCGGCATAAAAAATTACTGGATGACACTCTCCCCTCACTTTCACAAATGGATTAGCTCAATTTGCATATTAAAATTCATTGAACTGTTCAAAAATTGTTCAAGATCCTGAATTTATATTTTAGTTACAAGTGAAAAATACTTTTGTTTTACACTCAATTCCAAAAGTTAAGCACGGAGAGGAAAAATGTTAATTTCCGTAAGAGATCTGAATTAAAGAAGCTGAAATTTGCTGCAAAGGTAGAAGGAAGTATGCAAATTATATACGTAACAGCCAATCACGGTTTCGCGTCGAGAAATATGCAAATCAGGGAGTCGTATAAGAAGCCGGCATTCTGAAGGGTGACAGGAGTTGTATGTAACTGCTGATGAAAGGTGTTTAGAACATTCGTACGATTTGTTTTCAAGCTAGACGTGTTTCTATGGTTTCCAGAAGACGAATGGAAGATTCTGAGCGCTGGCGGGCTGTTGGACGCATTGAAGCAGGACAGTCTATATCAGATGTTGCTCGTTTCTTCGGCGTTCATCATTCCGTCATTTCACGGTTATGGAAACAATTCCAAACCAACCAAACAGTTGTCCGAAGCCGGTCGTCAAAGGGTTACGACCCCCACGGAAGATCGATATATTGCTGTTGAGGGCCAAGTGGAATCGAAGATCGACCTCCACACGTGTAACATCTATGGTTGCAGCGGCCATTGGTAGGACGATATCTGCCACTACTGTTCGTCGAAGGCTACACATGAATGGTCTGTACGCCCGGATACCACGAGTTTGTGTTCCTTTATCCGTCCAATCCAGATGGGCACGATTACAGTGGTGCCGCCAGCATGTGAATTGGTCTATGTCTGATTGGGATAACGTTATGTTCACAGATTAGTCCAGATTTGCCCTACAACCCGATGATAAGCGTGTAAGGGTCTGGAGGGAACAAGGCACACGCAATCGGCTCCAGACCATCACCGAAGATCACGCATTCCGCGGTGGAAGCATCATGGTCTGGGCAGGGATTTCATTGGGATATCACACCGACCTGCACATCTACAGGCGAGGTTCTGTGACGGCTGTACGGTATCGAGATGAAGTCCTAGACCCCATTGTGAAACTTTACGCTGCAGCAGTTGGTCCTTCTTTCGTTTTAATGGACGATAATGCGCGTCCCCATAGAGCTGCCATCGTTGACGACTTTCTGGAGAGTGAAGGGATTGCGCGTATGGAGTGGCCGGCTTACTCGCGGGACCTTAATCCAATTGAAAATCTTTGGGATGCCCTCGGCCGTGCTGTATGTCGACGTTTCCTACCTCCAGCCACTCTCAGAGCTTTAGAAACTGTCCTACAGGAGGAATGGCGATTACTGAATTCTGCGGTGGTTGATCACCTCGTAACAAGCATGATCACACGCTGTAAACTTTGTATGCAGGTGAGGGGTGCTCACATACCCTATTAATGTCGGTTTTTATTGTTTGTTTTGAATTTAAACATCATTTTGTTAATGACACAATTCTGACGTCTTCTTATAATTTATGAAAATTCAATATTTTGTCTATCTCTGTATGTTATTCTTTGTTTTGTTTCATGAATAAACATAGGGCTACTTACTTGCAGCATTTCACGTCAACCAAAGCAGTACTTGTCCATTTTTTCGCATTTTACCGCTCCATGATTAACTTTTGGAAGTGAGTGTATTAAACATGAAATATTCGAAATATTTACGATCTGTAAACGGGATGTGTATTTAATTGCTTTAGATAATTTACATAAAAATGAACTTCTTTATGACACGTAGTTAACAGCTTTATTATCTGATGAAAATACTACTTATTTATAATACAATTAGTGATTAAAAGTTAGCGAATGTAAAGAATCCTTTACATTATTATTTTAATTTTGATATCTATGCAGGCAATATACATCGTAATTTAAAAGCTCATGACATCTAGTTAAATAATGTTTGGAGTCCAAAGAAAACAGACTTCTCATTCTATAATTACCCTCAAATTTTCAACTTCCTAAGTTAAATAGTTTGAATGAATGAATGATTATTATTTCGACTTGGAATTCCTGTTTAAAACTTTTGTTCTAAATACTTTTGCACATGAATTTTCTATATTTTATTTTTGATGTGTATTTTTCGTTTTTTGAAGGTACCATTGTACTTTTTGTTTTCAGACTCAAATTAAAAGATACTGAATTAATGTACACCCTGTAATACCCTTTTGCAGATTTCTACGTTCCTTGTACTTGTGAACATGCTCTGGACTTTTTTAACCTGACTTCTGACATTTCATGTTAATCGTCAGTTTCTTATACAATGTTATAAAGATATGGTAGCTTTTCAGTCACTCCTGTGGGCTTCTGCCAACTTCACCTTTTAATACTTTTAATGCAGGGAATTCACAAATAAATTATTATCCCAAGACCTTTATGACGTACAGTCAAATTCTAAAAATGTTTTTATGATCTAGCTTTTGAGTCCACGAAAATAAAAACTTAATTTTCTTAAAATAAAAGCTCTTAAATCAATCAAAATAAAGTAAATTCATCAAGGATTGAAAAATATAGAGTAGCCTATGAATAGAATCTCCAACGAATTGATTTGTGGTTGAGAACATTTCGAGCTGAGAAAAGTGTTCTTCACCTAAATTTAACCGTATTAATCAAGTCAAACCTTCGACCCACATGTGGTGTAATAGCTACTCGTGCGGACCCCCTACTACAGAACAAAAGGAAGAAATAGAGCCTTTACGAAAAGTTATGAATCTTTCAAAGAAAAATCTCCGATATTTTTCTTGGGAAATTCCAAATCGATCCAGAAAATGTTCAAGGTTAAAGAATTCAGTTTCCTTGGCAGAGATTTGTACATTTCAGGCCTGACATAAAAGTAGTTCCTCAAAAAAAATTAAAAAAAAATACTTTTCCGGTGAATTGTTTTTGCTTTTAAGAGATTATCACAATTCGATTAATTAACTGTCTATTTAAGAGATTTTTAGTTAATTTTTGATCACAGTGATGATGTCCAGCAAGACTGAAACAGATTACAAAACATGATTTATTGATGTTATTTATTGAAAACATCATGATTTAATGACACTTTTATAAGGTAAATGAAAAAAAATAAAATAAGATAAAGTCATTGGATATATTTTATTTCTTTTTAATCCACAAATTGTTAGCTTCCAAAGCTGTTTACAAACTTTGCTTAATGTTTCTGTCCGCGCATACAAAAGGGTTAAAACCGAAATCCTGTAATTTAAAGTTAATAGAACCTTCTGCCCTTAAATCGCATCATTTTCAAAAATACTTAAAATAAATAAATAAATAAATAAGTAAATAAATAAATAAATAAATAAATAAATAAATAAATAAATAAATAA
>JAFIDM010000004.1:39794613-39833103 GCA_023159025.1 Thereuonema tuberculata | reverse complement strand
TAAATAAATAAATAAATAAATAAATAAATAAATAAATAAATAAATAAATAAAACACTTTAAAAGCAGCGTTCTATTTATTTCGGTACAATTTGGACCTTTGAATAAGGAGATTGAGTCCGAAATATTATAACTTGGTATTATTATTAATAATAACAATTTATTAACAATTTGTTACAAATTGTACAATTCAGTCCTACTAGATTATTAAAGAGCTGTAATAACGATATCTCAAAAGATTACATATTGAATACATAAATTGACTGAGACTTAAATTCAGAAAATGGTGAATACCTAATGACTGCCCATTTTTTTTGTTCATCTCAACCGCTGATTTTGACTCCAGAAGTACGTAGTAAAGTCTTCCTAAGATTTTATCGTCCTTTGCAAAGTTTCATTAAATAAATAAATTAGGCCTACTTATTTTGTTTTAAGCTAGTGTTGTGTATTTTAATAATCTATTTTGACTTAAGAAAGCAGTAGTTGTCTTAAGAATAACTTTAGGAAATTTATTATATCTTATCCTTCTATAAACTGATGCTCAATTTTATTTTTTTATGTTTTCAATCGCCGATTTCGACTCCTGAAGTAGCAAGTTCTTACTGCGATTTCAGATTCAACAAAAGAATAAAGTACAAGCTATAATTACAAAAGTAAAAGTAAATAGACCTATTAACATGATTTAGGCTATACTTTACAGGAGTTCTATATGTTTTAACTAAATTTTTCTTATTATGAAAGCGGTAATTTGTCAAAAATTATCGATCTTCCGAAGTCAATTTGTTTTGGAAAGACAGGAAGTCCACCTACTGAGTGAATAAATAAATAATTGTGATTGGTATTTACGATGTAAATGATTTCCTTAAAGGTATTCAAAAATTGGGATGACATCTACTATATAATATGCTGTATAATATCACTAAATAAGTTACAAGAAAACGATATGCTTTATAGTCGGCATACCAATTTTCGAATGGAAATCATTTACATTGAAGTACTAAACAAACTGGTATGTTGCTTTCATTTTCAATACATGCTAAAGACGGATACTTCTGGAATCTGTCGGTGTATAATTCGCAGTGACGATGGTAACGTACCACGATTTAATCAACTTAAACGAGGAGCGATAGTAGGTGCCAGAGAGATGGGTCTCTTCATCTCTGAAATGTATACGAAATTAGGATTTTCACTTGCAACAATTTCAAGGGTGCCGCAACTACAACATGACATAACATAACATGTAGCGAACCCCTGCGGCACGCATTGTCACATGCGATCATTGTTATAAGCGACATGCCAGGAGATGACAGAACAATTTAGTGATGGGGCAATTTGCGAATCAGCGTTCTCTGTCTTTATGGGGTCAGGAAGCCGATGGTCCACTCGCTCCATTGCTGACAGCACAGGATTCTACGTCTCATCTGGGCTCGTGAACTCCGACACTGGACGCAAGACGACTGGAAACGTGCAGCCTGGTCCAATGAATTGCGGTTCTAACTGTTTTGGGCACGTGGACGATTACGCATGTGAAAAAAATCCCACAAGCAGAATACAAGAAGTGCAACAGGGAAGAACATTTTTAATTTTAATGTAATGTTGTATAGGTATTCCTCACTTTACGACCTGTCTGCTTAACGACCACTCGCACTTAAGACCTCCGCCCTTGAAGGAACAACTTCTATTTCATCGTCGTCATCTCCCTTACCTGGACCCTCTACAGCTCCAGATAACCAAATAAACAAATGATAATATGTACATATGCATGTCTTTTTATAAATAAATTTGAAGTTGCATAATTTTTATAATTTTATATTTTTACAACGATTCTAGATTCCCGGCGCAAGCTCCTCGCTTATCGAACGGAACTCGGTCGTAAAAGGAAGTCGTAAAGGAAAGTAATTTCTTTTCGTCAAATTTTAATTAAATTTTTATTTAACTTTATTTAAGTTATTTTATATAATTTTTTGCTGTGTACGTATTAGGCCACTATCCAATTTTGATAACAATTATAAATTTTAAAATGAATATTTAACGTGCGTAAAGAAAATTTTTTAAAAAAGTTCAAAGTTCAGCCAACGCACATAAAAAACTATGATGAATTAAAATTTTAAAATAAAAACTAAAAAATTAAAAACATGTTAAAAAATTTTTAACATGTTTTTATTTTTAAATTTTAATTCATCATAGTTTTATTATGTGCGTTGGCTGAACTTTGAACTTTTTTAATTATAAATTTTAATTTAATATAAATTCATAACTTAATATATTATTTTTAATTAAGAATGTAGTATTGTATATTATACATATTGCAGCCTAAAGTAAATTTTATTTTTATTTACAGATTATTTATTTATTTATTTATTTATTTATTTATTTATTAACACTGAGCTTTAAGCTTTTTATCTCAACAAAAGCAAAACGTGAGAGGCAATTTATTATCATTTCTAGAACCATCCTGGAAATCCTTTTGAAATTTGTATAGGAGGACAAAATCTGCATGTTGACTTACTTGCTTACAGCGTTCAGCCTTGCTCAGTATAATCGTCTCTTGAATACACGAAAGCGTTCTGAAATGTTTAATGTATTTAGGAACAGTTGCTACGCGTTCCATTCCGAATTTCTCAACGAAGCCACTTGAGTTCAATGAATCTCAGAAACCAGCGTCTGTTGAGACTGTTTATATCCGTAGATCTATCAACAATAGAAATAATCTTACTTTATTTCATTTAAGCATTTCCTTATAAGATATATTGTAAAATGTTTCCAATTGCTGTTTTTGTAAGGGTAATTCCTGTAGTTATTACAGTTATGTTGATTATTACAAAAATTTGTAATAATAATTTTTTCATAAACACTTATTTTAAATAATGTTGCCGTCATGAATTGGATATAAAAGTATGTAATATCTGAATAAATATTAGATAAGGATTTAGAAAATATCAATAAACATTATCTAAAATAGTTATCTTATAACGTTAATTGTTATTAATTCAAATATAAAATTTGTAGTAAAAAATTACTTTAATATCCAATTAATAATGGAAAGTTATTATTACCATGATAGCATTACTGTATTTAAAGTAAGCGGTCATTTAAGAACTCGCAGTACCAAATCGTTGTACTCCTTGTACCTCTGTCAGTGGAAGTAGTCACGAACCTATAAACAGCATAATTCCTTAGATTCGTCCATCCCTTCCATTGTAATAGAATCTTTGTGATTATTTAATCACGAAATGATTACTGAAAAATATACCTAAACCTTCTGACAAAATGTAAGATCTTTCAATTATGTACACTCATGTTTGTGAAAATTGCAACGTCATGAAGGAACCATCAGAATGGAAGGAAATTTATTATACACATTATTAATAGTGATACAAACAAACGATTAAAGTCTCAGAACAATGCAACAACAGTACTTGCAAAAAATCAGTTTGGTGTAAAGCCTCCACGAGCTGCAATAAAGGCTGCTATACGCCATGACATCGAATCAAACAGGCCTTGGATGTGTTTCTGGAGTATCGCCTGCCAGGCTGCTTCTATTAATATCTGAGTCCACAGTTCATCGGTATTGGCTGCTGGAAGACAATGATGGGCTAGTTGTCGAGTGACCATACCCCAGATATGTTCAATAGGTGATATATCGGGCGAACATGCAGACCAGGGAAGAAGAGGTATCTGCCTTGCTTCGAAGACGACCTGGACATTTCTGGCAACATGTGGTCGGGCATTATCTTGTTGGAATATGGCTCCAGGAGTGTGCTGAAGGAAGGGTACCATTTCAGCCTTGACAACTTCCCTGATGTAGCGGTTGCTGTTAAGAGTTCCCCCAATTTGTAGCAGCCGAGATTGCCTATAATACCCAATTGCTGCCCAAACCACCACGCCTATCGTTCGTGCAGTATGACGTTGGACAATGCAGTCTGGAAGATGGCACTCATCTTGATGTCGTCTAATGCGTATGAGTCCATCATTGTAATCCAAGTTGAAGCAGGACTCGTCCGAAAACACGACATGCTGCCAATCTTCACGCAATCGTGAGCCCGTTGTAGCTGAGGCGTTGATGGTTCAGGCCCAAGGGAATTCTCCGCGAAGAAGCTGAACGGTCCGTCACTGCCATGCGGATGAGATGACGACATCCCGTGGTGTCATCACATTTTGTGGTCCATTTCCTGATTTTCAACTCGCCCTGTTCTCGTCAGTCCACTGCTTCCACACTCGCATCGCTGCCGTGGCATTATGCCCTGTACGAGCAGCAATTTCGCTGAAGGAAAAATCCTCCTTCACACCAAGCAGATCATTCGGCCCCGTTCAAAATCCGTAGCTTGCTTATAACGCGCCCTTTGACGTCGACTGACTCCAGTAGGCGCGTGTACAACTCACTGATGATGAAAAACTACTTGTCTGGATCCACAACAGTCCTCTATTTATAAGCTCTTACACGACAATTCAGAGGGCGCTACTGAGTCTAGGCATGCGCAATCATTCCCAAATTTTAATCATTTGCATATCATACCTTGCTTTACATTTCCTGAAAGTTTCACTTCGTTTGCATTGTTTCCTTCCCGGTGTTGCATTTTTCACAAACATGAGTGTATTTAGGAAAAAAAAGCATTTCTTGTTGTGTGTGTGTGTGTGTGTGTGTGTGTGTGTATAAAAGCAGGGGAGAGAGAGATGGAGGATGTTTACAAAAAAAAGATTCAACCGAATTGATTCTTGAAAAATCAACATATTTTCAATTTAACTTTTTACCGAGAGCTTCTTCTCAAAAGGAAGAATTTATTAAATGTAAACAAAGAAAGAAGAAAGATGATTAAACCGAATATTGATTTATTTAATTTTTTTTTTACATTTTAGTAGCTATTTTTCCTTTTTTCTTCAATTTTTGAAATTCAGTCTTTTATTAAAGCTTTCGTCTTTAATTTTATAAAAGATTAGTATAAAATTATCATGTGCACTTTTTATAATAGCGTACCAAGCGTTTACAAGGAGTTACAAAGCGTATTACGATTTGCCATTTGCGCTTTGCGCTACGGAAAATACTCCTTAATGCACTTTAAATAAAATGGTGTCCTATTAATAATAACTTTACATTGTGAATTGGATATAAATATAATATTTATAATATCATTCTTCACATTTGAAAAATGATATTAGACACTCTTTCAGATAATTTTCTTGAATGTTTTTTTAGAAATAAACTGAGGGTAACAACCTCCCTGTAACATTCAATGATATCATGTAAACTATATAATACTTCAGGATTAAACTATTGTAACGATATTTCATTGAATTGAAATGAATTAAATTTAATTATTAAGGTGTTATTATTATTGGCATTATTCCAAAACTGAAATAAACTAATGCAGTTTCCTCAGGATTTCACGATATATTATGTAAGAAATTTTAGAAATTTTGACTCAACTTTACTTTCATTAGACTGTGTAAGTGTGTCGTCACAAACCACATGATTTGACCTTAGCAAGCGCTCATTTGTCGTAGTTTTTCTTGAAGAAGATTATGAAAAAAAAAAAAAATTATCTGAAAGCAGTTTTAAGACTTCTCGAAAGCTCCACTTTAGTGCTTTTTTTTTATTATTATTTATTTTTGAGAGTTTAGAGAAAACATCAATTCGAAGCAAGCTGCAAATTTTTTTTTGGACATATTTTTTTAGGATTGTATTAGATGCATTCGAGAGATGTTGATTTGTGTACTGAAATTATTTAATTTTCAATAGCTAAGTTGTAATTTCACGTTTTGAAACTCATTTAATAATTAGGACTGCAGAATTATTAGTAATTTTTTTATTCGCCAACGGACAAATCAACAGTGATCCGATAGCAATGTGGTACGGCAATACAAACCTAAAAAGTGCAAAAATTAGCTTGCATATTTTTTTCTAAAATTCTCAAAAAATAAGCAGAAAAAAAATCCAAAAGATAAGCTTTCTTGAAACCTTACAGTGTTTTCAGATATTTTTTTTCCCTCTCGACTTCTCATAAAAAAAACAAAACAAAAAAAACAAACATGACAAACAAGGACCTAAGCTATTCTAAATATCCATGGCAACCGATTGTTTGATATGTGAATTCATATCACGTGGTTTGTGACGACACCACTTAAACGATCTATTATCTTATTTTGATATTTAAATCAAAATCAAACTTTGATAATCAAACTTTGATATTTGCAAATTTTCTGTGTGATTCCTTGTCGAGAAGTTAGCACCAGAAAGGTGATAACAATTCTCATAGAAAAGCATTGGAACCAACGAAAATACTGTCTATCGAAAGGTATTAATCCATTAAGTAATCCCTTAATCGCGCGCTCGCACTTTGATATGATTAAAATTAATCTGACAACTCAAGGTGAAACTGAAGTCAAGGTCGTTTCAAGTCATCACTTACAGATCATTCAAATCAACGAAACCTTTTAACTAATGCAGATGAAATTTGAAAGCGTAAAATATTTAGCAATTATAATTCATTATTATTATTATTATTACCTGTTTATGGTTATTAAATTAACTTTAATTTCAGAAACAAGTCAATATTTGATGAGGCTGAGATAAAAATAAGATAAATTATAATAATAATGATAATAATAAAAATTATTATAAAATTAAAAATACTAAAAGAAGGATCATTATCTAAAGACTGTTTATCGTAACAGAAGGAAAGGAAATCCGTTTGTGTGTCTTTAAAAACTGCAATAAATCACTTAAAAGACAGTGAGAATATTATATTAAAATTTAATATTTAAAAATTAACTACAAATTTGGATCAGGATGTTTTTCTTTATCATTGGAAGATATTTGTTCAGATTATAAAAGTTAATCAACATACTCAAATCATGAGTTTATCTTAAACTAATGATTGGTTTTGAAATTAAATAAAATGAATTTAAATAATTATAGACAAATAATAATGAGTTAAAATTGACACATTTTAATGCATTCGTATTTAAAATTTCAGGTTGTAATTTGTGTTAGGAAAAAAAATATGATTATTGAAATGATCCTTAACTAGTGATGATCATTAGTTAACTAGCCTTAACTTAATACAACAGGAAATATTATTTTTTTTTGGAAATGGAAATTGTCAATTCTTTATAGTAGACATTATATGTGGAAATTTAACGTGTATGCAAGGAATGGTGTAGTTAAAAAAAGGCCAGACACACAATAATTTAAAAAACATTAAAACACATTAAAATCTGTATGGCACGCCCAGGTTTCCATCGGATCAAACGATCTTTTACAAGTTCACTGGTCCGATCGAAACCTGGTCGTGCCATACAGATTTTAATGTGTTTTCACGTTTTTTAAATTATTATGTGTCTGGTCTTTTTTAACTACACCTGCACACATTATAATTTAAAAATAAGGAAATAAATTTTATAAGGAAATAAATTTTAAGTGTTGTCTTAAAGGCCTAAAAAATAAAAAAAATTAAAGGCTTTAGGTTCTTCTTATCTGAATCTCACTTCTTTTATTTTTCAGTCTTCAGATACGAAACCTTAATTACAATTTCAGCAGTAAGCGTTGACAGATTGAAATGTTGTTGTTGTTGTTTTAATCGTATAGAAATAACGTTTCAAAGGAAGATAGGAAATGCATGTCGAAATAACTATTGATGCAAATTCACAATATATCTAAGGGATTAATTGTATTTTTATAGGCCTAAATATGAAAGTACTTTTTACAATATTCAAGCAAGTCTAGTTATTTCTGAAAAAAATAAAAATAACCTGAATAAGTAAATACTTACACATATTCACATATTTCTCAAATAAGTATAAATGAATAAATAATGTTAAATAAATAAATAAATAAATAAAGCCAAAATCTTAAAAATTGTTTTTATATTTTGCTACTGTTTTAACATAAATTTGTATGAAGTTTATTCAATCGACATAAGTTAATATTTACAGCAGCCATAGTTTCGTAAATAAATAAATAAATACTATAATCAGATTTTGATTAAAAATTGGATTTGCCAATGAATTGTCATTATTAAATATAAAATTTCATCAAAATTTAACTAAGAATTACTATGAAATAATTACTACGAAATAATTATATTAATGTGGCGACAAAGAATTAATAAGTTATTATTTTCATTTATGGCTTTAAATACATTTACATACATGAAATAGAATTTATTTTAAGTAAAAGTGTGTTAAAAGCCATAAGTTTAATTAATAAATCCATTCTGCTCACGTTAAATGTATGATAATAAAAATATGAGTAACTTCCATAATTCATGTTTTCTTAGCTAAAATATTATTTTAAAACTTACTTAAAAAATACAATGTTCTACACGGAAAATAATGTTAGGAAATGTTGCTGTCCTTGTTTTGAAGTTGTTTCAGGGTGAGTTGGTGACCTTTGTTCAGTTTCAACCTCGTTCATTCCAACAGTGACAATCTCAATCCGGTTTCAGCTGATTCCAGAAAGCGAATGAATAATGAACTTTCTCTTTTGTTTTCTATCCGATTTATTGTTTGTTTCATTCGATTCAAGAATTCATTAAATATAAAAGAAAAATTAAAAAAAAAATACACTTCCGATAACAGAGAAATTATATATAAGTTATAACTGTCCGTTTTTAATTTTTTTTTGTTTTTTGGGGGGGGGGAAATTATTAATTTCTATCTTCTAAATAAAATTATTTATATTATATTAAAATTACATACTTGAACAATAAACAATGGAATTCCTTATTTACATTGCACAATTTTGACTTCTATTGAAGACAAACTTGGAATTTTAGTTTAATATTTAGTTGCGTGTTTAGGTCTAAGATTAACAATAAAAATAATTTATTTTTATTAGGTTTGCTTTATTGCTTTATTTTTACAGTCAAATCCCGTTAGGAACTACAGGCTAAGGTTAAATAATGTTAAAAAATGTTAGAACATAATAGAAATATAAAAATAGATTAAATGCTGTCAACCATTGGTCTGGTGCCTCACACATTGCACCACAGCCTCAGCACACTAGGACTTCATAAAAACACTTATGCACAACTCCAGAAGGCTGTGGTACTAAACCAAGCTGCACATAGTGAGGAAATTCATGTTCACAACCACACATTCCTAATAAACGTTTTCCTTACACTTCGCAATATGTGCTTTGGTCCTTGATCCGCCATTTTGTCTTAGCTGGGGAAACCCAAGTATAGGAACATGAAGACTTAAATTCATTTATTATTTAAAAGGCTTACTTTAACTTACTACAATTTTGGAACTTTATTTTAAAAACGTTGAATATAATTCCAAAACAAATCTCAATGAAATTAAAAAAATGTGTCTGTGTGAGTGTGTGTGTGTGTGGGGGGGGGATTGGAATAAAAACCTTCTTTAAGGAGGATATAATAAAAGTAAGTATAAGAAATTAGCGTTAAACAAGGATTTCTTTATAAATGCCCGACTGTCTGCTCTTGATTTCCGAAAAACCTCTCAATCATTCGTGCTATCAACGTATAACTGTTCAGGTGAAACGAATATAGGGAATAGTCTACTTTTGGTAAACTTTATTTTCTATAAATAAAAACAAAACTAAAAAAATAACCAACTAAGAAATGAATATTAATATACATAGATATACTAATTATTACTTCAGCAATCATCTGGGTAGAGAGTGAAAACGTGGTTCGTCTCTTCCTATTCCAACCCCCCTTTCTGAGTAGACATGCCCATTCCTTGATTTATAGAATTTCGTAGATCTCAACTAGATGATGATCATTCCAAAGAAAAATCCTAAAATCAAAAAACAAAAGATCTTGAAAAAAACTTTCCCTAAAATGTTGCGTTATTATATTTCATTGTTTTGTTAAAATTGTAAAGATAATTCAAAAGAAAAAAACCGATTCTTTGTAATTAAGCCCAGAACAGTTAAATAAATCTGAGTTTAAAGTCTTTGAGCTTATATCAGAGGCCTTTAAGAATCGAACTCCTTTACGATGTCGCACGGGAGCCCTAAATATTTCTCCGTTGCAGGGCGCTACAGTCGTTTGGACTTGGAGGAAATTGGTATTAATCGAGATGAATGCATATTGTGTTATCCAAGCTTAATTCAAGTGTACGAAATGCTAATTGAAAATTTAAAGGGTGACGCTAAAAGCCTGGAGATGTAAGTGAAGCCTTTACGAAATCACTTACTTCTGATAAAGATTCTTCAGTGGAAGTAAATGAAAAAGAATTTTCAAACTTATTTGCCAGGACATAAATCTAAAATCCTTTACGAAATCTTGTATATACCTTATCAAAAGTTTAAAAATCTTTTTCAAGATAAATTTAGTATACTCTAATGCAGATAGAATTTCAGAATGCTTATTGTAATTTACACGCAGTCTTAAATTACAATGGCTCTCGATTCAGTTGAAGTAGTTGCAGATAATGTTCACATTGCTTCTCTTACAGTTCAAACACTAGATTTTTATTTATGTTGGATATTCACATACACACAGTCTTTGTCTGTATTTAATAAGTAATTATTATCACTTATAAATAAAATTTGTTTATTATCAACAAAGAGGCAACTGCAAATTGAAAGAAAAGAATTAGCTAATTATTATAAACCACATTCCTCGTCAAATAAACATTCTGCTGCAGAGTTGTTGCCGTTCGACTCGTAAATAAATGACAGATACACGTTGTTTTAACGTCAACCGGAACGTACCACTTTCCCTGCCTGCCATTGTGAATTATCGCACGGTCACTAACGCGCGTTCAATGTCACGAGGTCTCGTACTGATGTAAGATACATGTCCACTATTGTATACAGGTGAAATATTCCGGTACCCGCCTTGTGTTATGATACTGTTATTCTTGTGAAAACGTATAAACTGCTCTCGAAAATGGCTCCCATGAAAGGTTATCATTATTATATGACAAGATATATAAATTCATACAGTTGTTTACATTAGTGAAATATTAAATAATATTTTTTTAACTTTATTACATAAGACCAGTAAAAAAAAAATCACTATTATAAAAGATGTTAACCGTATTTCGAAATGTTTTCAATGAAGTCAAACTCTAGTTATAAACAAATTATTTGAAGCACATAAAGATATTTCCTTAGTGAAAAGATAATAAATTTTACTGTTGGTTACGTTTTATTTATTCATTTATTTTTTCTGTTTCTTTTCCGATTACTTTTTTTATTATTTTTATTTTCCCTCTTCATTTCCTTCCCTTTCCATTTATTTTTTTCTATTTTTCTACTTTTATTATTGTTTTCTTCCATTTATAATTCTGTTTTGATGAATTTTATTTCCGGAATTCACTTTCAATTCAAGGTTCGTATTCTATTGGAAGAACTCCTAGATTCCATTGAACTTTAGATAATGAAAAAGTTACGTCAAAGTCAGCTCTGACGTTGACCGGACGTATTTCGTCATAAGCCAATCCATTTGGCATATCCTTTCTGAATCCCCATTTCCTTCTTGAAGTCGATCCGCCCTCGAAGTCTAATTCCGGTTCACAAACACCGAGTTCCTTTCACCCCAGCCCTCACCAAACCTCTCGAGGCATCACGTAGGAAAGACGCCATTCGTTGTGTGCGTAGAAGCATCAATTGTCGTCTCAGCCAAGACAGACGACGCTCGATGGCGATAACTTGTCTTTGGCTGCCATATGTCGCAAAGAAATACCACGCACTGCCTGTTTCAGAAAGAAAATCCATTAAAACACACCAAAAAATTTCGAAATAAATTACACTTTTCAAATAATGAAATATTACTTTTTATTGTTGTAACGTTTTCAGTAACAATAATATTTGTTGTAAATATTATTAATAAATGTTTTATTTACAATGTAAATGTTACTTATAAATTTATTATTATTTTTTTATAATATAATTTATATATCTATTCTTCCAAAGAAAACCCCAACAAAGTTAAAAAAAAAATTATAAAATAGTAATAATATTACAGTAAAACCCCGTTATGTCGTCACTCAAGGGACCAAGCATTTTTGACGAATTAAGCAGAGTAACGACTTAGGCGGAGTGGGCATTTTTGAAAAAAAACACACTGAAATACAGTATTTTCATGAATTGCTATAGGATTCGGTGAGAAAAACAGGATTTTAGAAATCAATACATGCAAATGAATGAGTGGAAAATAAAAAAAAAAAAAAAACTTATTATGGTTACCACATTTTAATCGTTTTAAAAGAAAGGCAATGACTGTCTTTGAAACGTTCCAGCCAACCATTGCTGCCGTCGAAATCTTCAATGTTCAACTCCTAAGCAATTTCCATGACTTTTTCTTTGAGAATCATGGCAAAAATCGGCACATTTTGCGATCTGGCATGTTTTAGCCATCGAACTAAAACCTCCTCGATCTCGTCAAACTTCGATTTCCTCATTCTATTTCGTTTGTCTTTGCAGTCAGCTTCTTCAATTACTTGTTTCGATGGCAGAATATCGTTTAATGTAGTCCTGGGAATATAGTGTTCTTTGGCAAAAACTGTTTTCGAAACATTTGATTTTTCAAAAAGTGCAATTAAGTCTTTTTTTTTCTTTAAAACATAACGAGGTAAGTTTTCGTTTTCCTTGCATGTTAAAAAGATAATCGAACCACGAAATTGGAAGAGAATAAAATAGCCCTTAGAGCAGTGCTTACTCGCTATGAATTGATGTCACACTCAGGAGCGGTCAAGAAAAAACGTCTACACTGGACAGAGTCGCATCGAGAAGTGTGCTTTGAATGATTAGCAGCGAGATTCCAAGAACCCAAATCCACCGAAGGGGTAGGAAAGGAATGAAGTGACAGGTGAGGTCGAAAATTCCCCATAAAGGCTTGGGTTTCTTAAAGTGAAGGGGCGGGGCTGAAGAGACAACACGATGGCATGCAAAATGGAGAAGAAAGATGCTTTTGGCCATTTTTGAGGGTGACGAGTTATCCGGAGAAGAATTAAATTTGGTGACGGGTAAAGGAGAGTTATTTTACATTATTGTGTATGAGACCTTGTCGGGACCAAAGGAAAACGACGACTTATCCGGGTGACGACTTAACGAGGTTTTACTGTATTAATAAGCATCTTATTTATATTCTAAGTATTGCTAATAAATTCATGTTTAATACGACAATTTTTGTAGATCTATTCTTCCAAAATAAACCTAGTTGTTCCCACAATTCGACATGTTTCTGATCTCCTAATGCAGTGTGTCTTAAACGGTGGGACAAGAGATGAACTGGAAACCGAGTTTATAAATATTTTCCGTCTCTCAATATTTGAAACGTTGGTTTTTGCTACGACCTAGATCCATTCATTCATTCTGAAAGTGAAACATCTTTTCATAGTCAGTGTCACAATAAACTGAGGACCCGCTAACTAAAAGTGCTGTTTAAAAGTTTAACTGCTAGAACAAAATGGACATTTAAAGGAAAAACAAGTAAGAAACTTACACATATCTTTGAGAAATGAGTGTCTCTGTCATAAAAGCAAACAAAATAAACCATCTTCATTTTGTACAACAGATCCACATGGCGATGCTATATAATACAAAAATGAATATATACATTAAATATATTATGTTTTTATTTTAATATATTAAAGAGGATATTTTAAACCTACGCATTCCCATCCCTTTGATTAATTGGGACTTATTTTGTACATTATTTACTTAGGTCCCTAATGGTACCTAGGGTATATAACTATATATTGTTTTGATTTTTTTTTCTGCCGCAGTAATGAACGTGGACCAAGACAAACCTTAACTCAGATAACACGAACTATTCTGTTTAAATACTATAAAAATATTTATATTTATGTTGCTTAAATTTAAAAGGTTGATTTACTTCACTTACGTAAAATTTCAATAGATTTGCAATAAATAATGAAACGGACTTCTTTAATTAAAAATTAAAAATTAACTTACTTAAATAAAAATTAAAAATTAACTTACTTAATTAAGAATTTATCTAATTAAAATGAATTAAAGATTATGTTTATGTTTACTGTTTTTTCCTTTTTGTTGAGATAAAAATAATGAGTTTAAAATGTTAAATTAATTTTGAAATTCATAAGTGAATTATGTAATAAAAATTAAGTAAGTATGTAATTACGTACGTAAGTGAATTACGTAATTTTTTTATACATAAAAATTCTGAAGCATTCATTCTAATAACTCCCCAATGTTTTATTAAAAGTTATAAAGTACATTTAAAGTACATTTACAGTACTTAATGAAATGTATAATTACTTTAATTTAGTGTTTTATATTAAACTTACAAGTTAGTTTTTATAAATTCTTTTAGCAAACTTACCAAATATTGTATAGCATGAAATTTTCATTTGATGAGACTATATTATGCCAAAATAGTAAATTGTTGGACTATTAATATTTAAAGAATAAGATCCTAAAAACACCCATATATATTTTTTTTTCATGTGAAATAAAATGTCCGATTGACTGAACTAATTTTTTTCCGAATGTCAAGAACAGTAATTTGATGGCAAATAATAATAATTATCCTATCTTCCATTTTCTTAACAATATATGCACTAAATATATATTTAATTCACCGTTACATGTAAAATAGCAAATTAATTTTTTATTTATTTATTTTATTTTTTATAAAATTTATGTAAGGTATCAGAATTAAAGGATAGCTGAATTAAATTTCAGTATATTTTAAAATGTATAAAAATTACTTACGGTAAAAGAGACTGAGCATACGGCCAAAAATAACTTTTTTTTAAAATATAAAAGAAATGAAAATAAGAAAATTAGAAGAAAATTGATTGTTATTAACTTATTAACTTAAATGAGATCAGCTGATATGATTACATCAAAGCCACAGTCATTTTACATTTAAAAATGCAAGACAATTTTAATTAAGTGAAGAATATATGGAACTGACCGTTAAGTACAACTGATAGAAATTTAGAAACATGGGTGTGCAATAAATTTGGTATTAAATTCTAAAAAATTAGTACAAAAATAAACTGAAGCATTTTTATATTCTAGAAACAAAAAGAAAACATCAATTGATATTCTTTAAGAAACTTCCTTAATTACTTTCTTGAAATTATAAATAACTTCCTCGAAGTATGTAATTAAGAGGACAATCATGACTATTCAGGGCTAAATAATAATAATATGATTTTATTTAATGCCGAATACAAAAGATGGAATAGTTTACAACAGCTAAGAAGATTTTTCTAATTTCAATTAAAGTTTTTCTTTTATTTGTAGTTATTATAAACTAACATTTTTTTAAAAGATATCTTAATGTTTTTAAATTAGGAAATTAAAAATGTAGATACGCTAACAATTATAAAACATAAAAAAAAATCATTAAGAGTAATAATTTACGTGTGCTGAATTATTCATAATTCTCAAAATCAAAGCTAGCACACCTGATTAAAATTAAACACTTATATCATTGAAATAAAATTAAAACTATATGCAATTAAAATTATACACATATTAAAAATTCACATCACGACCTGGTTTCACATTTTCAAGTGACGAATACTTTATTTCGCCTTAGGACTTTGATTATAAATCATGTGTAATTATTGTATTCGTCATTTGAAAATGTTTGGACTTAACTGAAACGAAACCGGATCGTGATGTGAATTTTTATTATGTAGGCTATATATTTTTAATTGTATGTAGTTTTAATTTCAATAATACATGTTTTTAATCTTAATCAGGTGTGCCGGCTTTGATTTTGAGAATTATAAAAAAAAAAATGACAGATGATTTATTTTAATGTAATTTTTGTTTTTAATATTTCTTCTTATAAATTGATTTTTTTTTTCCAAAACATGAATCCTTTTCAAAACTTTTAAAAACAGGTTTCAGAAAATACTTATTTACAATGTTTAATATTGTACTTTGTGTGTGTGTTGTGTGATTTTTCAAGATACCGATGGGCAACAAATTATCTTTGGAAAAAAAATCTCGTTTAGTTTCAAAATGAGATAAAGAGCAATTCGATAATTTATTTCCACACAATCTCAGTATAATTGGTTAAAGATTAATTGTTTGTAATTAAGAAGCTTTCTGATGAAGGTATTAACCGAATTATTATAATTCTTAATAAGAAAAATTCTTAGCGTATATAGTTTTCCAATTCTGTAAGTTAGTAATAAGAATAACGTTATAATTTATTAATATTAAGTAACAATTCATTTACTTTAAGATGACTTAAGAACCAAAATAGTTTTTGAATAAATTATTCCGCGCCCCTCAGCTTTAGAATCACTGAATTAAAATTTGTGACTTTCTCGTCACAGAATCTATCTTCAAAAAGATATTTTTTTAATAAATTTATTGAAATTTATTGAAAAGTTAGAGTTACTTTTCGGTTAATGTATATATTTTAAAACGTATATAAAAGTTTTGACCTTTGAATGTAAGGAATGTATAATATTTACTCTGTTTTGTTTTATTTTAAGTAGTTTTTGACCTCCAAGCAGACTTTTACTAAAACCTGTGATTACCTAATCGCAAATCTAGGAAGTCTTCTTTTAATTTTCCATGCGTGCCTTTATTTTGTCAATAAGAATTAAATTTCACCTTTTTTTCCTTTGCTCTAGAAAGAATCTGCTCAAAGCAGAATCTTTACAAGTATTTTGCAAACAAACAAAGGATATGAAAAATTTTTATAGAAATAACTTTGCAAGAGAAATTTTCTCCATTCATTTTCTTAAAAAACAAAGAAGGGATTTTTGGAAAGGAAAGAAATTCCGAAATACTGTTAACAATTTCAATTAAATGTCTTTTGTGATGAAAAAGTATTAGATTATGATTTGTTTATTTTTAATTCAGAATCTTACTCTGTTTAGTTTATGGAGATAAGTCAAAGACTTAAAATGAAAAAAAGAATGTTTCCATGTATTTTAAACAATAGCAATTAACCTCTGATGATGATAGTCTTATCCTTCGTTTCATATAGAAATATTTCTTATCCCGTTCTTGTGAACGCAAAAAACTAGAAAGTATTCTGATTGGATTTATTCTTATTTCACTTTCAGTTTTCTTTACCTCACAATGAAGATGAAATATTATTGACTTTGCTTCCCTGCACCTTCTAACAACCAAGGATCAATTATTTTATGATTTATAGTTTATTTAAACAAGTAGTGTTTAATACAGATGTATTAATGTAGATTACAATAATAACAAGAGTGTAATGCAGCTAAAAGTTTATATAGATCCTTTTTTTTTTTTTGAGGGATTTCCCAACTCCGGGATGATATTACCTCGATATTTCGGCCCGGTGCCTCGGGTCTTCTTCGGAAGATGTATATATATATATATATATGTAAATTACATCAAGGTGGGCGCAAATCTAACAACGGAAGTTGTTAGATTTGTGTCCACCTTGATGTAATTGATATATATACGTCTCCCGAAGAAAGCCCGAGGCACCGGGCCGAAATATCGAGATAATCTCATCCCAAAGTGCGGAAATCCCTCAAAAAAAAAAAAAAGGACCTACATAGTATCATGTCCTACTCCTCCTTCAGAACCAAACTACATAAGTTTATATTTCTAAATAGCGTGCGTGAATAGAATAGCTGTAATTATGTAGAATCACACAGATCTATTGAATATTGTAATTCTATAACATTAAGATTATTCATTCTATCGTCTTTTTGTGTTTACCAGCGAAAAGTCCATCCCTATCCGAACTCTGTAAAATAGTATCGGTGATCTCACTCCCCCTCTCCGGACTAAATGAGATTGTGTGATCCTAAAGAAAAGATATTTTCTTATTGGAATATTTTCAATTGCTAACTTGTGTAGAAGAAGTACAGTCGGACCTCTATTTAACGAACCTCTATTTTGAGAACTTTTCTTTGGAACCAAGAACATTTTACTAATTTTTTCGTAAAATAACCTCCAAATAGCGAAGTGCATTTTTTATTTAACGAACTTTTTCGAGGATACAGCTGAGAGAAAAAGAAGAAATTTACGATGATGTGCTGATTGATGATTATCTTTTACTTGATTTTGAAGTTGAGACCTCGGAAACACTAACTGAATCGGATATTTTGGACAGTGTGAAAAATAAAAACAATACAGCAATGAATTGCGATGTAGATGAAGATGATGAAAATGGAAATGATCATGATGAAAAAATCAAAAAACCTCCGTATGATGAAATGCTAAAATCATTTGAAACAATCCGACGCGGATTACAATTTGAAGAAAATATGCCTGAAGGGGTTTTTAGTTCATTGCAAAGATGCGAGACATACTATCAGCAAAAACACTTTTTCAGAAAAAAAAAAAACTCAGACAAAATTAACAGACTTTTTTAGTAAAATTTAATAAAATAAAGTACGCATGTGGAAATGTATGCTTTATGTCATTAAAATTATTACATTTTTAATAATATTTATTGTTTATGTATTTTAAATCTGTTTTATGTAGTTTAAAGTAATTTTAAAAGGTGAATCTCTATTTAACGAATTTTCCATATAACGAACTTTTTTTCGGGATTTAGCGACTTCGTTAAATAGAGGCCAGCCATTTATCCGTTATTTAAACGGCAAATATTTTAAAATGGAGTATCAACCTCTGTTTTTACTTAATATCATACATTTTTTTTTTTTTTTTTATGTTAATTCATTTCTTTTTGTTTTCTTTTTCTAAACGTTCTTTGCTGAAAACTCATTGTCTAGCACTGCAGTATTAATTAAACCTTTTTTTATTTATTTTGTAACGGTGTATTATAATTGAATTAACAACAGAAAGTGAGTGTTTTGAAATCCATCAACTCTGGCAGATCATGTGAATTGTGTTGTAGTTTCTTGTTCCCAAGGCTGTTGGAAGACACTTGCCTTGTATTCCTCTCGTGCCAAACCTTTTATCTAATTGCTTCCTTATGTGGACGCTACTTCCGTATTAACACTGAAATGTTCGAAAAGTGATAAAACTGCTGATTTATCGATGATTTGCGCAAGTGTCGACGTCACATCGTGAAAGAGTAAAATGATGGGATAATAAGAAATAAAAACTAACTCGCCAGAAGTAACCTAGAAGCTAATATTTATTTTCTTTATTTCCTTCTAAAGTTGAAATTCTTTAAATTATAATTTAAAACTGTTCAACTGAAAGTGAAAATTAATTTGTATTATTTTATTTTATATTTTTGAGTTTGATCGATAGACGTTGCAATAAAAAGCAAAATTTAAAGTCCGTAATAATTCATAAATCAAGAGAAAAACCCCAACTGGACAGTAAATATGCCTTCGCACACTGAACCAATATCAACGGGAATCCTGAACTGCTGTTTCATCCTTATTAGGAATCATCCGCAGAATTTACCTTTGATGTTTGGCTCAGACTGCGCGAAAGTTCAAGGGAAACCATTCTCACTCCCGGGAATGGCCCCCGAGAACAAAAACAATCAAATAAAATATAATCCTGTGAAATCCACAGTATTAATCCCTTGTCCTTTCACTAAAAGACACCAAGGAATTTAATTATAACAAAAAAAAAATCATAAGTGCAATGAAAAGCAAAATTTAACTTCCATAATAATTTGTAAATCAAGAAGAAAAAAAAAACGTTTTTGGCTGAATATTTTCTTTGTTATTATTCCATCAGACTGGTTGGTTGTAACAGTAAGCGGGAATTGTACCAGTCCTCGAAATTTCGATGAATTCTATTTGCCATGATCTTGGACCCTGTGATTCCAGTGCTTACTGAACATTTCCAAAGGTGCTTCTATACACGGGTTTCCCCCCTCCCACTTAATCATACAGAGATTCAAATCAAACTTTGAATGTTCTATTTGTTTTAATTCCAAAACAGATATAAAGTTATACATATAATAACGATGGTCGAAGGTTTGAAAATAATTGTTCAGCTTGAAACTATTGCATAACGTCACTGACTTACACTTTAAATGATCACGTGGAGGAATTGTTGACATTCGCAAAACCAACCCGAAGCTAATTTGTTTTAGTTTCTGAACGGTTCATTGCAGTTTCAACATGGTAAAGTTATCGAGAAAGAAAATAAAAAGGATTTACTGATGCTTAACGCTGTCACGGGTTACCAGGAAGTAGTTTTCATTGAAAGAAAAAGTTAAGGAAATAATTATAGATAACCATAGACAAGTAGGTCTGCAAGCAATGAAGTATATTTCTCACTGAGTAGCTGCTTTAAAAATAAATAAATTACTTGAAGATTCAAAAAAATCTTACTTTTCATCGAGTTTGAAAGTGAGGGAATTAAATTCAGTTAGGATTTCGTGTAAAACGATCTCATCTTACCGATGTTTAGACCTACATATATTACATATAGGCTGTTATATATTATAAAAACGTTATTATGTCTGTCATTCTGTCATAAGACTTTCAGTTTTTCCAATTTTGTGACCAAACTATAAAAGATAAATTGGATATGCAAAGGATAAAATGTAGTCTTTTTAAGACAAACAAAATGCTACAAAAATCTTTCGAAAAACTTTTTTTGGTTTCCAAGATGGTGTCTTTTAAATTTTGACTTTTTCTCAATTTAAACGAAAAGTATAAAAGTTGGAAGAGAACATTACATTGAGAAAATGTTGGTATTTGAAAGTTCTATCGAACGATATATCAGTCATTCACAAACGTTTCTGCGTTTGCATGATACATGCAAAAATGTGATTTTTCACATTTGTGGCGCCAACCCGCAATACATCTGAGTTATCCGGAGAAGCCACAACGGGCTGGGAAGTTATATATTCTCCGACGATCTCAATATTAATTTTCTAAATAAATAAAGTTTGTTTTTTTAAATTCCGGAGCGAAGCGACGGTACCCGGCTATTATTATTAGTATATATACTATAAAAACGTATATTATAAAAACGTTATTCTGTCTGTCATTCTGTAAGCAAAATGTTAAATTACAAATTGCTAAAACCCGGAGCAAGGAAATTTTTTGGAAAATGGTTCAAGAATTTTCACAAAACATATTATTTGTCATGAAGTTTTGTAATAAAACCTAATATGTTTCGTTATCAAAAATGTGTTTGTGTTACCAAACACAAAATATTAACATTTTAGCCATATATAAACCACCAAACACAAAGAAAGGCAAATCTTCTAATTTTATGAAGAATTAGAGAATCTATTCATAAAAAATAAAAATATATTAAACAACTGTCCAATTCTACTAATTGGCGATGTAAAATAGATCTTTTCAAAATGAATAAAAATAATGCAGTACAGAAATGCCTAAAACTTATGTGCAATAATGGTTTCAAAAATTGTCTTTACGGAACAAGAAACAACTCATGGAAATACAAAAAAATATAGATCATATTTTCATAAATAAGCATGATATCGAAACAACAGGAATAAAATGTAAAGAACGAATCTCGGATAATACGAGTTGAAAATGAGAAAATAACAGATCCAAATATAATCTATAAAGAATTAATCAATGAGGTTAACAAAACAAAATTCATGAAAATCTACATATATAAAAAGAAAAGTCCTGACTCACTCACTCACTGACTCATCAACGCCCACCCCAAAACCCTTGGACCTAGAAAGTTGAAATTTTGCACAGAGGTTCTCTTTATGATGTAGACAAGGAATAAGGCCGGATTTTCAAACTGACCATGAAGTGTATGGCGCCAACCTGTAATACACCTGAGTTAAGCGGAGAAGGCCACAACGGGCTGGGACGTCGTATATTCTCCGATCTCAATATTAATTTGCTAAATAAATATTTTTTTTTTAATGCTATATATGCAAGGGTTCCGGAGCAAAGCGACGGTCCCCGGCTATAAATAAATAAATGAATAAAAGTTTAAAAATAAAAAATAAATAAATGAATAAAACTTTAAAAATAAAAAATAAATAAATGAATAAAAGTTTAAAAATAAATAAATAAATGAATAATAGAATAGAATAGAATTTATTATGTGCACCACTCAGATGAGTACAACACATAAATAAACAATGAAAAGATTAAAATTTACTTAAATAAATAAATAAATAAATAAATAAATAAAGGAAATAAGGCATGCTTTCCGAAAATATGCTTAATAAATATATTTTGTGGAATATATTTTTATAGATGTTGCATATTTGTTAATTTGACAATAAGTAGAAAGGAGATAAGAAAGAAATATGAACGTAAGAAATAAAAGTTTGTTTACTGAATATGTAAATATTTACTAACTATGTTTTCTGTAACTGTTGATTTATATTTCCTGTGACATTGTAATCTGATTCAATGATTTTGATTTCACTTTCATTAGTTCATTTAATCCAAGGAATTAGGTTACAATAGTGTTTCTATCAAGATGGAATTTAAAGTTTATCAGTCGGAATAATGGTTGCTCTAATTTGCGGTTGAATAGATTGGAAGTTAGATTCTGTTAATGAGGCCTTCATTCACAGAAGGATAGTTTTTACTGTAAATCAGTAAACTTGATTTAAAAGCATTGTTTATTCAGAAAAAAAGAATAGGTTTCTGAAGACGTTCTGAATGGCTACCTCATAGATTAATGCTATTCTTCGTGGTTCTACCAAATAATGGTTCACAAGACCTGAAGAAGCGAAAGTCTTAATTTGCGAACAAACAACTTTATTAATGACGTTGTATTGACTATTTACTTGTTTTTTCAGAGTTTTCAATTAACATTAATGTAAAAAAAAAAACAGGTATTAAAATAAAAGGTCAACCAAACGGGTTATTTTACGTAAAATATGCATCAATTTTCTTTCATAAATAATACTTACAAGGAGACGACACGGCCTGTATCTTTCAAATCGGAGTGCCCTTTTTTTTTGAGAAGTACACATGAAGTACTTCAACAATATAGTCGGACCTCGATATAAGGTCACCCGCGTATAAGGTTACTCCGCATATAAGGTCACTTTTCTAAAGTCCCGGCTCATTGAATAGGAATTCTTTGATATGGATTATCGGATTTATGGTCAGGTCTTAAATAGCGTAATCGCATATAAGGTCACTTTTGTCTGTGATTTCAGTGCCACATTGATTTAATTCCAATAATTTTTCCGGGGTACGATCTTTTATCGGCGTCATTTCTCCTACTGTCGGAGGGGGACAGCTTTTTCACAAAGCACTTCATCCCCTCAAATTCTAGGGAAAAAGATGATGAAGACGATATTCCTTTACCTGTGTTAATACAAGATCTCAGAAATGCGGCTGTGCTGTAGAAGGGGAAAGTGAATACGTGAGAATTGATGATGAAATTGCTATCACTTCTCAAGCTTCGATTTCCGAAATTGTTTCGCAAGTTTTAGATTCCAATGCATTAGAAAGTGAGGATAACGACAGTGATACTGAAAGTGAAGCGGTGACACAAGCAGAAGCGCTCAGAGCATTAAATTTTCAGAAACTACAAAACTTAAAAAACATTGTACAAAAGATGAAACCAAAATCGCGACAATCCTATATTATGGATTATTTTAAGTAGGGTCAGTTGTACATCAGTAATTTGCTTGAGCATACTTGTACTATTTGTACACAACTTTATTCCGAATTAAAATTTTTAAAAAATAATTTCTTTCTGATTCCATTAATTTTAATTGGTTCAACTAAATTAAAAAATTATAACCTAATAAACTGATATTTTTGTACTTATTAAATTTTACAAAGAATTATACTGTATTTATATAATGCTTACTTATTGACAAATGCGTATGAATCGGTTTTAAGGTCATCCCGCTTATAAGGTCACTTTCGCGGGGTCCCAAGGGGTGGCCTTATATCGAGGTCCGATTGTATATAGGTTTTGGGGCCAACGCCCAATAGATTTCGAGATATTCGGCGTTATTTTCATCGATTTTGTATTGCCTTATTAGCTCACTGATTAGCCTCGATGACAATCAAATCATTATAAATATAAAAAGAGTAGACCTAATATATCTACAAGATAGCTTATTTTTCAGAAACCTAACAGAAGTTGTATGTTTTTCCATCCCTTCAACACTCAAGTTTCAATTACTGTATTTTTGAAACGGATGTTGTTAAGTGCGTAAAAAAGAAAATTAAGATGGGGAATTTTGAATTTCGTATGCTACTAAAAAACAAACAAAAACAAAAAACAAAAAAATGAATAAAAAAAAACAAAGAAAATCAAAATTTTTATTAGTTAGTTTTCCTAATAAAGTACAAAAACATTAGTCTCTCGCCTAATAATGGGAATCGATGATTTAGATCTTTAAACTTGGCATGCAGTGTTATGGACATTCTAACATTTGCATTAAAACAAAAATCCTGTAGGGAACTTTTTATAATACGGAATATTTTTAATAACACTTTTTTTTATTGGTCAGATATTTAAGAAATAATAAAAAAATTTCGTTTGCATTACTTGTTACAAATTTGGAAAAATAAATTAAAAGTAAAATAATACGAAGGTCCGGAAAGAACTTGAAGTTCTTTACGTTTCTTTAAATACTGCTTTTATCTTAATTTTTCTGTTTTTGAAAACATTACAAAAAAAAAAGACTAAGTTTATTTTTTAAATTATATATAAAATAAAATTTAGATTTTTCGTTTTTTGGAAAAAAAAAGGAATTATATCTTCTTTACTTAAGTAAATTATCTCAATCCAACTTAATCTTCAATTTTAATCATAGCAAAGCGGAGAAACATTAAATGAAAAAAGGCTCATCACTCGGATTAATTTTCATTGTTGAAAATTGTTTTCTATATAATGTTTTTTTTTTTTTTTTATGGATATTCTTTGTCTTTTTCGCGTGGTAATTTCTTAACAAGGGTCCACGTGGTGCAAATTTCAAATACAGAATTACATCGTCTCTTATCCATTAATGTACAAGCTAAATTTGAGGAAGATACATTCAGCGGTTGAAAAGATTTTAAAGACTCATACAGAACGACAGACAGAATGAATTAATAATGCTCACTTTCTTAAGAAATAAGCTTAAGGAAAATGAGGAATGTTCGAATTAAGTTAACGCCAACATACATAATAAAATGAAAAAATATAGACTATTAAAAAACGACGACCGGTTTCACTAGCGAAAAGTATCCTCAGTACCCGCAGATGCAACTGATTTCTACACCTGAGGAGACTAGGTGACTCGTTTCGCTAGTGAAACCGGTCGTCGTTTTTTAATTGCCTATATTCTTTCATTTTATTATGTATGTTGGTTAATTTAATTCGAACAGTTAATATTACACATGTTACAAAAATTATTAGTGAAAAAATTAAGCTTCAGTTTCTGTTTTTTTTTTTTGCAGGAAGTGAAAGGAGTTCCTTTCACTTCCTGCAAAAAAAAACCCAGAAACTGAAGCTTAATTTTTTCACTAATAATTTGTGTAACGTGTGTAATACAAAAATTGTACAAGTACAATTTAGACCCTATAACATGTCGATATCACTGCTGTCGTATTTTAGTTCCACAAAACCTAGTTAATAAATTCGATTGACGCCGCTAAATAATTCAATTTGATAGATTGTTTTATGATGTCGTGTAAATATTTTAAACTGCAATTAAAGAAATCCGATCGACCATCATGTATTATTTATCCCTCTGAAACATGTTGAAAGATAGTAGTAAAATAAACTCCATGTATACACGTGCCTTCCCTATTATTAACACTGAAGACATAACGATCCGTGTAACGCATTCAAAGCTCCCCTTTCAATTCTGTCTGGGTTGCCATGGCAATGCGTCCTCTGCTAACCTTAATAATAGCGCTGTAATAATCTTTAAGGATAAATTCCCGTCTGCTCGATATTTCATTATAAACATTAAGTTCCTGCGGTGAAGCCATTTAGCGGCGAAAACCACCCACTGCGTCGAGATATTGAACTAATTGAAGAGAATGGGAAGTAATGTATTATGATTGTTATAGCGCTAATAGCAGTTTATTAGAAGAATGACTTAAGGAAAATAATGAATATTTATAAAGAACTATTTTCAGGATCGCTTATTAATAGTCTCTGAAGATAATTATTTTAAACTTTCCTGTTTTGTCTAATTATTAACAATAATTCATTTTCGAAACCGGACGTAGCCGAGGATATATTTTTGTTCTCAGCATAGTCGAATCAGAATAGATAGAACCCCAATACTGTCCGATGATCACTGGTTTCCTCAACCGATAGGAAAATACCAATATTTTCTAAAACCTGAAGTAGCCTTGACAGGAAGTCGGATGTTTTTTCCTCCAAACCGCCAGGCCATGGGGAGTCCAACATACTCTACTGGATTCACTAATAAAACCCTTCTACAATAACTTTTTGTCTAATTTTCCTTTAAAAAAGATTATAGAACACACAATGTTTAGTTGAGGTAAATATTATTATTTTATGTACATTTTAATTTATTAAAAAGATATTAACCGATTAAGTAATGATTATATTAACACATAATATACATTGAAATTGTATAAACCAATTAATTCAATTGAAAATAACAAACGTCAATTTATTTATTGATTTGTTTTTGCCTTTTCAGAAAAGAAATCCTAACACAAAAGCTTAGTTTGAATTTGAAAGTCTTTTTAAGTCCTATGTGGAAGTGAATTTCTGCAGTGTTTACAATTATTTGTCGAGAAACAACTTTGAAAATATTGATTATTTACATAATTGACCTTGCTTCCGAGTTATTTTTTTTTTAAAGCCTTTCACTAACAAGAAGTTATTTGTTTTTTTGTTTTTTGTTTTTTGTTTTTTTTATTAACTTTAACGGAAAAGAAAAAACAAAAAACAAAAAAAAACTTCTGCTTTTAAATTGCTTTTTATTTTCAACTTTTCAACCTTTAGAGAGAGAAAAAAATATGATTTTAACACTGAACAATTAAACAAAGATCAGATATGTTTTGTATCCAAAAACAGGCGATAGGACTGAAGCGATCCATTTTTTATCATAAAAGGACTCAAAATGGCGTTTCGCTTGCGGTTGTAACTCAGAGATGCCTTTAACTCAAAGGCGATTTACCTTAAGAAACGTGACCTTTGGGATATATCCTTTGCAATGATGTTTAAATCAAAGAAATGCATTATTACTGACCTTGTATTTGAATTCATTAATAAGGTCGCTTATGACAAAGAGATTAAAAAAAAAATATCAACGAATAAAGGAGTCACTTGTTTCAATCATTTCCTCACTGCAATCATTGAAGGAAAGGACAATGGACAAAAATGTATGGGAAGTTACCCCACCCTGTTTAGTGATGAGATATACACCTATAAAAAGATCTCCTTACATAGAACATATATTATAATTATGACTCGTCTCAATTATTAGTCCGTTCGGAGTTATATAAGTCTATGTAGTTGATATGACTATGTAGTTGACATCGTAATTCTCAAATTTATTATTTAATTAACTTTTAATAATTATTATACGTAATTAATAATTAATATTAATACAGAAATAAAGCCACCGCACAAATGAATACAAAATACATACATGAAATATCATCAATACAATCGATTTCTCCAGCGCAAATGGCTGGCTTCATCGGGCAATCATTACAATAATAAATAAAAATTTACTAAACGAAATCCAGTCTTTATAGGTAATGGTGAGTGTCAAAACCAATGAAAGTTCTGAAAGTTCTACTGCAGGTGTATTTTGTATTCATTTGTGCGGTGGCTTTATTTCTGTATTAAATTAATTACCCGCACGTTAAAATGTTTTTGTTAATAATTAATATTATCATTTATTTCAAGTAAATAATACTTATTTACACATAATAAATGAAAATAATATGTACTGTTACTGAATATAATAATTAATGATAATTAATTAATACATCCGGAAATTAAGATGTCAACTATAGATAAGTCATATCAACGGTCGCGGTGCTCGGCTTCCCTGCAACCCACGCTCACCACATAATGTAATAGGTCATATCTAGAATTACATAACTCCGAACGGACTAATAATTGAGACAAGTCGTAATAATAAAAAATGTTCTATTGATGGAGGTCTTTCCTTTCGTATATATCTTATCGCTATACAGTGGTGGGGCAGATCTGCCCATTCTCCTTTGGTTCTTTTTAACGAATATTAGCAATTATTAATCAACCACAATTGATAGAATACACATTGATAACTAGAAGGTTATCAGAAAGTATCTTATCACAGAAAGACAGCCAAAATAAGAAAATGAAACACAATTGTTAAAAACTGAAACTTCAATAAAAGTCTGTAGTCCAGTGGCGTATATAGAATATATTTTCGGGGGGGGGGGGGGGGGCCAAGATTAATGTAAGGTTAAGTTAAGTAATTTTAAGTAGACACCCCATGGAAACCTATCTGTTCAACCAAAAAAAAAACATACCTTCATTACTTCGGGGGGGGGGGGGGCGGGCCAAAAAATCTATTTAACAAAAAAAAAAAAAAAAATGGAAACCTATTTTTTCAAAAAAAAAAAAAAACAAAAAAAAAACATACCTTCATCATTTCGGGGGAGGGGGGTGCTTATATACGCCCCTGCCGTAGCCAATCCAAAGTTGTAGGTCCACTGTTAAAACAAACGTTTCACTTAAGATCGGGAAAATTTAGTTTTAAATTTTGTTAAAAGACTTTAATTGAAGTAAAGAAAAAAAAAGCTTAATAATGAATAGTAAAGACAGCGGAATGTTAGAAAGGGGAATTTATCTGTTCAGTGTCTGAGCAATGACCTGCTTCTACATATTTTTTGGAGAGATCCCTACAAATGTAAATCCATAGAAATAATTCTCTGAGTTTTATTCAACGTTGAAATCTAAACAAAAACACTTTCAAATTCGGAAGAATTTCAGTGACCATCAGCAACACTGATTCCAACCGAAAAATTTTGAAATCGATTTGTTCTATTTGTATTCAGACAGAAGTTATTTTGACGCCGACCAGTAAAATATATTCAGATATTCTATCGACAGTATCTAACAAAAAGCAAATTGTATTTCCTATTGGTTCCAATAGGACAAATAAATTTGACAACTTCACGTGATAATTTCTTGAAGAGGATTCACGAAAAAAATTCAACAATAAAAGTGAAATGAAGATACGTTCTGCTGTTCTGAAGTTAACGGGGGTAGGACGGAGGACACACACACACTGATTTGATGAACCTCGTTTATACTAAGAAAATAGGCTAATGCAGCCTATCTTTCAGATATTCAATTGACGTTCATAAATAACTTTAGATTCACAAATGAAATCTATTTTGGGTCAAGGTTGTAAATTATTCTGTTCTTGTAAATCCTCCCTAAAGACTTTTATCAGTGAAAAGATTAGTAATGGATAAACCTCTTAATCTCATACCTTTAAATATCTTTATTGTAGTTCATTAATTTAACGCGTAATAAAAAAAATACTGAGCTACTGCATTGAGCGATACTGAAAAAAAATATTTCTATTAACAAAAAAAATAAATAAAAAATGGGTGGATTGTAATTTATTTATCCTTCTCTTCTATTCTCGCTTCCATCGACTGTCCTTTATTCTATAATCTCTCATTTCGTTGTAATCATTTTTTCATCAATAAATCATTCACGAAACAGAAATTTTAAAACTACATTGGCTAAAACCTAAATTTTATAACAGCCTAACTCCAACTATGGCGTCTAGAATTGTTCGAATTCCGTAGTTTGGCTTTTGGGTGATGTCTTACAATGACGGCGCTACAACTTTAAACTCATAATCGATGGATTTTATTTGACTATTAAACTATTAAAACTCCGGAAAAATTTATCATTAATTCAGGATGCAATTACTATAATAAAAGGTTTGTGCTAAAGCATTAAAATTAAGGACCCATTAAAACCCACACGGACATCGAATGTGTGCATGATCAGTTTCAAATAAGATAAAGGAAAAAAAAAATAATAATTTCCTTAAGGAAAAAAAAAAGGCATTATTAAAAATCGAACCTATAACCTTCTGATCCGAACTGAGACGTCTTATCCATTAAGGACTATATTCAAATTATTACTACGTTATCTCTTATCACTCCTTCTTTTGTGTGACGCAATGAGAGAAGAGCCAGAGAAATAAACTCAGAGTATCTCGATATTATTTGCACACAAGAAAAAAAATAGGTGATGTTTGGGAATTTTTCCCTGTCAGCTACTGACTTGAAATTTTGATGTGCTTTAGTTTAGACTTTAGTGTCTCCTACACAATGAAAATTTTTTAATTTCTGTCTATCCGGAAAATTCGGACACAGTCGACTGTTTCCGCAAACTGTTATAGATATGGTCGAATAAAAATATAGATTTTATAGTAGACACTCTAAACTAAAACATATCCAAATTTCATGCCGATCAGGCCAATTGTTGAGCAAAAAATTCGCAAACAGTCGACTCCGTCCGCATTTTTCCGGATAGACAGAAATAATTTCCTATTCCTATGGTGTTTGGGTCTCTAAACACAATGGTGAAGTTCGTTTGCCGATCCGTTTGGGAGTTGTTATAGGGGACAGACATAAGAACGTACAGGACAAATGCAATAGCTCCCAAATGGGTCACTAACAATCAATAACCAAAATGTTATTAAATAAAGAAAAGCCTACATTTTGTATCTGTGTTATGAGATACAATCAAAAGGTACATTCTTCTTAAAATCTTCTTCTTCAATTCTTCTTAAAATAATTCGTACCTGACAGTTATTACATCGCTTATTATTCTATAATGTTTAGACTTTGATTTTAATGCAGGCATATCTTTGGTCATAATACTGTAAAAAACAGTGTTCTTTATGCAGAAGTGTAGGAGGTACGTTGTTTTTTTCTTTGGTTGGTTGGTTTTTCTTGGTTCTTTTTTGGTTTTTCTTGGTTGGTGATTGAAGAGACTTTGCCAACCACCATCCCGACATTTATTTTTTTGTTGGTTGATTGATAGCTTTTTAATTAATTCGTATTTGTTCACTGCTCCTTAAGAACTAAAAATTAAATTTAATAAAATTTAACTTTATTTTCATCTTAGGAGAAACTTGGCTGATGATCAACCTTAGAATTCTTATGTTTTTTTTTGGTTTCTTTTTTGTCTTCCTAATGAGACAGATTTAAATCGAAAAGCGGCAACACGTTTTTAACGATCTAACGCAGACGTTCACTAAAACAAAAAAAAAAGAAAGAAGAACGATAAAATCTTACAAGTAGATTCTTTACTACAATATAAAAGAGTAGATGATGTCGCGAGCATCAGAATTACTTGCTAAAAAAAAAAGATCGTCGGTTTTAGCTTTCAGACACTGTACAGCTTTCAAATCGCCAGTTTATGTGCGATTGATATTCAGGACTTATTTTCTGTAAATGCAACCTGGTTTCCGACGACTTTTGACAGTCAATATACATTACCTCATTTGCAAGAATAGAAAACAAATATTGTGGAGTTGAATAAACTTTGCTTTTGTCTATTCATGTGTTTGTTTAGTTTCTTCATATACATTCCAAAGCTTCGTTAAGCCTAATTTGAATTACCAAAACTCAGATTTACATAATATCTTGATTTTGATAATTTGAAATAAGCCTAATGAAGCTTAAAGTGGATTTCCCTAGCGATATTTGTTGATTGCATTTTCATAACGCCCTGGATTTTTTTTTTGGTTGCACTGAAATATAATTGACAAATTATAAATGTATACAGTTAAATTTATTCATTGCTATTCACTACTCAATTAATATTAAAATTAGATTCAAGTTCATTAAGCAGTGATATTTTATAACACAGAGTTCATTCTTACGGCGCTAACAGATCTGGGATTTTTTTTTTTGTCAGTTTTTGTTTTTGTTTTTTTGTTTTTTTAATTAAACGAGCCAGTAGAAAAACAGAATACGATTGAAAACTATATGTTGTTCCCATCCTTTCTGTAGAGTGTAGACGATTCACTCAAAAGAACGCCACTTATCTTTCCGCTTCCTAAATTTTAACTGTTAATACAATTTCCTGTGATTGGCGGAAAACAAATTTAAAATTTAAAAAATATATATATACTTTAAAAAAAAAATAAACAGTTGAACAATACTGATTGATAAAAATGCAAACCAACATTCAGGAAGTTCTAAATACACAGATAATAGCTCTGCTTTTTGTTTTGAATTGGGTCTATTTCTTTGTGACATTCTACAGCTAGTAAATTTCTGTAAGTCCTTCGCACAGGAAATATGGATACAATTTGAATGTTCTTCATACTGGCTGCTTTACAAGCTCTCAAAAAATTGCCTCAAACTTTCTCGAAAATATGCCGTTTGCCAGTTGCAGCTTGAATGAAAAGCGATCGCTTTACACGTGTGAGCGGCAAATCGCGTTTTGCTCTCGTTTAGATCGTGATTAGCAATACTTGTCAGGGAAGCGACAAAAAAGTTGATTTCGCAGCTTGTTTTGGTTTTAATTCTCATCTCATCTCACAGCAGAGATAAGAAACAAGGAAAAAAGATCCCGGAGGGAGAGAATGTGGTGAATAAAGTCGAGGATTGAAATCACGAGCAAAGAATATCCAGATTTCAGAGTGAAGTTAACACTGTCGTATTTTTTTAAATAAATTTTCTCGCCGTCATGAGCGCTGGTGTCGACTTGCTTCTAATTTTTTTGCCTTAATTTAGAACCGTTTCTACTTAGAGCAACTAGCAGAGTTTGGGAGCAAGTGAGAGTTTTTCAAGCCACTTGCCTGTTTCTTGCAAGTTTTCAAGAGCGCGTCATTAATTGATCGCGTAATTGAGATTTTCTGTCACGTAACTTAAAAGAATGCTTATTTCACAATGAAATTTTTGTACATTATTCTTCCTGCATTTCTGAATCTATTTCCTTTTTGAATCATCAGAACGAATTGCTGTCTTCTTAACGAACTTCGAATGCTAAATCAATGACTGAAAAGCTTTGTTTATCAATACAACTTCCAACTTTTTGTTTATTTGTTTATCAATACAACTTTTCTTGAGGTTTCTCAAGAAAAACAAATATCTCAATTTTTAACATCTCTGTTGTCATTTCAATTGAAATGAAGACTTGTTCTGCCCTTGTGCTGGATTTGCAAGGAATTAATAATGTAGGAAAAGTTGTTGTTCTAGCTTGTTTATCATTTGTTTTCACTTTCAAGTTGAAATGCTTTGTCCGAATGTACAAGGAAGTGGAAACGATAATTTTTTCGTAACCACTAGAGAAAAAGGAAGCAAAAAAGATTTCGTGGTCGAAATTTCAGTAAAAATAGACATTCCTGGAACTAAGAATGAAGGAGTATTTTTACTTCATCTACGACAGAACTTATTTGTCATGAGCATGCATTTGCTGTGCTGCTAATAAATTCTGACAGAGGATCTTTTAAATCTAGACCACGTATCAAAACAAAATCTAAGCAAACAGGCATATAAACTACATTTCATTCACACAAATAAAAATTAATAAAGTATTAATTCATGTTATTACAAAATATTTCAGAATATTTTTAAATGCTTTAAGAAAACTGTTGCTCTGTAAACTGAGTTTATTTCAAAAGGATTTTATTATACACAGTAAAAGCAAGGAAAAAGTTTGGTGTGCTATTGGCTTTTAGTAACAATATGTGGTGTGCTTCGAGATTTTAGTGCCGCGCGAGGCGAAAAAGATTAAGAAGCACTGGTCTATGGATTTGTCTCAGAAATCACTCAAAAGAGTAGGTTAAATACATTTCTTTAAAAGTAAAGAAATGAGAAGCGTACGATCACTTTGGCCAACAATGTGCCACATCATTTATAATTTTGGTTTCAAACCCTTGATTCATCGTAAACAAGAAATGCTGATGATTTTCTTTTATTCCTGTCTTTATGTGGTACATTTCTAAAGGTTTAACTAGTTATAGTTCTAATAAAGACCCTCTTCAAGTTCGTGTTTAAAGTATTTTGACAAATGGAAAATTATTCATTAAATTATAATTGCAAGTCTTGATGAATTCCGCCATAGGATTAATGGATAAACTATTACAAAACGAAAATATTTTGTGTATTGCTAGTTATTTATCTATAGCATGTCATTTCAATAACAAAAAAATTAAAATACAAAGCACACTCCATTAATTGGGAAAAAAAAATGGTAATAAATTATTTATTTTTCCACACATTCCTTTACTAAAAAAAAAAAAAAAAAAAAAACCCGATAGAACCACAACTGGATGTATCTTCTTCCCTTGGTTGTAATGGGACGATCCGCATAGTGATTACGAAAGCATATACTCATTTACGAAAAATATGTGAATAAGTTTATTTTAGCAATTGTATTAATTTCTGTTTATAAAAATAAAAATGATTAGTATTTATGTCTTACGCAGGATTTACTTCTGGCAAATTTTCCTTTAGATTTCAATAAAAACTTTAGTGTGATTTTAATTTAAATTTAATTATTACTTTAAATAACAATAAGTAAATAAAGACTAAATAAAAGTAAACAAATAAACATTGCCAATTAATCAATAACTAAGCAGTGCCTTGAGGTAATTCACTTGAGTAAATAAAAAAAAAATTATTTTTTTATTGTTTTGTTTGTTTTATTTTTATTTTATGCATTAAATATGCGACAATAATGACGTTGCAAAGTATAATTTGATTTAATGATAAGAAATTTGCATACGCTTGATTATCTCACAAAACTCGTATGATTTTTATAATGCCAATCGTATGTTCTATGGTACGCTGTTTAATATTAATTTTATGATTAATTCTTATTATTTTGGTATTCATTTGGGAAAAACAAAACAGATTTCTAGATTTGGTTACAGTTTCGCGAGCGAATGATCGGGCGAAATAATTTCTTCCGGATCCATCAGATAACAATTCATCAATTCTTGACATTTAAGATAAATGAAAAAAAATATTATACATAACCTTTTGGAAGATCAAAAGAAAACGAGAACTGTAGGCAATTTAACCTTATTTCTCTTATACCTTCTTTCGTTCTTGTCGTACATTTTTCCACTAACACGATGGGTTTGTTTGCAGTTCTGAAGAAAGCAGTAAACGAGCATCTCAGAAGGCGAAGGCAACTGGATGCTGCTTTTACAGCTGCTGTTTTTTTGTTAAAAACCTAAGAATCGCAGTAGTTTTGGTTGGAATGTAAGATCCGCTGATACTTTTCACTGATGGGAAGATAATTAACATCGAGTCTTGAGGTCACACTTTGGTCTCTCGTCTCAAAGAAATAAAACTAGTTATGCCTGTTTCCTAAAGATATTGATATCCAATCTATCCTCCTCTAAATTAAGAACAAATCTGAAAAGTAAAATGACATTAAAAAAAAAAATGACTATCGAAAAAAAAAAATACGATTTTACTTTAGAAACGAAAAGTATATTCGGCCGTCCTAAGGTAAAAGGAAGTAACTACAAATTTTCTGATTTTGCTTTTTCTGCATTTTCTACGTCAGAAAATATCTACACATCTTCCTAAGCAATATGGTAGATATCTGATGTTAAGTTTGGTCCCTATTTCGATGATCAAAAGTAGCAACTGACTCACAATATGCTTATATCTACAGCAAATAATAAGTTTCCAAATTGCTAGTTGCTTCCTTTTATCTTAGGTCGGCCGTATTGCTGCTGCATTTTCAACAATTCAGTCCATTTTTCTACGCAGTTCACTAAATTTAAAGAGATTGTATTAGAAAGCAATGGTCAGCAATGAAACTCTTCAATCATCTCCCTCTTCAAATCACGACTCGTTCTTTTTGGTACCAACCTCCATTAAGCTAAAGGTACGACAAGAGAATATTAATTTTTGAGTTTCTTTATTCTTACTTTCTATTAGTTACCCAAAAATTCTATGTTATTTTCTGCAAAGAATTAAATAATTGTTCCCTTACGAAATTCTGTTCAATTTATGCAATTGAATGAAATTTTATTCAATTTTTAGGAATGTAGTTCTGTAACAATATCTACATTTTCTAATGAAGTTATTAATGTTAAGTAAGTTTTAGATATATTTTCTTTACAGCAGAAAAGCTGGACGATTTTAAGCATTGATTGATTGTCTTCCATAATAAATTTAAAACTTCTTTTTAGACGTTTTTCTAAGGTTCACATTTTATCGAAAAATATCGACTAAGTTTGACTGCATTTGTGTGGTCAAATAATCTGGTCGTAATGCCAAATTTTCTGAATTTAAACTGATAGATTTTTAAATTTTTTGGTGAATCCGATGGTTTAGACTGACTCCGCTTCTATTCGTAGAGGTGCTCGGGGATTTTTCCACGGTAGGTACTCCTCCAGACGGACCTTAGGTTCACCCAGCCCTTTATCAAATGGGTAATGGGTTTCTTATTGGGAGTCAAAGGAGGGCTGGGCGTCGGAATGACCATCCGACCTTAACTAGTCCCGATAGTCAAGGATCACTGGGAGTTTAAGGACTCAAGGTCTGTATGGTAACACTCTTAAAGACCACAGGAGTAAAACATTGTATTTTCACTAGTAATGTAACGATGCAAGTAATACTGAAGTAGATACACACTCAGCTTTGATCGCATAGTGAGAACAGAGCAAACTTCGCTGTGAGTGCTCGTATTTTAAGTTGGACAAATTTCATGAAAATCCATCTAGCCATTTTAATATGACGTCATACCAACAGATAAAAGAACAAGCACAGAAAAAAACTGTTCAAGTGGAATAATGAGACTTCATATGTTCAGTAATTTTATTTTATTTAATTTTTCGCATCTATTGAAATAGGTAAAATATTCAAATATAAACTGTATATCGTCGGAATCGCAGTGGTACCTCAAAAGCAAAAATAATAAAAAACTCTAATGAAATATTAGTGAGTTTTGTATTGTTTATTTTTTCTTTTGAGGTAGCACTGCGCTTCCGACGACTATTCCTATTAGCCTCCGTACTGAGACCTCGTTGTTTACTGGTGAATGCTCCAGGCTGATGATCGCCAAAGAGCGTGAAACAGCTGTTCCAGGATGTCACTTGATAAACAATTGTTGTTTTTAAACTGTATATGTTATTCGTCATTTATTCGCACATGCTCTCAAGTTACCGCATAGGGCTAATATATAAATTAGAAACCGGCACACCTGTTTAGAGTTCTACATGTTCTTAATCTACTTTCCTTATTTATTTAGCCACGCAATAAGGAATAAGAAAATGTAATAATATATAAATTATATGTATATTATGTACTATGTACGTAAGTTAAATATAAGTTTGAAAATTCCTTTATGAAGGAAGCGAAGTTAAAAATTAACACGGCTAAGATGTTTTTGTTTTTAAGGTTGTTTGCCTGACCTTGGGCTGAAATCCATCTTGTAAAAGTGTGGCTGCCTAATACGCCCTGAAGCCTGTGCTTTCTTTTTTTTTTAATTCATTCTTGAATGAGGCCAGATTCTTTGAAAAGTATGTTACTCGGTTGCTCCTCAGATGGTTTTGCTACTGGCACTGAGCCACACGCAGGCGATCGCAGTCACTTGGAATTTATGCTCTTTTCTGTTCGCCGAGGGTTCACAGAACTTATAGGTCATCGGAATGAGCTGCTTCGACCACGTGACAGACGAGAGAAAGGGATGTCACTACAATTAAGCCTAGTGTAATGCTAGACTGATAAGAGACAAAGTACTTTTCAAGTATCTGTTATATTGATTGAATGCGGAGACAGTTTCAAATACTCCCACAGCGGTCTTTGGCCTTTATTATTGATCGTTCGAATACTGTCCAAGTGTTGGAAATCTACTATTTTTCGACTCCCAGCTTAAAAATTGTGTTAAGACAGATAACGAAAGTCAAATTTAATTTAATCTCGTAGTTAAGGAAAAATAAAATATTAATATAAATCATATAAAATCAGGTCTTTGTAATATAATTTCGAAAGGTGTCATGAAAACTTCTGACACCCACATCTATGGAATTTACCTCATTTATGTAAGTTTACACAAAAACGCGAAGTTCGTTTTATTGAACTAATTCAATCTCAATCTATCCAACCAAAAAAAAAAAGACAATTTCGCGCGCAAGGCTCTTTAAAATGCCAGGCTTTAACAAAGCCTAAAAGTTATCTAAACCACGATTTTTATTATCTGTCATTGATCTTTTCATGAAATAAAACCACCCAACCAAATAAAAAAAAAGAATAGATATATGTTATATTGTTAAGTTTGTGTAAGTTTGATAAAACACTATATTTTCAGCTAGTCAAGTTACAGCATTATTTTCTTTTTGCTCATTTAAATAAAGAATGAGGTATGAGTAATAAAAAAAATAAAAACGCACAACAATTAAAAGATCTACTGAGCTATTTTTGGAATGTTTATATCGAAAATCAAATACAGACTGTTTCGACCTTTGCAGCTTTCATCAGTTTGATTCGTCCAGCACTATATTTGATTCCCGGTATAAAAATTCCAAAAATTCTCTGTGGATCTTTTAATTGTTGTGCGTTTTTATCTTTATTCTTTATTACTATCATTCTTACGCACGTTAAATTTTGCCATAATGAGATATGAGATTTAGAACGAGGTCCAAGACGAGCCATAGAGACGATGATTGTATTTAAAAAGATATGATGCACCGCAGTCCTGCACAAGTCATCTTCTTACTATACAATGTTTCTTG
>JAFIDM010000004.1:39784108-39794603 GCA_023159025.1 Thereuonema tuberculata | reverse complement strand
GCAGGAATGAAAACCTTTTTTTTTTGGCTAAGAAGAGACACTTTTCAGAATTTCAAAAGTAACCTATCAGCCAACCAAAAAAAAGCGTTCTATCAGTCAATCAAAAAGGAAAAAAGCAAATCATGATTATCCTTCGGGAGAAAATGGTGGATCCTTGACCTAGGGCCTTGGCTTTTTATGGCTTTTTTTTTTTTGTCACTGTTGTACGAACTGAACAATACAAAGTTTTCACATATTTATTTATTTATTTTAATTTTTGATTGGGTGGATAAGGTTTCTACAACATCAAAAATAGAAGGGGTGATGAGGCCGAAACATTGAGGACCACTGAACAAGTTTCTTTTTTTGTTTATTCTTTTTTGTCTGTTTCTCTGATTACACGCTCATCGTGGTTAAGCTGCTGGATCGATTTCCACAATTATTTGGTGTAATGCTTATTTCCGCTCCATGACAAAAACATCAACATAGGATTTTGTTTTCCCCAGTACAGTTCTTAACCAGTACAGTTCTTGAATCTCATTTGAACACTGCATGCTCAGTCCCCATAGCGCTATCAATAGCTACTTAGTATGTATTTAACATCATTTTGCTTTCTATTAATATATTCAATAAGGTATGGGCGGGTCATATTGCGAGATGCCAAGACTCAAGATGGACAAGAAAAATGACGACCTGGAGACCCTATTGGCTGCATTACACGCGCTCGAAAATTGCCTCAAACGCGCTCGAAAATATGTCGTTTGCCAGTTACAGCTTGACTGAAAAACGATCGGTGTACACATGTGAGCGGCAAATCGCGTTTTGCTCTCGTATAGATCGCGATTAACAATACTTGTCGGCGAAGCGACAAAAAAGTTGATTTTGAAGCTTTGTTCTGCTATTAATACTCATCTCGTTTCATAGTAAGATAAAGAAAAAGGAAAGAAAGATCCCGGAGGAAGAGAATGAGGTGAATGAAGCCATGGATTGAAACCAAGAGCAAAGAATATCCAGATTTCAGCGTGAAGTTGACACTGTCATAGTTTTTAAATAAATTTCCTCGCCGCCAAGAGCGCTGGTGTCGACTTGCTTTTAATATTTGCCTGAATTTAGAACTTGTTTTATTTAGAGCAACTGGTAGATTTTTTTTAGGCAAGTGGGAGATTTTTAGAGCCACTTGCCACTTTGAGGCAAGTTTTCAAAAGCGTGTAAAGCGGCCATATGAAGGACACAGAAGACGGACAAGACTATCAATTAGATGGAAAGATGAAATCGTCTGGAGAAATATGGATGAGAGAAAGACAGAAAACAGAAAGCAATGGCAACAAAAAAGAAAATTTCAGAGACAGTAAATAAGATTATTCCTCATCCTGTTACTACTATTGAGGTAAAATATGGTAGAGGCCTTCATCCAACCCTGGATTGAGAAAGGCTGAATATGATGATGTATTTAACATTATTATTTTATTTTATTTATTATTTAATGTTTTAATGAAAATAAATATATCATTTTAAAACTTCTTTAATATATTAGATTTTTGTGTATACATTGCAAATTCTAGATATGGAATCACCTACTCATCGCTTGGTGGGGACTGGGTATGTTCGTTCGGGGAATTATTTTCGAAGAATGGAAGGAGTAAAGAACAAAAATAATACGTCCTTAGTGTAAGTTGGACCCTAAACAAACCACGAAGAAAATATTAAAAAAATCCGTCCAGCCGTTTTTGCGTGATTCTCATATAAATAGATAAAGACAGAAGAAAAATTTTGAAGTCGAATGATAACACGCGCATGCTCATTTAATCAAGAATTCTCAGAAAATATAGAAAGTAGGTCTGTTTATGTTGAAAAAAATGCAAAGTAATATGAAACGATCGTTGAGTATAAAGTATAATTAGCACAAATTTATAAATAAAAGTGAAATGTTTAATATTTAAACGTTTCAAATAGTTTTAACAAATTATCATTTTTTTTCATAAAACACATGAATGCTGTCTTATTTAATATCTGTTATAATTAATAATAACCAATTTATTATCTGTAACAATTAATATCTAATAAAATATCACAGTTTTTTAGTACAAATAAATGACAATGGAGAATTCTAAAGTTTTTGTAAAAGAAAAAAAATTAGGTCTTTTTGTTTGAATTTTTTTGTGTGGAAAATTTACAACTTTAATGCCACTTTATCGGTGAAGAATAAACTGTAATGCTATAGAGAGAAATTACTGTGTTTACTAGCTAAAAATTCTTCTGCATCTTATAATTTTTTATCAACTGAACATTCTGAATAAATTCTCATTCTAAATAAACGAAATTAGAAAAATGTGTTTAAAAATCAACTTATCTATAAAGTAAGAAGACAAGGAGAAATTGAGATTTACTTTTACAAAAGAAATGTGCGTATTGAGTTTTTTAACAAAGTCATGAAGAAGTCACTTTTTTTAAAATCAGAATTCATGTCTTTTTATTTGAATACTAAATTGAGAGAGCATGCGCAGTCTTAATAATCCATTTGAACAAGTTCTTCTTTGATTGTCTGTAGTATATCACTTTCAAAGGATTAGAGGAATACTGTAGGCCCTATAGGTCCTTTTTTTGAGGGATTTCCTCACTCCGGGATGAGATATTATCTCGATATTTCGGTCCGGTGCCTCGGGCCTTCTTCGGGAGATGTATAAAAGTCAATCACATAAAGGTGGGCGCAGAACTAACAACTTAGTTTCTCGGAATAAACAACATGATAACTTATCCGAGAAACTAACGACGGAAGTTGTTAGTTCTGCGCTCACCTTTATGTGATTGACATTTACACATCTCCCGAAGAAGGCCCGAGGCACCGGGCCGAAATATCGAGATAATATTTCATCCTGGAGTGAGGAAATCCCCCCAAAAAAGGACCTATACAGTATCATGTCTCAGTCCTCCTTCAGGACCAAACTTTAGGATTAGAGGAATTTCATAAATTTTGATATGTTGTTTATTAATGATCATATAAGCGTCCATCTTTCCTAACGAACGGCGTCTGCAGCAGTGGATGGGTGATGGGTGGATGTAGAACAAAGTATCAATCATCCCCATATTTTACGTTGAACATAAACTAAAATTTGGTAAGATATTTAAGAAATCATCCAGCTGTTTTCGAGAGGAAATTCGGAAGTCATTTTTAAGGGTTGGAGTTGCAGAGACAGAAAAATAAATGTATAAAATTGGACCATAAATAAATAGCGCCTAAATATTATGAAAATATGTTCAGCCGTTTTAGCGTGATGCGGGAACCAACAGACAAAAGACCAAGAGGCAAATAAAGCAGAAATATAGCCTAAATATAAGGTGTATTAAAACTCTCTGTACGAATTTTAATGGGAGCACCATCAAATATCTTTTTTCGTCTATGAATCTATGTCCACTGATGGCAACCTTCGGTGCTACAGAGCGCTGCAATCGGCTGAAGAGGAGATATGGAACATCAGGACATACCTGAATGAATGGAAAGAAGTGTGAACAACATGTTTATTCAAAGAAGGTGCTCAAACAGGGCGGCAACAGCAATTCATGCATGACAAGCGTCGAAGCACTTGATTGCCGTACATTTTGAAAGATTCCCGGCGTTTAGCGAACAGTTGCAGAGGTAAAGCCAGATTCATGTCAGCCATCTTAGCTGTCGTGAAATGATCCACGTTATATGTTAATATGTTCGATTTTTTCTACGAAACCATCGTTCCCATTTCGCCTCTCTAGCCAATATTGCAGCCCAGCTAAACAGCGCCCTCTAGCATCAAGGGTTTACCATCAGTGGACGTACATTCACAGACGAAAAAGTTTTGTCTTCGTTCTCCCTGTCTTCCATTAAAAATTTGAACAAGAAAGCTTTGATACATCCTGTATATCAAAGAAGCAAAAACATGAAAACGAAAATAAAGAAGTTATTTCTACATAAAAGTATCACTTTCGAATTGGATATGAGAGTGGAGGTTATTTTATCTTTAGCCTTTGTTTTAGCAAAACAGTTTCAGCCGTAATTAATGTATTAATAAATCTAAAAAGTTCCATTTACATTTTTAAAGTAAAGAATAAAAAATAAGCATTTATTGTACGTATCGCAAATCTAATGAGTGTGGATGGCAAATAAGAGGAAAATAATAGTTGAAAAGCTTTAAGAATAAATATCTTCCAATGTAAATTAATTAGGTTTATTGGCTATTATCAGTATAGTTTATTAATAGGCCTATGTTTTGTGGACGATTTTATTATTTTTTAGTGTAAGTTTTCGTTTGCTCAGGCTGCTGTTTGTAGGAGCCTACCTCCTAAGCGTTCACTATTTGGATATAGGAGTGATAATTAATTAAACTTTAACTTATTTACTGCAGAACAGTAAATGAGCGAGGAAGATTACTTAAACGCTTTCCAAACCAGCAATTTATTTTTAGGTAATTAATGAAGCCAAAGAAAGTGAATATCAGCAAAGAAACTTTCGAAATTTTATTAATTTTTGAGCGAAGTCATAAAAGTATAAAGAAATTTTTCCCTTTGAGTAAAATTTTTAAAATTTTCATGTTTTCTTTTAGATATAAAGCACCCTTCTGATGAAAGCGTTATACAGTATTAATTCCTTCTGTTTCGGCTAAGACGTATGCTACAATATATAGAACTACATAGAACTGAAAATTTGGTGCATCAGACCATAGCCTTCGTAATACTGTACAGTACATTATGAAGGCTACGATTAGACCCGTTGAGATTTGGATTTGAAATCGCAATATGTTGTCTAGCCTTTCCATGAAAACATTAGATGAAGCGAGACTTACACTTTAATATGTTAATTTATAAAATGAGAAACCGAAATGGCTTCTTTCGCGGTACCTTAAAAGTAAACAAACACTACACTGCTTTAAAGCTGGAATTGAAGGATCGATGGATTATTAGAATATAATTTCATGTGTATTACTTCGCAGTTTTCTTAGGAATCCCCATCGTTTTAAGTTTCCTCTCTCCCCTCTTGTCATAAAGGATGGAATTTCCCTCCAGCTTCCTCCAAAAAGTTGTCCATATCCTTTCCTTTTTTTCCCAATGAAATGTGATTCCCATGTTGAGTAACTTGAGTCCTGCATTTTTACACATAGCGGATCAATGGAGATACGATAAAAAAAAAGCCAACTTTTTTGTAATCTTATCGGGCTGTAACTCTAGTACAGCCAGTGGCGTAGCAAGGGGGGGGGGAGGGGCGGACCGCCCCGGGTCCCCGCCTGAGAGGGGCCCCACGACGAGACGAATTCATATTTAAAATTTATCATTAGTCCTATCCACATCATTTTTTTCCAGCCTAGAAGGCCCCACCAGCCAGCCTAGGGGGCCCTACCAGCCAGCCTAGGGGCCCCATCCACCCAAGTATCCCGACCAGCCCCTTTACAAGGTTTTTTTTGGTTGTGGAATAATGGAACTCCCGCCCCGGGCCCCAAAGACGTTGCTACGCCACTGAATACAGCAACTTACTTCATAATCTATTTCGTAACGATACACTGTTATAAGTATTTGTTTCACTGTTATAAATGAATACAGGTATTCGAAATCCTAGTTTGTAAGAATCGATCGTAATGTTGGTATTGGTAAACGATCATTTCAACTCCACTTACTCGATGTCTGATGTGTTTCTGTGACGTCAGGTGCGATCAGTGGTGACGTCATGAATAATCAATTTAAATTCATTTTCATATCAGCTTTTTAAATATTGTAAATAATTCAGATTAAATCTTTAGCTCCTGAATTATTTATAAGATTGTTTATCAATGGATGCCGGAGGACATTTTCTTGGGCGAAGCTATCAAGGAATTGTGAAGTTTATTTGAAATACATTTAGTAATAAAATATATAACATGAAAATATATTGTAAATATAAATATAAATTAAATATAACCTTCAATACATTATGAAAAGAAATAATCTTTTTACTACCAAAATAAAACGGCCAATATAAAACGAATTCTTCATGAAAATACCAATAAACAAAATGCTTTTAATTAATTAACAAAATATAAATAAATATTATAGTACTACTGATTTAAGTTTTTACGTGTGCTCAAATAGATGAGAGAAGAATACAACCTGCACACAAGCATAAACATAAACATTAAAAAAGTATTAAAAATCCACAGCTTTCGCCTCAGTACGTCGAGGCATCTTCTTTGGATATATTTCAATAAAATTCCCTCAAATTTTTTTAAGTTTTTTATAATTTATAATGAAGTTACAGAATGTCTTTTTTAAAATTTGATGGGAAATTATTTCAATTTTGCAAATGGCCTTTTCTGTGAATTGTGAATTGAATTTTAAAGTTAATTTCTTATTATAATAGAATACTAGAAACTAAGAAACTATTAATTCTCAGTTAAAGTTAAAAACATGGTACCTAATAAAAACTGACAAATCGGTGTAAGCCAAAAAGTTCTAAGCTTTTTGACAAACTTTAAAAAAACAAAGTATGACTTTGTAGTATTATTTTTTACAATGGGTGTGGGTACCTTCAAAATCTACACAAATAATAAGACATTTCAGCGTGTCAGTTCTGAAATCTGAATTCTTCATCAAATTACTAGTCCTAAATGCTGCTGCTGCTGGAAGTCTATGATAGATATTTTTGTAAAAATAAAATCATGAGGGGAATCTGGTTCCTCGTGCAAGGAGGTAACTGTTCCCTAGATTCAAATTAGATGACAGTTCTCCATTGAGTGAGCGAATGTTCTCTCTAGAAGGATCCAAAACATGTCCAATATTTATTCGTGCCTTTATGTGCGTATGATAGATCTTGTAACACTAAGAAAAATTGATGCTGTTATTTTTTACATTTACAAGTATAGTCGGACCTCTATTTAACGAACCTCTATTTTGCGAATTTCTCTATTTTGCGAACTTTTCTTGGAACCAAGAACATTTTGCTAATTTCTTCGTAAAAATAACCTTCAAATAACGAAGTGCATTTTCTATTTAACGAACTTTTTCGCGGTATCTATTTTTTTTTCTCCTTGAAATGTTTTTATTTTAATATTCCCTTAGAGGAAATGAAAGAAATGTGGATACAGCTGAGGAGAAGAAATTAACAGCTGATCGTTTACAGCTGATGAAATTAACGATGATGTGCTGATTGATGATTATCTTTCACTTGATTTTGAAGTTGAGACCTCGGAAACACTAACTGAATCGGGTATTTTGGAGGAGTATGAAAAATAAAATAAAAACAATACAACTATAAATTGCGATCAAGATGAAGATGATGAAAATGGAAATGATCATGATGCAGAAATCAAAAAATCTTCGTATGATGAAATGCTAAAATCATTTGAAACAATCCGACACGGATTACAATTTGAAGAAAATACTGAAGGGTTTTTGGTGCTTTGCAAAGATGCGAGACGTACGGTGAGCAAAAACTCTTTTTCAAAAAAAAAAAAAAAAAAACTCAGACAAAATGAACAGACTTTATTAGTAAAATTTAAGTACGCATGTGGTAATGCATCTTTATATCATTAAAATTATTACTTTTTAATAATATTTATTGTTTATGTATTTTAAATCTGTTTTATGTAATTTAAGGTAATTTTAAAAGATGAATCTGTATTTAACGAATTTTCCATTTAACGAACTTTTTTTTCGGGATTTAGCGACTTCGTTAAATAGAGGTCCGACTGTAGAAGTATTTAACCTTCTTAGGGCTTTAATGTATGGAACCCGCGAATTGACAGTTCCTTCCTCAACGAGTGAAAATCTGAAGGACGTTTGAAAATGATTTCGCAGTATTGTTCCTTGTAGACTGATGATGCCATTGAGGCTTGCTCAACCTATTTCTATCTTTAGCAATTCCTTGGAATTCTTTACACCGAGCCTGAACCTTTTCAGTCTGACAAAGCAGCGTTCTTGACTGTCAAGACAATTTTAGCCATAGGGTGTTAAGTCAAGTGAATAGGAGTGATGAGGCAACATATGATAAAGGTCTTAAATTCACTATCAAAATGTTTAAAATGGATTGTAGAGATTTAATTACCTTTCTATTCTTAGACGTTGCTTATGGGTGTAATTGAGCACGCAAAATAATCACTATTCTCAGTGAATATTTTTGTCCTCTGTTTAATAAACACATCACGTTAAAACGGCTGGACAAATTTCCATTAAATTTGCCTATTGTTTTGGTTTCCACTCCCTCCCATCTCTCAAAATCCCTTTAATTTGCCGAACCCTGAAATAGCTAGAAAAGTTTGATATGATGGTCCTACTTAAAATTTGAACACAATAGTTCTGGAACCTCCCAAAAATCAATCCTCAAATGTTGTCCCTGGAGCAGCATGCTCAGACACCGTTACATTGTAGAAAAGCAGAACGTATATCTAGCAGGTTTACATATTTACATATGTCAGTTATTTCTTTCTGGATTACAGATACTTTTCTCACGTTAATTATTAGTAATAATTTAGACGAGCGAAGTGAGTCTCTCCATTCCCAAGTAGATCACATTTTGTGAACGTTTTATTCAAAATCTGCAGTAGCTAGAAATGTGAAATTTTGCAACCCCACGTAGAAATCCATATGAAAGTGCACAATCATATTTTCAACAGTTTAAATTTTGTAAGAATTGTTTCTTTTTAAAAACTTGGAAAAAGCCAAAACAAAAGCGCCATTAATTCTGAAACCGAAACAAAAAATTTTAAATTCTAATAATCCTACAGCGTCGTAGCATTAGTCACTTTAAAAAATGCCTCAACATACACTAAATTATTTATTTAAGTACTTAGTATTCAATAAGAGTGCATAAAGTGCGCGAGTCTATTCAAAGCCCGGCTTTTTGAGAGTAATAACAATAATTCCTTCACAATGGTTTACGTTACGATAAATATTATCCACAACATCAAATTGTTAGCGATAAATAATATCGTAAAATAATCCAGATATTTTATCTCAGTGATAACTATGGTTTTTGTGAATGATATAATAATCCTAGGAACAATAAATCTTCAGATACAGAGCAAAACAAAAATCAAATTGTTGACGAAATCGAAAAAAAAAAAAAAAAACAATTAGAAAATGAAAAAAAAACATTATCTTTATTTTTAATCTACAAATAATGATTTCTAATATTAAGAGTACAGCACAGTCTTTACCTAAACAATTAAAAAAGTTTTATCTCAATCTCTGTCTACTTAATTTCTGGAATCCACATTACTCGGAATTTATTCAGTATTGACAGTATTGCAATTTAGCACCCAAAATCTTCCATTAAGATTTTTTTGTTTTTTATTTTACAACAACAACAACAACAATAATAATTATAGAAGCTGTGGAGGCAGGACCGAGTACGAGTTGTACCTATCGTCCTGTCCGCCACTAGTCTACTGCCTCACACATTGCACACAGTCTCAGCACACTAGGACTTCACAAAAACACTTATGCAAACTGTAGAAGGCTGTGGTACTCAACACAACACGCATAGTTAGGAAATTTATGGACACAACCACACATTCCTAATCATTCTTGCACACGTCTTTACACTTGGCAATATGTGCTTTGGTCCTTGACCCACCATGTTGTCTTTGCTGGGGAAACCCAAGGTTTGAAACTTTTACGTGATAATCATAATAATAATAATAATAATAATAATAATAATAATAATAATAAGCCCCCATGGACCCTACCTCCTCGCGGTGGGGGCGGGAACTACACTAGCTTTAGGGTAGGCTAAAGGGTCCAACCATTTATGATGAGAACACGTTCTAATATAGATCATGCTGCATCGGGTGTGGCGCAGGATAAAGTCACCCGCGTTCGGGGGTTAGGCAGAGGCCTCCGTTCGAAAAATATACTACAGTCTCCAGCAGGTGGTGGTGGAGAAAGTGGCACCCCATCCTGTAGTATGGCTACCACAATGCCCGGGCAACACCATCCAGCCCGAACAGTCGGAAGTGTTTCGTCTGTGTCAGAGCAGGCGACCACCAAGACTGGGAAACCACGCCAGCGCATCCGATGGTCACCACAGATGAACCAGGATCTTATGCGCGACTTCTTCACTGTTACAAAGTTAGGTACTCAACTAACAGGATACAGACAGGCACTACACCAAGCTTTCACCACACGCTATCCATCGTTAGGGCTTAGCGAACAGCGGGTAGCGGATCAGCGACGTTCAATTGTAGTAAACAATCTTATTCTCCCATGCATACTTGCACAAATTAAAGAAGAAGTCGCTGAATCCAACCACAGGACACCAAACCACACCCCACCAGAAGACACCATTATGGAAAACACAGAAACAATCTCTACCTCTCAGTACACATGCCCCAACAATACAACTAATGAAATATTACGTGCAGCTCATGATCATTTCTACACTGCACTCGCACAATACACAGGCACAGACCCCACACTCAGGCCGCCACTCCCCAAAGTACACACATCAAAACAACTCGCCACAGTTATATATCATCTCAACACACACACTATCCCACAACACCTTGACAACATCCAAACATTA
>JAFIDM010000004.1:39754144-39774108 GCA_023159025.1 Thereuonema tuberculata | reverse complement strand
CTGACGAAATCTTGCCCCGGGCGCCAACAAACCACGCGACGGCCCTGACTACAGAGATTACAAATCATTCAGAAATGAGGGGAAATCTATTATATTTATAACAATCAGAAACCTATGTTACGTTTTACTAAATCTTAGTTAATAAATAAGTAAAACTATATTTAAAATATTTAAATTTAAACTTTAAAAATCTCTTTAAACATGTTTCATTTGTCAAATATTCAGAAATATAACGAAACTTGGAAATATTTTTAAAATAACTTTTAATTAAAATATAATTAAGAAATTAAAATATTATTATATGTTGATTTATGATTATAATATCTGATTCATAATAATTTTCATTAAAATAAAAGTTTGGAAATTTCTAAAAAAAACAACTTTCAATTGAAAATTACTAAAACAAAAATTATTTACTGCTGAAATTTTATCGAATATTTTATATTTGCTATTTTATTTATTTACTGATTTAAAAAGTTTATATTAGCTATTTCATTTATTTTTATTTATTTATTGATTTAAAAAGTTTATATTAGCTATTTCATTTATTTTTATTTATTTATTACTTTTATTTGTAGAGCTGGAATTAAAAGAATGTCAATTTGCTAGGTCGCAAAATAAATTTTCAAAAAATTCTAAAAAAATTAAATAAATTACTGATTAAAGAAATATACAAATTCAAAAAAGAAATTAATTTTAAATATAAAATTAAATTAAGAAAAATTAAGAAAAAAATAATTAAAAAAAAACATTATTTGAAATTAAAGTTTTATTTTTGTTTTTAATCTGAAGTTGATCGTTATATCTTGGATGCTATTTAATAGAGAGTGATTTTATCTGTTTTATCAGCAGGACTTGGTATCAGGACATCCTGAATCTCAAAGAATGAAAATCTCTCTCAATTGGCCATATCAAACCTTGATTGTGAATCAACAATTTCTAGGGGTGTATATAAGACTTTATTTCGGTGGGAGGGGGAAAATTAAGGAAATGATTAATAACAGCCAATATAAAAAAATGCTAATCAAGAATCTCGAAGCTATTAAATACCTTATGCCCTGAACCTGAATTTTAATTACTAAAAGGAAACATGGTTTTCCTTCATATACATGTTTCTTGTACACTGCAAAACCGATGGGTTGCTCGTACAGGGAATGATGATCATGCACTGCTGCCCGGCCTCCACGCTCCCATGACTTAACCCCTCATGACTTTTTATGGGGGTATGTGAAAGATACAGTGTTCGTGCCACCATTACCGGCTGATCTGCCAGAACTGCGGACTTTTGCTGGAATTGACAGGGACATGGTAATCTAGTGTGGCATGAACTTGATTACAGAGTTGATGTGTTTAGAGTCACTAGCGGTGCACATATCGAGCATCTTTAAAATGGAACAAAAAACGCGGGAGTTTCTCTATGTCTCTGTACAATTTTTTTGATGATATATTAAATAATACACCCACAGTACAATCCTGAAACTACTCCAATCATTTGTAGACACCCTGTATTTTCTTTGTACATTTATGTTCTGCAGCGTCATAGTTTTAAGACGTTCTAACACAGCTCTTGCAATGTCACAGGAGTATTGTTGCAAATTATCATTTTCACTAAAAGGTAGACTTAGTGTTTTTAAGTGCAACACTTTAAAAAAAAACTCAAAAACACGCACGTACAAAATAGGATTTAAATTCTTTCAGGCTCTTCTTGTGTTTAACAAAACAAAAATTCTTCGTTTTCATTTTTACAGAGTTTAATTTCACATAATAATCTGAATTTTATAAAAATACCCTAACGATTTGTGATTTTATCTTAAGGAACTACATTTACGATAATTAAATTACATTCTACTAACTAAGACAATAAAAACGTGATGTAAAGAAAACGAGTTTCTTATCTATGAATAGTGAACCTTTTTTGTGTTTATCTATAAGGAAAGAACCGGAACCGATTATATCCAAAACAATGGTCAATCGTTTCTTTTACAAGTAACTGGATTTCCTTATCACGAACCCTGGGCAACTTTACGGATCTGCTATTGATAACCAACAGCCGTTAAAGTAATCAACTACTAGATAAAGAGATTTAATAGTCTGTCAAAATTTATGTTTCATTATTTGTTTGGATTTAATGGACGATTTTTGTCTAGTGAAATTCTTAAAGCTTTCCGATATCTATTGCCATGGATTTAAAAGGATTTGCAATCGATATAAGTAAGGCCTTTTAGCCTATTTTCGTGGTAAGCTAGGCTCATAAATTAGTATGCTTCTGCTTCTTTAACTTTGAACTAGGAAATGGATCGTCTAGAAATATTTCCTACTTCTGCAAGCATATTTGTAGACCAGACCTATTTCTGCATTTGGAATTTTGTTGAAAGATATTTGTGTTATTATCACAGAATTTCATAGAAACTCATTGCAAGCGTAACATACAATTAAAACACGTACATTCCTTATCCATTAGTTAAAGCCTTTTATTTTTGCACAGCTTTGATTGAATTATTATTATTTTTTTTTATTCAGATAAACCCTTAATATCTAAATTAATTCAGTTCTGTCTCTTTAAATTCTTAATTTATATTCGGCGTCAATTCATTTTCGATTTCTAGAAATACACAATTGCATCAGATTGATTTCAATTGAATTTAAACGATTTATACAGTAAATATTTACGAATTTAATCAAGATTCAGCAAATGAAAAGAGTGCTGCTATTTGGAAGAGATTACCATTTACAAATGCGGAAAAGTTTTCCGTGTAAAGTTTGTTTGACTTTAATAACAAAAGAAAATAATAAATATTATTATTATTATTATTAAAAATAGAATTAATGGATTTTAGAAGATCTATCGTTAAAATAATAAAAAAGACTTTTCCAAAGAAAGAAAAATTTATATAAAAAAATTATAATATTAGTAAAGCAAAAAAAAAAAAAAAAATAACTTGTGGAGTACCTCAAGGCTCTAACTTTGGTCCAGTTTTCTTTATGTTTATGAATGACCTCTTCTTGAATGACCTCTTCTGTGAAATCAAAGATTGCTTTACTGACATGTACTCTTATCATATTACGAGGGTCGATCACAGAAAAAGTTTACAAACCGCTAGAGTAAATTTTGTCACAATGCCGACGGTTGCCGACATATCCGATAGAGGGCTATACTCCTGTGTTTCATTGAAGGTGCGCGCTGTCATCTCAAAATGGCGATCCGCATGGTTAACTGGTCTGTTGAAATCTGTGCCACTTTAAGGGCACCATCTCATTTTGTTCCAATAAAGGTTAGCGTTTCGTACACAAGCTTTGTAAACTTTCTTCCTGATCAACCTACATATATGCTGCAAAGAAAAATCCTAGACATGCTTAAATAAATAGACTTTATAAATATTTATAAATATTCGTCTGATGCACAAACTCACTATAAATAAAGATAAAACAAAAGTTTTAAAATAAACATTTTAAAAAAGTTACTAGTCTTCTTTAAATCTCTTCTTCTGCTTATCATAATTTAAATGAATACTAATTCTACTCTCATAACATTAAAAAATATATTTTTTTAATATTATGAGAGTAGAAGTAGTATTTATTTAAATTTTAAAAAAGCTTCCTCATAAAACGTTTTTAAAATGTTTCTTTAAATGTTTTCTAAATGTTTTTTATAATGTGCATTGATGGTTGCTAACAATAAATATATCTGCACATTAAAAATGAATGAATAAGAATAAAAGTTATAACTTCTTGTGAGACCGAAAAAATAAACTACAAATTTTCAATTAAAGATGTATTTTAATTCTCGTTCATGTTTACACACACAAATATAAATCGCAATTCTTAATTTGAGATTGATGCAGTAACGAAAATATTTAATATTTCAATAAACAACCTCTTCACTTGGAATACTCATTTAACTGCTACACAAGAGACTAAATTGTAATTATTTTTTTAACCATAAAAAAAAATGTAATGCCAAAAAAAAAAAAAATCATCATTTACTACGCTTAATTGGATTCTAATTATAATAAATTAGGGGCTAATGTTTGGGCCACACAAAAAATATAGATCTTCGTAATTTAAAAAAAAATTAAATTAAAATACTTAAATTAATTTTCTCAAAAAAAACCAAAAGGTTGGAAAATTTATGTCCTTTTCTTTATTTACTAATTCACACAGCATGTTAATTTTTTTTCTTTATTACTGTGTAATTCTTTTTTGAACCCTCTGTTCTTATTTAATTCCTGTCAGTCTACTCAGTTTAGGAGAAGGTTTTTGCTGGCGTCGAGAGACGCAGCAATTTGTTTTCTTGCCTTTTTTTTGTTTGTGGGGGTCACTGCCAGGTTGGCGGGGACTTTCACTAACAAGATCTTGCCTTTCTGATTCTGTTAAGGGAAGGCAGGAATTGGGCTCATGAGTTCGCAGAAGGACGAAAAGGCCGTTCCCAATTTCTTCCCGTAATCGAATCAGAAAGGTAATTTTCTCTTTTGTTCAGGTGCTGCGTTTCCTTTTCTTTATTTACTAATTCACACAGCACGTTAAATTTCTTTTCTTTATTACTGTTCATTCAGTTTTTGTCTCAGTGTGTCGAGATGCTCCTGAACCTGGTTATGATGGTTTGAGTGTGACGGGCGAGTGTTTATATCTTCCTAACCTGGGATATAAGTTTCTTTGTTCTGTTTCCCGCACAGTATTGTGTGACGATTCCAAGGAGGGATATATTCTTGTGATCGTGCAGTGGGATGTATGTGGTATTGTTTGATTGAGTGGCCGAATGGTTCCCTGTGCCGCGCAGTACAGACTTCTAATGTTTGGCTATTGTCAAGGTGTTGTGGGATAGTGTGCGTGTTGAGATGTTATATGACATCTGTGGAGAGTTGTTTTGATGTGTGTTATTCGGGGAGTGGTGGTCTGAGTGTGGGGTCTGTGCCTGTGTATTGTGCTAGTATAGTGTAGAAATGATCCTGTGCTGCTTATAATATGTCATTGGTTATATTGTTGGGGCATGTGTTCTGAGGCGCAGAGATTGTTTCTGTGTTTTCCATAACCGTTTATGGCCTGAATTAACATAGAGGTTAAAATGAATAATTATTACATTAAATATTAAAAGTATTAATGATATGTTGTTAAATTCTATTTTTTAAATCATTATAACGTTAATAATTATCATTATACAGCATGCGGAAAAAAGGCGATTTACTTTTAAAAAATACGTTATCTCGTAAACTATTCGGCGTACTAGTGTCTTTCAACTATTCATTATATCGAGAAATTAGTCAGCTACGTAAATATATAAGTTTCGTATGTTGTTACGATGGGAACTCAAAAGACGGAATTTGTAAATTCTAAGTTCCAACTTTCCAACAGAAAATGAAAAATTCTGTAACTTTTGATCCGACGGTTCAAATTTTATAATTTACATATGGTTTTTGTTCTCTTAACAAGACAATATTCAGAGAACCAAAAAGATGCTCGAAAGTGTAAAATTAAATAAATGTAAAAATTTCACTAAAATTTCAAAAATCTGTATTATTTCTAATTTTTTATTTAAAAATATTAATATGGGGTTCAAAATGAATATTTTTAAAAGCACTACGTAACGGTACTACGTTTCGGAATTCAGTCTTCATATCTTCAACTTTGTATCGAAGCATTACAAATTTGATGAGCTCGGCCATAAAGGGATAAAGGTACTGTCTTCTGGTGGGTTGGGGTATGTTGTCCTGTGATTGGATTCAGCGACTTCTTTCCTCGCTGAATCCAACCACAATTGCATAATTTGTGCACGTATGCATGGGGGAATAAGATTGTGAACTACAGTAGATCCTAACGATGGATAACGTGTGATAAATGCGTGGTGTAGTGGCTTTCTGTATCCTGTGAGATGATCATCCATTGGATGCGCTGGCGTGGTTTCCCAGTCTTGCTGGTCGCCTACTCTGACACAGACAAAACACTTCCGACCGTTCGGGTTGGATGGTGTTGCCCAGGCATTGTGGTAGCGATACTACAGATTGGGGAGCCCCTTTCTCCACCACCATCTGCGGGAGACTGTAGTTATTATTATTAATATTATTATTATGTCGTAAAAGTTTCAAACCATGAGTTTCCCCAGCAAAGACAATATGGCGGGTCAAGGACCAAAACACATATTGCCAACCGTAAAAAAAAAAAAAAAAAAAAAAGTTATTATTATTATTATTATTCCTCGACTTACGTCTGTGATCCCCAAAAGAAACAAATATTATTTTCGACCATATTTTGGAACACGATCCAAGTGAGACCATCATTTCAGCGGCAACTTCCCTCAGCAGTCTTCAATCGGCACGTGTCTTCAACAGTTCCTCTGCTGATTTTGTGTTTAGAAATAGTTTATTTGTGTCATTAAATATTTATCGTTACCGTTAATGATATCGCGATATTTTTTGCCACTAGTTTCTATATGCCAACCGAAAAAAACTACTGAAGAATCACAGAAAAAGAGACGATGAATTGATCTTAAGTTCTTTATAAAGCAACATGAAGCTGGTGTACCCGTCAATGTGATCGCACATGACTTCGGATGGTCTCATTCTACAGTGACGACCATTTTGAAAAATAAGGATAAAATCGTAGAGGCTGTGAAATGATCTGCTTCCATTAAATCGACGATAGTGAGGAAGCAACGACATGGTCCTTTTCTAATCTAAAGCTACAAAGTTCAACGACAGTCTTGGGAATATTATGGTCTCTTCTTTCATCATTACTAATGTTCTTGTTTTTTATCAATAATAATTGTTAGCAATCCAATATCAATGAAATATAGTGTTTGGGACAGTCTACTAATTACGATTAGCTTAACCCTAAACCTAGTTCTAACCCCTATAATTCTGTTGATTTAATGTATTGATTTAGGTCCTGCGGATGGAACGGAACCTAGACGAGGGATGACTGTATTATTATTATTAATGTTTTATCTTCCTTCACACGCACAGTATAGACCCCGGTACCAGATTAGGTGACAGTCGTCCAGTATCAGAATAGACGATGGACCCTCTGGTAGGACCCTAGAGCTTTTGAATACTTAATGCATAAAAAATGTTAATTGTGAATTATAATACAACTTTAAGTGTATATTCTAGCAAGTATTGATTACTAAACTTTACCATTAAAGTTGAACACAGTAGTTACAAATACACACAATCACGCAGGCAATAATAACAATTCCGAAAATATTCATCTTCCCTCGTTCTTTGCAAACAAAAAATTAGGTGCCTTTTTGTAGATGGTTCAGTGAAGGACTTGTTCTAACGTTGAGTGATGCGGTTTACTAGTTAATTACGCCTGAATAATGATTTTATTTACTTAAAGAACTTGCTTTATTTGTATTGTAAGCATTGATACTAAAGGACATACTAAGTTACATCTAATGTTGATGATACCCTTCCAAAATAAAAATAAAAAATAATTTTAAGTGGCATTTGTGATTAGCTGATCCTCCATCCATCTCATATAATTCCTATTCATTCTAGGAATTTAAAACGTTAGATGTAACCCATCAATTATGGCGATGCGTAATAGCACTTATTTTGTCCAGTCTGTAAATTTAATATACAGTCGGACCTCTATTTAACGAAGTCGCTAAATCCCGAAAAAAAGTTTATTTGGAAAATTCGTTAAATAGAGATTCACCTTTTAAAATTACTACATAAAACAGATTTAAAATATATAAACAATAAATATTATTAAAAAAGTAATAATTTTAATGGCATCAAGCATAGATTACCACATGCGTACTTAAATTTTACTAATAAAAGTCTGTTAATTTTGTCTGAGTTTTTTTTTTTTTTTTGAAAAAGTGTTTTCGCTCATAGTACGTCTCGCATCTTTGCAATGCACCAAAAACACCTTCAGGCGTATTTTCTTCAATTTGTTATCCGCGTCGGATTGTTTTAAATGATTTTAGCATTTCATCACACGAAGGTTTTTTTTTATTTCTTCATCATCATCATTTCCATTTTCATCATCTTCATCTTCATCGCAATTCATTGCTGTATTGTTTTTATTTTTCACACTGTCCAAAATATCCGATTCAGTTAGTGTTTCCGAGGTCTCAACTTCAAAATCAAGTGAAAGATAATCATCAATCAGCACATCATCGTTAGTTTCTTCTTTTTTCCCTCAGCTGTGTCCTCGAAAAAGTTCGTTAAATAGAAAATGCACTTCGTTATTTGGAGGTTATTTTACGAAGAAATTAGCAAAATGTTCTTGGTTCCAAAGAAAAGTTCGCAAAATAGAGAAATTCGCAAAATAGAGGTTCGTTAAATAGAGGTCCGACTGTAATCCAAAAGGGATAAAATTAATAACGAAAATTTCTTAACCCTGAAGAAACCAATCTAAACTGCTTCCATTCAATTGTAGATTTAAATAAAAGAGTTACTCAGAATTTAGACAGACAAGTCGAAAAGCTTATTGTAAGGTTTTTAATTTTCCTATATCTAATTGAACTATCAGACATTTCTAAGAAAATTGAACCATTTATTAAAAAGTACACTCGAAACTTCAGGCAAAACTGATTTTTTCAAGATCTTTCAATTACATATTAAGATACGTGGGTGTATAAGGGGAAGGAGAAGGATGTGTGCATTTTCCGAAGAAGATTTAATCCGAAGTTTTTGGAAAACTAATATCTTTTTCATTTTAGAGCTTCCATCAAAGTAAGCAAAGAAAGATGATTTTTAGCCTAACATGATTTTTTTTTAATATCTATATCTTAATAACTGTTTTTCTTTTTTTATCCTGTTTTTAAAATTCAATCTTTGATTTCATCTTTAATTGGTGTAAAAGGTCAGACTAGAACTATCGAGAGCTTTTATGTAATTGCTGGAGTTACAAAGCGTACTACGATTTGTCATTGCGCGTCAGAAAATAATCCTTAACTAAACATTTTAATAAATACTGTCATTTCACCAGTATCCTTACATTCGTTACAAAGTAAATATTTGTGACACCATCTTTATTTGAATAGCGTCAGATTCGAAAATTTCGAAAACGTTATCAGAAGCCATAACGATATCAGTTCAAATTTTTTAGTCAAAGTTTTTTTTAATGCGTTATCTGATATTAATTCAAAAATAAACAAATAATGACAAGTTATAAATATTCTTTTTACGCCGAACTTCAAGATCTTGATGGTTTTTTTTTTTTAAATTTCACTTTTTTAGTCTTCTGATAAGGATCAGAAAACTTACGTTCCCGTTTTGTCTGTGGACAAGTATCATTAAAATCTCATTATGCCCAAATCACACCAGCATATTTTCAACATTGTTTTCATCATTGACCCTATCATTGACGGTCTACGATCGTGTGATTTGCCTCTGTTGACCATTTTCATCATTGATTCCAATGTTGACAAAATTTAGGAATTGCGCTATTCGCAACGTTGTTTTCAATGATGCTCATTAGTGAGCTCCAATCAGAACCGACCAGCGCCATTTTGGCCACCGTTTCGATTGAATCCGAAGGCTATTAGGAATTAAATATCACAGTGAGGAGATTATTTTTCGAAAATAAACAATATTTTTACTGAAATAAATGAATTCTATGCGTCAGAATGTGCAGATGTCAACTTTTTAAAGAGAGATTTCATTCTTCTTGAGCTGCGTTACGGTCGTAGGGGCTGGTGAGATTGCCGCCTCTGTTCACTTCGCTTTTTCTTAAATAGTACAGATGCTTGAATACAATGTACAATTAGTTTCGAACAGATTGACAGCTTGCTAAAAGTCATTTCAAATTCTACCGAAATTGCGTTGCCGAAACACGATTTTAACCTAAAAAAAAAACCGGGAAACTTTCCTCAGAACTTTCGAGCTCAATTCTGATTGGCTAGCGCTCTGCCAATCATATGCACTGTTTCATCATATTTCGTTGATATGGTGGAAAGCAAGGACGGGGAACACTTCACTGAAAACAATGATCATTTCAAGTGAAGCAAATCAATGTTGAAAAAATATGCTTGTGTGATTTGGCATTAGCAACAATCACAACAATCACAACATTCGCAACAACAATCGCAGCAATTGCGTCTTTTGCATGCGCAACAATCACATTTATAATACAACTCTACAACAATCATATTTATAATACAGCTCTACAACAATCACAACAATTGCGCCTTTTGCATTCGCAACAATCATATGTATAATAATAAGGAAATTAAATCAATATCAATTATATTTTCTTATCAGAAGACGTTGCGAAGTACTGTGATTGGTTTACTAATCGCTATCCCTTCCTTGTTTAAATATTAATAATATAAATTATGCACTTTTTATGCTTGTATTACTTATTATACAATCATAACAAAAAACACATTAAACTAGTTAAGGATTTTTTTGTCAAAAATTATTAAAAGTGTAATAATACTTCGTAATATTACGTAACATCTCAGTTAAGTATGGATGTATCAGTTGGATCTGGTCAATCCGGTAACTTCTTCCTGAAGCCATTTTCGAGAGCAGTTTATACTTTTTCATAAGAATAATAGTATCGTAAAACAAGGCGGGCACCAGAATGCTTTACCTATGTACAACAGTGGGCATGCATCTGACGTCAGTACGAGACCTCGTGATATTGAACGAGCATTAGTGACCGTGCGATAATTCACAATGGTAGGCAGGGAAAGTGGTGCGTCGCGGTTGATGTTAAAGCAACGTGTATCTGTCATTTATTTATGAGTCGGAGAGCAACATCTCTGCAGCAAAACGTTTATTTGATGAGGAATGTGGTTTTTCTCCGAAACGTGAAACATTGATTGCTATCAAGAAGGAATTTGAAGACAATGGTGCTGTTGCAACAAAACAAGCTGCGAAAGAGTTACAATCACTACCGAAGAGAACCAACACATCATCCCAACACATCTTACCAACATATCAAAAAGTCCGAAACAGTCGATACGAGTTGACCAGATCATATGATTATTATTGCTGCTGTATGCAAAATTGATCGGATCCAACTATACAACCTGTATATAAGTTTTGATAAAAAAAAACAATAAAACATTATTTTTTTAGCCAAATGTATTTTGTTATGTAATGAATCAGCATTAATAATGTAAAGTAATTTAAGTCCGTTTCGAAATCTTGCAATGTTTTTCGCTTACGTACTGGTAAGCGTTTTCTGATTTATAATTGCCTCCAGAATGCTAAGTTGAAGTTAAGACATCTCGTCCCATATCATCTTTTATGTAATGGTGATTAATATTTTAGTAACATAAAATTATATTAATTTTGAAGAAAGGTGAATGTTAAATTTGAATACATGGAAGAGGTTCTAATTCAGATATAGCTTGAGGCTAATGAACAGATGTTTTAATTGATTTAATTTATAATTACCCATGTGTGCTTTTTTTTCACACGGGCGCCTTTTAAGATCATCAGAAGGAGGAGCACAAAATGCAATTCACAGAAAAACATTCATTGAATTGCCAATATCTTTCGCAGCCGGTGTTTACAGGTTGGTAAGTATTGTACTTGAATGACAACGGATTCTGGTGGTTTTTATCCCATAGCACTTATGGTCCATCACATTCCAAAATCAAATGGATAATATTCCTTAGTATAGTCTAAAACTTCTACTAAGGTTTCAGTTCTCTACGATAAATAGTTATTGGATTACCTTCACCAAATGGATATGTGTTTGTTTACTTATAATAAATAAATACATTATAAATAAATAAATAAAATATAATTTTCACTCTCTTTTTTCTCTTAGATGCTTATTAATGAGTGTTTTCCAACATTCGACCACAACGTTATAGCGTTCAGAAATTATCTTGACGGTATTTATAAAAAAAAAGAAATCCATTTACAGTTTATAATAGCCTCAATAACAAATTTAGCGGCCCCATACAATTTACAATCTTTCAAACGATTGCGCTAATAAAGGTATACGACTATTGATCGGCGTAACGAGATATGACTCACTGGGCTCCGACTCTTGGTATGTAGAGGGCATTACACGCATACACATAAGACGAGGGAATCCTAAAAGAGTTCCTTTCTAGGGAAATTAGTGGGATACATCAGAGCTTTCCTGCTGAATACTGAACTACGCAGGGAAGCCTGCACACGTGGTTCTTATTACAATTCGATGACATTTTACGATGTTTAATTTTAAAGAGGCATTTATTTCGTCCAGATATTTTATTTTTTAATAAAAAAAACCAAAAAAACAAAATAAATATCATAAACTAAAGGTTTACAATAAAGAACGGAATGGTTTTCTTAAAAACCTACACTGTGAAGTTTATTCTCATTGTAATGATGCCCTATCAAACTGCCAGGGATGTTTGTATCCGTTGTTCTCAATTTAAACCAGAATGGACTGCTCCTGTGGTATCATACCGTGCATATCTCCGTTATGAAGCTATTTGATACCCTAGTGTTTGAATTTTGTTTATTGTAGCTACATAAAAGATTTATTTTTTTAATGATTAGGAGGATATGAGCTAGTTAAATACGAGCTACTATCTATTAAAATAATTTTTAGTACTTTAATTTAACTTTTTTAATATTTATACCAGTCTTATAATGTGTTGTATTCTAATATTACCTACAAACATAATAATTTAAATTTGGAAATTGTATAATTAAATTTAGCAAAATCGTCAGGAACATATCCCGTTCCACAAGCGTAGCATAAAAAAGGGTTCGTTTTACGACGATTCAATTTACGCCTGCTTCTTCATGATTACAAATTCGACGTTGTTTTATAATTTACTTTTTGTTTTGTTTTAGAAATATCTACAAGTAATCATATGTCCATTCTGTTCATTTTATTTGATATCATTTTTCATAAGTTTGTTCTTATCATATGAGAAGCAATAGCTTTTAATATTTGAGAAACGATGAAACAAAGAAATCCCGTTAAACGCGCCGTGGATGGTCCCTTGGGGGCATTGCTGAGCTACCAGCGATGCGTGACTAACCAATGAATTTTAGAAGGTCACAATGACTTTACCTGTTCACCCTTGAGAGAGAATCAGTCCCCATTGACAGACTGATGTAACAGAGCGTCCTTTTGGTCGTTCGCCATTTATATTAAAATTTGATCAGTCTCCTCATTTCGTAACAGACGTTGACGTCATTTCTTATCCTTAAGTACATTATCTTTGCATCCCTTCCGACCCCTTCCCATCTCTTTATTAAGAAAAATACGATATTCCCGCTTCATGATTTATAAAGAGAGATAAAACATGTATCTAACATTTCCTAAAAATCACAACTTCTGATTTGTGGATTACGAATTTCTTGTTGCTTTCTCAGCGCCACAAACAGGCCTGAAAGAAACAAAATGTCAATGGGATACTGAAGAAGATCTCTTCAGTCAAAAATCACACAAAGCTTTAACTTTTTTTTGACTTTATATTGATTACCTATTTAAAAAACTATTGGATCTATTAGGATTTATGAATCAACCTTTATGAAAGTATTTCACAATTAAATGATATTAGACTATAACAAAAACAAAAAAACAAACAAACAAAAAACAATTTAAAAACCTTCAGCTACAACTTAGAGAAATCGCGGACCCTTCCATATAAGAATGTGTTTGAAGGACAGTCCTTAGGGATGACGAAGGATGATTTATTTATATCACGGAAAATAATCTTTTATAGTAGTGTTTCTCAAACTATGGGGCGCAAAGGAATTCGAAGGATCATAGAATAATTTATTAAGAATGTTTTCTTTCTTCTTCTTATTATTTTGTGGTTATAGCAAACTTTGCTCAACAAAACGACAAAAGAAGATTGAAAAGTAGATTAAAAAATATTAAGGTTATTACTTGCCAACTTATTGCTTAGTTTATTTTCTCAAAACTTCTACAGTGAAATGCAAGCAACGTTCACTGCATACCTAAAATGACTTCATTTTTTTGCTTTGTGATATTTTTAAAAAGTTACTAATAAGAATAAATACCATAAGATATACGGACACGTGTGTGTATGCAGTGGCGTAGCAACGCCTTTGGGGGCCCGGGGCGGGAGTTCCATTATTCCATAACCAAAAAACAAAAACGGGATCTCTTAATTCAACAACCAAAAAAAAAAAACATTATGGTAAAAGGGCTGGTCGGGATAGTTAGGTGAATGGGGCCCCTAGGCTGGCTGGTGGGGCCCCCTCGGCCAGGGCCTTCAACAACCAAAGAAAAAAAAAAACGGGATCTCTTAATTCAACAATCAAAAAAAAAAAAACATTATGGTAAAAGGGCTGGTCGGGATAGTTAGGTGAATGGGGCCCCTAGGCTGGTTGGTGGGGCCCCCTCGGCCAGGGCCTTCAACAACCAAAGAAAAAAAAAACGGAATCTCTAATTCAACAACCAAAAAAAAAAAAAACGTTGTGAATAGCACTAATGATAAATTTTAAATATGAATTCGTCTCGTCGTGGGGCCTCTCCCAGGCGGGGGCCCGGGGCGTTCCGCCCCCCCCCCCCCCCTTGCTACGCCACTGTGTGTATGTACAGTACATCACTCATTTCTGAATGAATTGAATTTATGCCCTCTCAGAGGACTGCTGATAGTTAAAATTTTTGAGAACCGCTATTTTACAGAATTATATATCCGGAGTTTAGATTGAAAAAAGGCACTGCTCATACAGTCCAATTAGAAAAATTCTGGAGCCCCATGACGTCAAAACTAGCCTCCCTCGGAGGTTCCGAAGAATGTTATGCGCACATTGAATTTTCTATGCATTAAAAAAATTCATTGAGACGGGCTGACTGCTGGCACACGAATTTCTCACCAATATTTTATTAGTGAGTTTTTTATTGTTGTTTTTTTGCTTTTTCAGGCGCCACTGTGATTCCGATGATTACAAGATTAGTATTTGGCACGGCAAGATTCAAGAAGACCCATACAGAGACTAAAAAGCTATTATGAGAAAAACACACACACACACACACACACACACACACACTGACTGATTTATTAGCCTCAATTTTCTAGCTAATAAACACATTAACTATACATTTCAATCATGTTACAATTCTAAAGAAAAAAAAAAAACAAATATTGAATATTTCACAATAGATAAATCATAAGTTACAGATCATCACTAAACTGACTATAATTATTACGTAAGAAAGATTTTTTTTTTCCATCTTTAAAATCCAGGTGTTTGATTTCAATTGAGAAAATGATATATTGATGAGCATAATTATGTCAGGGTTACTTATATCCCGGAAATCTAATTCCTAACCTTGAAAAAGAGCAAAAAATTAATTATAAAGCATTTTAAGCTAACAAATTGGAACATGAAAAACATTTTTGTTAATTTACTTGTTTAAAAATATGAAAGATTGTCAATAGAGAACGCTAAATTATAACATAAAGGTTTTTGCCTTAAAATATTGTTGTAAACTGTTTTTCACATTCAAAAAGGACTAACTAGTGTAAAATTTTTAAAAAAATACTTAAAAAAAAGATAAAATTTTGAAGTTATTCAGGTAGATGCAGATTAATTCGTAGTTTTATCATAATGTAAAAAGCAATTTATTTTATTTTTGCTATAATTTTAAAGCTTCGAAATTTACTTTAAATTGCAGATTTGATTTAAATTACAGAAATTTACGGATTAATCCCGAAGAAGCAGTTAGGACAAAATAATATTTAAAAAATATAATTATGAAGCAATTAAATATACTTATGTCGTGGGAATCAATGTGGTACCTCCAAAGCTAAAACAAAGAATACCATCAATGTTTATTAATAAACAAACAAACCCATTTATGTTTATTAATAATTATTACTCTTTTTATGCGCTAAAGAAATTCGTTGAGGTCAGCGCAATATCAACACATGAATTTTCTCATTTATATATTTTGATAAGTTTTTTATTATTTGTTTAAGCTCCACATTGATTCCCACGATTGTTCCTATTATCATCTGTACCGAGACCTCGTTGTTTATTGGTGACTATGCCTAGCGGACGATCGCCAAAAAGCGTGAAACAGCTGTTCTAGGATGTCACTTAATAAACAACTTGGTCTCATCCATCGATAAATATAAATGTACTTATGTTTTAAAATTATGAATTTTTTTCTTAAAATTTGGGAAAAAAACCTTTAAGTAAAATTTAATTTATAAATGATATATTTCTTTTCCTTTGTTTCAGTTCTGCAGGAATGAATGTTTATGCAAGATTTAGTTATTAAGAGAAGGAAATTACGGAGATAAGAGTAAAATACTTTTAATTTGTTTAATGAATTTTATTTGTATTAAATAAATTAATATTAAATTTAATTAATAATATTAAATATTAGTACTTTCAGTACTATTTTTTTAGATTATACAATTTATAAAATATGGTTTTTAAAATCACTTTATGAGGGTGTGTCCTGCCCTAATAGCTTGCGAACGTATATTTGTAGTCACGTCAACCAGTGCTGTTCATTCGGCAAACATACAGTGGCCGCTAAAACTATTATGTAGTTACCATGTAGTTACAGTACTGTTAGCAAGATATACAGTAGATATGTAAAGATGTAAACAATTTTTGAACCCTTTCCAATATTGATACACTGTATTGAATAGTGTTACTAATAGAATTACTTACATAATCGATTGTGTACGATATTAACTATTGATTTTAAGGATGAAAATCGCTTGGCTATGGGTTTAAGGTGACGGATTCGATCCCTGATCTCGGCGGAGGACGGGGATTTTTTCACGCTCCTTTCTACTCCAAACGGGCCCTAGGGCTTACCCAGCCCTCTGTACCTGGTTTCTTTCCCCGGAGTTAAAGGCGGGCAAGCGTCGGGCTGACCACTCGACCCCAAGGTAGTCCCGTTGATCATGAAGCGCCGGGAGCCTTACCTCCCGCAACCCCAAGGGCCTGCATTGGCCTTTAGTGGGATACTTTAATTGTGTATTTTTAAAATATGCTAAAAATCGTTTCGGATAAACCAGATTTTCGCAGAAACGCGATTCGGAGTTTTTAGTGTACGCAAATTTACAGATTGAAATCGATGTAACTTTTATATTTGAAATCTTTTTAATTTGTTTTTCTGGCGAGAAATGACGCTTGAAAGTTACAAATTCCTCCACCCAAAAACATTAGATCTCAAACAAAGCCTTTCTATCGATCTTCAGCAATACTTTAATCCGCTTAATTAATCCACTGTCATCTTTATGGTAGGATTAAAGTGAACTGGATTTAGCATTTTTAAGTATTTGTGGATTTAATTAATTCTGAGCTAACAGGAAATTTGCAGACACGATTTCAATTCGGCGAATAACGTAATGTAGAAAAACACGAACATTTTTTTTTAGTTGTCTTTACAACTTTAAAAAGCAAACAAGAAATGCAATAGGCAACATTTAAGGAAAAATAAAGTTTATATTATTTCAGAAACTTGTTGTTTTTGTTAATATACCGTATATGCTCCAATAAACGCTGAGGCTCTTATTGTCGCCGGTCTCTAATAAGCGCTGGGCTGCAGAGGGGACTCGGCCAAAGAGTAGCCGGTCTCTAATGGTAGCCGGGTCTTTGATATTTGCCTACCTAGTGTAAGCGTCCGTATAAAGATAGTCTTGCGTAATACCTTACGGTACATTGCCTTACAAAATGCCGCCGAAACGGTCATTTGACATTGCCTTTAAGATTCGCGCGGTGGAATACGCGAAAGAAACTTCCTGTGAGGCGGCCGCCTGTCATTGCAGATTCGGACGACGAATAGCAGCGAAAGATACAGAAAGACATTGCAATTTATCTTTACAGTCTTATGTAGCACGTGAAATTCAAATAAAGTAGCTGTTTGTAATATTAGCCAGTATTTATGTGTAAAAATATTGCGTTCTGAAGGTTTTTGGCCGGCCTCTAATAGCAGCCGGTCTCTATTAAGCGCCGGGAGCCGAGGCTAGTTTTGCAAATAAACGCCGGGGATCTCTATTGGAGCCTATACGGTATGTAATCTTAATTCGTAATAGTAACAAAGCTTAATCTACCACATAGAAGATGTATAGTTTTTTAGATGCATTTCTCCTAAAAAAATTCAAGAAATTGACTTGTTTCCTTCTTTATCTGCACCATTAATTTTTAATTAAAGTATTTTAAGGATTTTTACATAATTTAAATTCTTTTATATGTAAAATATTTTGGGAAAACAAGTAAATAAATGTATTTTTTTTAATAAACTGTTAAAAAGAATTCGAAATTGTGAATATGAACTTCATTGAACCTTAATTTAAAATATTAATTAATGAGAAATTAACTGAGAAATACTATGTTTCTCGTAAAATTTTCTTTTTTAACGAGTTTTGCTGTAATTTTTGTTATTTTTCGGTGACTTTTACAACGTAAATAAGTTGCCTTATTAAACAAATTTCAAAATTGTGAACAAAAGCCCATTTCTAATTATATAAGTGTTTGTTTTGGGCGAACCGGAACTCAAAGGAAGTTCTTCTTTCACTTATCAAAACAAAGGCCGCCATCTTGAATTCACTTATGAAAGCAATGGCTGACGTATGTTGATAAACAATAACCAATTGTTGCATTTAAATGCTTTTAGGTGAGTTCAGAAGAGAAAAATAACGTATTATCTTCATTTGTCGGCAAAAAAAAAAAAAGACTAGATTGTTAGAATTCTGAAGAAACTTTTGTCTCTAAGCCAACAAAAAAAAAAAAAAAAAAAAAAAAAAAACTTTTTTGGGCTAGTCCAATAAAGTTAAATTGATCAATGATAATGACTATTTCATAATGGAAGCGTTTTGTTTTTTTTTTTTTAACATTCTAATAAAATTTAGATATATTATGAAATTAATGAGAATAATCATTTCAATTAAATCTAATTTCTTCAAATATCTATTTTTTTGCTGAAGTTACTGCAGCTCTGTTCTACTTACATTTCTTAGCTATTTACATTATGACGCTCTATTATTTCCAAAGGAAATCATGAAAACCTATTATCACTTTGCTATTAACAATATATAGTTGGCGTCAGTGGCGTAAATAGAATATATTTTCGGGGGGGGGGGGGGGCCAAGATTAATATAATTAAGTAGACACCCCATGGAAACCTATCTGTTCAACCAAAGAAAAAAACAAAACAAAAAAACGATGGAAACCTATCTGTTCAACCAAAAAAAAAAACGTTGGGAGGACATACCTTCATTATTTCGGGGGGGGGGGGGCCACGGGCCAAAAAATCTATTCAACCAAACAAAAATCAATGAAAACCTATCTGTTCAACCAAAAAAAAAAACGTTGGGAGGACATATCTTCATTATTTCGGGAGGGCCCCCCCCCCCTTATATACGCCCCTGGTTGGCGTACCATCTTTCGAATACCTTCATTCACTGTTGTACTATTTTGAACACTGATTGGACCATTGTCAATTTCATTGTCGTCCACAATTGTTTCGATGAGTATCTTATGACAAGCGCTATCATTTTAGTTGTAACTAAATTCTGACTAAACAAGGAACGTTAGAGAAAAAAAAGGTTTGAAAAGACCTATCCAACGATATCCCACATAATCTATGTTCTAATGTGAAATTTCAAAGCTGGCCCACTTCCGGTTTCTACCGGACATTAACAATGCCACCATTCGATACTTTGAGAACTATTTGGTAATGAAAATTTTCACGCGAACAACCTGTACCCTGTGGTTTTCGAGAAAAAAACAGGGGATACGTGCTCTTGAACACCCTGTATAGTGTTATAAAAGAAACTAATAAATAAATAATAATAATAAATTATTATTATTATTATGTTTGTGTGTTTCAAACCTTGGGTTTCCCCAGCAAAAATAATATGGCGGGTCAACGACCAAAGCACATACTGCCAAGTGTAAAGTGTAAAGTGTAAAGTGCAAGAATGATTAGGGATGTGTGGTTGTGTCCATAAATTTCCTAACTATGCGTGTAGTGTTGAGTACCACAGCCTTCTGCAGTTGTGCTTAAGTGTTTTTGTGAAGTCCTAGTGTGCTGATACTGTGGTGCAATGT
>JAFIDM010000004.1:39733837-39753744 GCA_023159025.1 Thereuonema tuberculata | reverse complement strand
AACTGCAATATCAATGAGATAGGTCTGTTTGTTGACCTTATCAACAAGTGTAATGTCAGGTCTGTTGTGATGTATGGTTTTGTCTGTGTGAATGGGGTGGTCCCAGTATAGTTTATATGAGGGTGACTCTAATACGCTTTGTGGTGTGTACTTGTAGTATGGGACCGTGTTATTAATAAGTGAATGTTTGTGTGCTAGCTGTTGATGAACGATCGATGCTATCTGATTGTGTCGGTGGAGGTAGTCTGTTTGGGACAGAAGGGGACAGCCAGATATTATGTGGTCGATCGTCTCATGAGTAGTGTGGCATTTCCTGCATCTGTCGTCGTGTGTGTTTGCGTCGTGTAGAATGTGTTTCTTGTAGTTGAGTGTGGGAATGACTTGGTCCTGTATCGCGATTATTATTATTTATTTATTTATTTATTTATTTACTTTCTTTTATATCTTTGTTTCTGAAAAATTTCGTATTTATAAATTAAAAGACAAATTAATATATACTTGAAGTTCTTTATATGCCGAAACTTTATTAACTCCGCGTTAATAGGTGGATTATATCTAAATGAAGGTCCCAGATTGAATGTTTATTGAGGGAGCCACCCGTCTCCGGAGTCGTCCGTAATTTCTGTCCATGGTAATCTATGTTAAAAATATAAACTTCTTAGTCAATTTTATATTTATTTATTAAATATCATGAATGAATAAATTATATGCTTTTATTCTCTAAACATGCTATTTATTTTACGATTCTTTCTTTTCAACAAAGCAATAATTTATAAAAATATTTATTTTTAGATACGATCCTGCCGATAACGCCGATTAGATGTAAACAATACTTCATTGAAAACAACAATATCTAAATAATGTTTTTGTAATTATATTAATAGTTAACAGTTGTGCAAATACATTCAAAAACTTTTGTATTCAAAAGTAAAAGATAAAAAATTATTATTATTAAGTTAGATAATTTTAATGTCGAATTAAAAATAATTTTATCAATACTCAAGACGAAATTATAAAGGAAGCTTACATAACAGTAATTAAAAAATAAACTTAGAAAATAACGTATTTATTTGTTAATACGTTAATAAATTAACCAATATATATTTGAATATTGTAATGAAAAGAAAATGTATTTATATTTCTATTCGGTTTTATTAGAGAAAAAAAAGGAACACTTCAATAAGGAAAATAAATAACTGAAATAAAAATTAAAATAATGTACAGAAATATGCTGCAATTTTTTTATTAAGAGTTCTCTCATAATTCAGATTAATTTGTTTTCTGGAAAATAAATAATTTCTTTCACTCCGCGTTCTTTTTTTTCGCTCTCTTTAGCTCCTGTAATTTTCATTGAAAAATATTGTGATATCATACGTTTTATTTATGTAACTGATACATCACATCTTTGTTTGTGTCTTATATATTATTATATCCGAAGAAAGGATTATTTTTGTTTAATCTCCATACATAAATAATAATATAATCTTTTTATAAAAATGTACACAAACTTTCAAGCTAACTTGTTAAGATACTAATAAATAACATTTTCTAATTTTTTTTTGCTTATTATGTGCTTCCTTTGTAATTTCGTCTGACCTTTTGTTAAAATTAAATTATTCTGTAATTAAGACACTAACAATTACCTAAAACAACAACTGCACTAATAATTCATTCATTCATATTATTTCAATGAAATTCTAGCCTAGTCGTGTTAGGAAACATTCGTGGAACTTCGTATCAACAGGTGCTACAGTTGAGTGCATACAATTCAGTTACTAGCTATATTTGTTACAATTATTTGGAGATATACTAAAAAGATTAAAATTGCCGATTACATCATAATTAATACATTAAAAGTTGAGACCAATGTTCATCTGCCGTAAGAAATTTATTTGAGGCTGGCAGAGCCCAGCACATGAATTTTCTTTTTCTTTATTTTTAATGTGTTTTTATGTTTTTAGTTTATATTCATGGAGGTTCCGCTGCTCTTCCTATAATGATTAATAATTATAGCGTTAAAAGTTTCTGAACATGGTAAGTTGACATAAAGTTCAGATTTATAATAATATAAAAGGAAACATAATTACTAAAAACAATAGATTATTCTTTACTTTTCATTGTTTTCAATGAATCATTGTTTACATCTGATCGGCATTATAAGTCAGAATCATATCTAAAAATAAATTATTTATTTTCATAAACTGTTCTTTTGTTGAAAAGAATAAATCGCTAAAATAGATTTCAGGTTTATAGAATAAAAACATATAATTTATTTATTGATGATATTTAAGAAATAAAGCTAAAATTGGACTGAGAAGTTTATGTTTTTCAACATAGGTTTCTATGGACAACAATTACAGAAGACACCGGAAACAGGTGGCTCCCTCTATACAATATTTGACATCCACCTATAAATTTAAATTTAGCCTAAATCCAATTAATCTAACTTAAATTGAATTACAAATGAAAGTAACACTCATTGCTAAACATCAATAGAAATTCGTTGTTTGCCATCAATGAGAGTTAATTGTTTTGTTTTATTTTATTATTTTTTGTCATCTTCACGCACAGCTATCTCCACAGGAAATGACACAAGAATTTTAAAATACAAAAGATTACATCAAAAATTAGCAAATGGAACATACAAACAGACATAGAGATTTTAGGAGCCTAAATTTTGTAGACTAAAAGTAGGCTAAAACCGAATTTCACAATTTAGAGCAATTAAGTTTTCACCTGCGTTTATCTGGAACCCTTTTATTGGTTAAATAGTGTTATTCTATCTTTCTTAATTATTTCAGTAACTTTTCTGACTCGAGACTTTTTTTTAAAAGATATATTTAACATCATATGTAGTAATCCTACACCTATACGCTTTAAGTAACACGTTTCCGCTTAAATTATGCAAGGACAAACGTTGTGTTTTAATTTCACGGCCGAGAATTGCATTTTGGAACTAGTTATCGCCAAATCCAGTAGAACACCTAAAGCAGGTCAAGAAACAAGAGTGACTCATGTACGTCCTGTTTTGATGAAAGGCCTGTGGAAATAGAAACAAGATCTAAACAGGATTTCTTAATTTACAGAGAATACCAACATTTAAAAACTCGTGAATTTTAATCTTCTTTTCAGCTTTCCTGATAGTGAATTACCGCTCGATCTTCAAAATCGTTACAGTTTTTACGGAGCTAAGAACGTCCGAAATTCACTAGATGTAGGTTATCTAGTTTGCATTCAAAGCATATGAGGTTTTTTTCCAAAGAATTTTATAAACCCGTGTTGGAAGTCACGTGGGATTAGCGAAATAATAAGGCGTTGACTAGGTGGAAGTCATGTGGCCACAGTAGCGAAATGGTAAGGCTTTTGACTAGAGGATGGAGGTGTAAGAATTTTCGTTTAAAAAGCAATGACAAATGTTACTAAATAAAAGCTATCTATTAATTTTGATAGAAATGTGACTCTTGGGGACCGAAAACACAATTACAGGTTTCTAAAAAGAGCATCATGGAAAAAAAAACAAAAACAAAAGCAAGTTACAAATGAAATACATCTTTGTCCTAGTAATTTTATGTAGAACTAAATCAAAAACTATTTCCAAATCTGAACGATTTCAAGATTTTTTTTTTTGTCGCAATCTACAGAAATAAAAAAACAGAACAACAACTATGGAAATATAAATTTTCTGGTGATTCTATACTGTCTTTAAAATTAGAATTCAGGTAAACTTGTTGATTACGTTGAGAATGCAGCTAATCAGCTTCTTTTAAAAAAAATATTCTTGATGTTTTTATTAGCCCATGACTTTGAAACAAAAATGAGTCAATTTGTAAAATTTCCTCATGGGTTAACTTGTAAATAAATGGATTTTAAAATTTATTTATTTATTTTTTTTATTTTACAGGCTATGGAGACCCTTTCGGGTCGTTGGCGGTACAGGCCCTAACGATTCACAATCAGGAAAAAGTTGAGTCTGGTGATGCCTTGTAGAATGGACCTGGCGAAAGAAATTCTCGTTTTGTAGAGGGCTAGGTGAGCCCTAGGATCCGTCTGGAGGAGAAAAACCGTGGGAAAACTCCCCGATCTCATCAGAATAGCCCATTTGAATTCATTTGAATACACCTTTATTTTAAAGTAACTAATTTATTTCTTAAGGTCCTGACTCAAGCAAATGCCGGTGACTGCCAACCTTTTATTTCTTTCATATATTTCTTTTGCCAATGCACCTAAAATTCTCGAAATTTAAATATGAACTTGTGAAGCATCTGAGATTTCTATTTTCTTGTTCTTAATTTTCAAAATATTCTTCAATAATTAATTTAAAATTCAATAACAGTCAATTTTGGGGGGTTTTTTTCGAGGTAGTACCCGGTATTTTCAATTCAAAAAAACTTGACGAAAACCTGAAATTATAGAAAATTTGTAAAATAATGATTTGTATTTAAAATATTTATTATTAGGGTAACAGTTAATTTAAAAAAAAAATTAATCTCTCACAGTTTTAAAAAAAATGTAATTTTTATTTTTTTAAATTAACTGTTGCACTAATAATAAATATTTAAATACAAATAATTATTTTTACGAATGTTTTACCTCGGAAATACCTCGAAAACACCCAAAAAAATGTCTTTTTTTGAATTTTAATTTAATTAATTGTAGAATATTTTGAAAGTTAAAAACAAGAAAATATAAATCCCAGATGCTTCACAAGTGCATTTTTAAATTTTCAGAATTTTAGCTGCATTGGAAAAAGAAATATAAGGTTTGCAGTCGCCTGCATTTGCTTGAGTCAGGACCTTAAAGTTAAGTATTAGTTTGTTTCTTAATTTTAGCCATTCCCAAAATAGATAGCCCAATAAATGAGCAGTATTTCTGTTACTTATTCATTTTTAAGTTTTAGTTCTTATTCAGTCTACATCTCCATCCTCATGAGTCCACGAATATAACTTCATGACTATTTCAAAATTTTTAAAATTCGTTTTAAATACTGTAGTTAAATGACAAAAATGACATTTTGTTTTTATCGACTAGAAGACTTCTTGGGCATTTTAGCTCCAGGATATTTTAATCAGTCGTCACAATTCGTCAGTCAGATTATCTTTTCGCAGAGTCATCCCAGAAGTCATATTTTTTCGTAAGTCGTCATTTTTCGCCACGTGTGGCGCTACAAGTCATCATCGATTTTGATCGTTGTGGATTGGCTCTGGAATGTTCTATGCCTTGACTTATTAAATTGACTCGAGGCACTATTACGTACATCATTTAATATAAAGATATTGTTATTTATTTTATGACTTTGATTTTTTTTTTTCCTAAAATTACGAAAATAACTTTAATATCAATCTCTAAGGTTAAGTAAACTTTTTATTGTAATGAACTACATAGCGATTTAATGGATGTTTGACGAACATCGCGATGAATTAAAACATTTTAATGTTACGAAAACATCTCTATTCCCAGCTTTATTATGAATTTATTGCTCCTAACTTTTTATCTAGGGATCTAAATACTCAATCCTTGCAACTTTCGAGGGCTGTCTGTGTATTGTATTCGATAAACCCCATTTTTGTTTTTGTCACCCGAAAGAATCCAGTAAAACAAATGTATCTATTGCAAAGTCGTGAAATTGAACAGAAAAGTCCTGTTTTATTACGTATTAACAATACTTTACAGTTAATTAATTTACATTTATATAAAAATAATAATGATTGCGCGAATATTATTATTTTTATATAAATGTAAATTAATTAATTATAAAGTATTGTCAATACGTAATAAAACAGGATTTGATTTTCCTTCAGCTGTGTCAATTACATTTACCTGTATTTCATAAAGAGGACAATTTCTTCATTCATGTTCAATTGTAATTGTAAAAACATTTTGTTTTTGTTTTTGTTTTTAACCATTAACAGTTCTCTTAAAAAAACATTTTATTTTATTTACCTTTTTTATATCTTCAGTAAATTGTTTTTTGTGTCTTGTTTTTCTTTTATCCCTTCAGTGATTTTTCTCTTATAAAAAAAATATGTGGTACAATGTTTTTCTTTATTCAACAGACCTAATACTCCACTTTTTTTTTCTTCTTATATAGGCTATTACTTTTTCGTGAGGCATCCAGATGTGTAGATGCTCATTTATTGGATTTATTTTGACTCATGGGGAGGATTTGATAGTAAAGACCTCACTTATTAAAATTTAACTACAAAAAGAAATTTATAATTTCCATTAAGTTTATTACTAGAAGGAAATGGTATTTCCGGGATAAAAAGAAAATTGCTATAAAGTTTTATTATCTTTTTAAATCGAGTAATGCTGTTCTTATATAGAAAAACGAAAGATTTTCAAATCTCAGTAAATTGCCAAGTTAAAAATATCAGTATTGTTGGAAGTTTTCTGATCGCTATGGTGCATTTTTGGGATATTGCTAATAGCTATTATAATTTTTATATATTCATCAGTGTCTATCAAATTTTTGGATTTCAAGGATCACTAAAATTTGTAATAAATAAGACATAGAGTAGCTAATAAATTTAATATAAAATTGTATTATTTTGTTAGAACACAATTATATGAAATAATCTTAAAACTAGAGACGCCGTTCCATATTGGAGTGGTGGTGGAGGAGGTTTTGTATTGGAAAGGTACGACCCAAATTCTTTTTTGGAAAATTTCGGGACAAAAAGTAGCGGATTTTTATCCTTCCCGGACACCAAAAAAATCCTCGTTACACCACTGTTCCTAATTGCAGAATTTAGCCCATTCAGCCGAATAAGTTTCGGAGGATCCGTAGTATACTAGATCATCCTCCAGTTTCTCGAAAAGACCAGAAAGGTGATGAAACTTGAAGGACAGAACTTTTAGAGAACTCTCTTTGAAGTAATCATCGCTTTAATGAACCCTAATTACATACCAAATAAAATGAAAGTGTGTTGTATCAAGTTTTTTTGTTCATAGCTTACAACTATTATCAAACTCATGGAAGTTGACGATCCCGTATTTTCGTGATTTCACGTAATTTACGCGAGAATAGTCTCTATCCATGTCTTCTCACAAAATATTGAAACATTTAAATGAATTATAATACGGGGAAATGCATGAGACTTTTACTACATTTTAATATAGTATTAATAACTTGAAATCAGTCAATAAACAAACAATAAATTCATTATGTAGCATTTTCCTAGTGACAAGACATTAAAAATACTAAATTTCTTGAGACCTGCTGAAGAGGCTAATGGCCAAATCTCGTAATTTCCGTGATTCCCGCGCAAACGTGATCGTCAAAATAAATGTGTTAGACTATACATTGTGGGCCGGTAGCCAAGTGGTATAGCGCTTGACTGCGGGTTGGAGGGAGACGGATGTCGGGGATTTTTTTTCACTCTAAATTCTCATTCAAAACGGTCCTAGGCCTCTGTGGAATCGGTACAGGCGGGTGAGCGTTGAGATGACCACCCGATCTCATCTCAGTCCCAGGTAACGGCCCCGAATGACATCGAAGATGCTGTTCAGAGAAAGGGGGGTAAATCGAACCGACATGAATCGATTCCCTGCTACTTTTATTGTTAAAATAAATGTAAATACAAGTATCTCGTACCAAATCTTAAAGTTAAGAAAATTAAAAAAGAAAGTCGCAAATAAAATAATAATATATTGTTTCATTTATTTACAATAAAATACATTCATTTTACAAAATTAGAGAGGAGGGCTGTTATACTTCGGGCACCTTTTTATGGCTAGGCTTACGTGAGAGACTGAATTAGAATGACAGTGACTTAGCAAATTCATAATGGCAATTCGCGGACGGCATCATTATCTCTTCAAACTACAGTAAAACCCCGTTATTAAGCTCGTCAAGGGACCGTGACCTACAAGCGTAATAAGCGGGATAGCGCTATAAACGGGGAATGATTTATATGATGGGGAAACATTTAGACACCATTTTACAGGAAAGATACTTGATTCTGAAATAGATATAGTGCAAATGTGAGCTTATTTCCTATTAAAAAAATCTTTGATTGTGGTTTGCCGTGTGTGTATGCTACTGTTATAAATTACGACATTTTCAATGCGGTTCAAGAAACTATTAACATCAATTGATACTCCACTAGGAGCAATACAAATATATTTTCGGAGCAGTTTTAGTGCACTGCCCGCTATTTCACGCGCCTTTTCTTGAATGATTGGGTCATTTAATGGCACTGATGCATCACGGAACTGATGAATCCATTCAATTAGAATTTCCTCGGCATCTTCACATTTTCCACACTACTTTTTTACGTTTGCAACCATCCTTCGCTGAATTGATAATTCCATTCTTATTTTTTATTATTGTTCTCAGACTGGATCAGGGAATTCTTAGATTCTGCGAAAACCTTCTGATTTAGTGTAGAATTCTCGTCGTACTTACGAAGAATTTGCAATTTTTCACTTATAGAAAGGGATTTCCGCTTCAAAGAGTTCGAAGATTCCCTCCTACCAGGGAAAGAAAAGAATCGTTACAGTGTTACATTTCTTTTCGATACAAAATTTCCGATATAAAAAAGCGCTACAAGCGGGATTTGAAGCGTTATAAGAGGGTAAAAGTATAGAGAGTTATATAGAAAATTCCAGGGACCGTACAAAAGGAGCGTTAAGAACGGGATAGTGCTATAAGCGGGAGCGTAATAACGGGGTTTTACTGTATTATGTTTTAATTTGTTAAAACTTCATACATGGACAGGAGAAATGGTAAAGAAATGTTGTTCCTAAAGGTTTTAATGATGATTGTAAAACACAAAAACAAAAAAAAAAAAAAAACAACAGATTTAAATTCGGGATACAATTTTTTTTTTTTTTTAAGTAAGACATAATAAATATTATCTGTCACGTTTAGTCTTTTGATAAGGATCAGAAGACTAATATTCCCGTTTTGTCTGTGGACAAGTATCATTAAAATATCATTAGCAACAATCACAACAATCGCAACAATGACAACAATTGCGTCTTTTGCATGCGCAACAATCAGATTTATAATACAGTTCTACAACGATCACAATAATCACAATAATCACAACAATTGCGTCTTTTGCATTCGCAACAATTTTCTGATTTATAATCATAAGGAAATTAAATTATATTTTCTTATACGTACCAGAAGACGTTGTGAAGCATTGTGATTGGTTTACTAATCGCTATCCCTACCATGTTTCGTTTTGATTCCAAAACTATCTGAAACACAGATGTTACAATGTAAATGTCAGTTTCCCTCCATTTTCAAATTCGAAGAATTACGTCCGAAAAAATCTATATCCAAAACTAGTTCAAAACATATAAGAAAATACATCTTGTCACTGTTCAAAAAAAAAAAGAAAAAAGATAAATAAATAAATAAATAAATAAATAAATAAATAAATAAATAAATCAAAATTAATGTATGTAAAAGAAAAAGTTCAAGTTTGAAGCGGCGTTTGAAGGCTCAAAAATTGTTTCCTTTTATTAATTAAAATTTTAATAATTAGATTCTTAAGCTAATGAATACAAATTTGAAGAGGCTCTGGCAGCTGAATGGGAAGGCACTGATCCACGGAGTCCATCAGGAATTTTTCCGCTGATTTTTAAATAATTTCTCCTGAATATGAATCTTAGGTTTACCCAACCCACCGTCAAATGGAGACGCGTCTGTTTTTCCTGAGACTAGCTCTCCGATCTATATTTCCCTCCGTTACGCTCATGATAGCAGAAATCTCTAACTCCTTATAAGGGCATGTCATTAAAACTTCCAATGTTTGCGATTAAGCTTTTTTTTTAATAAGTAATCAAATTAAAAAACAATTGGAGGGAAAAATAAACACTCAATGTATATATTAATATATACACAAGCTATATTTAAATAACACTTACATAAACTGATCCTTCAATTCCTCTACCGGTATGCTCCAAATGGATTGAAATAACCTATTAAAGGGATAACAATAAATAAATAAAAATAAATAAATAATAAATAAATAAATAAAACTAAATAAATAAATAAATAAATAAATAATAATAAGAAGAAGTTTTAATTGAGGGCACCACTCCAAATGAATACAACACTATATAAACATGAAATAGATAAAAAATTACAAAAAAGTATAACATATTAAACAGAAAATAAATAAATAAATAAATAAATAAATAAATAAATAAATAAATAAATAAATAAATAAATAAAAGTTTAAAAATAAATAAATAAATAAAATGTGTCCTTAAAAAAAAAATAAACTGAATAAAAGATATTGAAATTAAGACTTGAATTTTGAGAGTAAAAATAACCAAGAAAAAAAAAAGAGCCCTATTTATATAAATAAATACATTCACCAGATACTCATGCAGAGAGATGTATATCGCATTATTGAATGTGCAAGTGGGGTCGTTACCCGCTTGAAAGTCATTAAGATGTTTTTTTGTTTCGTTTTTTTTGAAGCGGTTAGGATATCAAAACCAAACAATTTTAAGCTGGTCCTAAATAAAAATCTCATCAATATTTAGGAAATCGGTTCAGACGTTTTAGAGTGATGTGCTTACAATGCAACCAGACAATCTGAATGTTGTATTATAGTTAGACTTTGCTTATTCGGTCAAACAGTTAATGTTTAGTTAGTGGTTTAAGCATTCTGTTGGAAATTCATTTGTTTTGATGAAATCTTTATCCTGACCTCTTTCTACGGCACTATTTTCATTCGCCTCTTTGAATTCCTCCGTATCTGATAATCGCTAATAATCCAGTCTATAGTAAATCTTTACTAACTTTATCTAGTAATTCTATTTACATATTTTCCGATAAGATTTGCTCTGGTCTCTTTCAGTTATTCTTTGGAATAATCAATAGATACCGAAATGAAATGCCCATTTAAATACATCCTACTTTAGATTACAGAAAGTTAATCCATTCCTAAGTAATCCTCTTCTTTCAAATCAGTTCTCTTAATCTTATCAAAATTCTTCTATCAAATACTGGGGATTGCCTTCAAGAACTCAGACTTTAAAATAAAATAAACCATCTGCATTTAAATTCGATCTGTATTTTTGTTTTTTTATTATTTTACGTCGCTTCGGCACAACAGCCTCGGCAAAGAGAGCTTGGAAGGGAGCGGTGTTTACTCGATCTCATAATCACAATTAAGCCTTCAGAAATCAAGTAAAATAAAAAACAAATGTAATAAAGAATCTAAGAATGTACAGTTTCAAAACAAATTAAGTAGTATTCATTTCAATCATATTGTCGTCCGTAAGTCCCATAGCTATTTTGAATCGTTACTGCTTGCATTTATTAAATTATCCCTATTTCCCATTACCGTATTAATTTGAAAGAGAACTCATTTAGCGCTAGTGAATTTTCTCTGTTGTATTTCATTTCTGCATTAAATTATCCCATATATTTAGTAGAAAAATCTTCATTGAAACTGCTGGAAATTAATAATTCTTAACTTTCTTTTTTTGACATTCATTTCAAAGCCAATCCAATACCAACGTTTATAGTTGTAATGATACTTTTATAAAGCATCTACACCAAACATTAAAAAAAAAAAAAGGCCCCCCCTTCTTAAGGCGCCTTTGTGCAGTGCACAACTTGCACACTTGTTACGGCGCGGCGTCCCAGATTTTGGCTGTACTTTTTTTTTTTAGTACTACTAAGCAGCCGTTAGTGTAGGAGTCTCGGTAGCGACCGTGCGAGTTCACGTCTGTTCACGTTACAATAGGTGATCTGATCACAACAATCAGTCAAACACTGCAAGCTGTTAAAAAAAATAGATCAAACTAATAAACTTATTTTTTTTTTTTTTGCTTTGTTACAAATTGTACTGTTATAATTTTTTTAACGGACTTAATTAAAGAATTGTATTTGTTATTCAGATTCTTTAATTAAGTATTGTATTTGAATAACAAATACAATTCTTTAATTAAGAATATAATAGAGCTTGAAAATAGAATAATTTAGTAAAATAAATTTAATACACATTTAATTTACATAAAAAGCAGACCAAACTATTTGGGGACTGACTATAAGCAAAAGACGGATTTCTTTTATTTCGGACAGCAAAATAATTCAAAAAGTTGGAAAACCATATTGAGTTTAACCAAATTAAAACATCTCCTATAAATCTTAATTTTAATATAATCTACGCCTTTGAAACCGTTTATATTTATTATAATAAGTTGGCTTAACAAAAATCCTGATTTCATAATATCTGACCTACTAAATGTTAGCTTAATCAATTTTATTAACGAAAGCAGAAAAGAAATAGATCAAAAAGATGGAAAACAATTTTTGATAAGTTATTTAAAAATCCATGTATTTTTTTGCGTGAAATAGTAGTGCTTTTTTTCTTAATCATTCAATTTCTCTTTGTTCTTTTGTATTGTAACATGCATCCTGAAATAAATCTCACTCAGGCTTTAACTTTCCTTCGCCTCTTCCTACTGAGGGGTGAGCTTTTGTTGGAATTGTCGTATTCTTTTTTAAAAACTTGTCTTGCTTTCAATAAGGCGCACCTTTTACCATTAAGTTGAGAATGAACTGCGTCTCCGCGCCAGAATACATTGCTTCCACTGCTTTATTCACTAATCACATGACAGATTTCTAGACCACGGACTACAGTCTAAAATAAACATAAAACCTAGGGAAAAAAAAATCAAACCTCTCACTAGATTCCTTTGGATTGAAATAGTAAATCGTTTCGGAGAATAAAATCAAACTTTAAAATACTATAAAATCTGTTTGCGAAGATGATTTGCAGAACTACTTTTTAGTCGCGGCGATTGTGAGGTGGAGCTGTAACGCGGTCTTTCTAACCTGCTTCGCTTGTCAGTTGTGAAGTGGAAGTCAGTGAATGAAGTTGGATTACTGGCAGAACGAATGAAGTATAAGTCGTCTTAGAAAGTGGTGTGTTTAGAAGTTTCAATCCATTAACCATAATGGTTCAGAAGTATCAGTCACCCGTAAGGGTATATAAATACCCCTTTGAACTGGTGATGGCAGTAAGTATCAGTAATAATAATAATAACAACAATCACTACTCCTTATCTTTATTGTTCAATTAAAGGACACAACTGAGACGTCTGTGTTTTGGTCTTGTTTGCGAATTTTGCCGATTTTATTATTTTCCTTTGTTACGAAATACATCTACAATTAATTTGAAATAATATTGGATTCGTGTTTACGTCGCGAAGGGTAAGTAATTGTAAATACGCCGTCTGAAAGTCCGTGCTGTCGTCTTGGGGTTAGCGATGGCAGCATTGTACCTTCTCCGGGTGAAATTTGAATCAAAAACAGGGAAAAGAAAGAAATGGGGAAGACACAAGGGAGATTTGAATCAGGAAGCAGTTCGACGGCGAATTGCCTTCGTGGAAACTTGGCTTTTTGCGAAATTAATGGACTTAACTTCCATTAGGCTTACATCGCTCTTAGGCTACCCTTGAATCGAGAATGAATGATTGTCATTTCCGCGCAAAATCAAAAGACACAGTTAAGAAAAAGACAAAACAACAGCGTTAGGATACACGTAACTTATAAATACGTAATTAATTTACTTCTAAAATAGCCGAGATTTGTTTGTTTGTTATTTATGTTTTAGCTCGCGTATCCTCTTTCTGCCACACGACCTCATCTGTTTCTGTAACGCACACATTTCTGATAATTTATGAATGTTTTTTATTTTAAAATTTGTATCTATTCCCATAGCACATCGAGTTTACTTATTATGATTTGTAACAGGAAAGGAAAAAAAAAATACCTTTGTCAATCCTTTACAAAGAAAACTCCACACATCTTCATAGTATTTAAATAAGTTTATTTGAAATACTAAATTGCGAAACAACTATTTAAATACTATGAAGATGTGTGTGGAGTTTTTGTAAATATTTAAAGCTTAAAAAATGAAAAGGAAGGAATTGGTTGAAGGATATGGAATCTTTGTCAATCCTGTTTAACTTTTGTCGTGAAGTGTAAAGACTCTGATGTTTATTTCCTCTAAATGTAATATTCTTAAAGTTCTTGGTTTATTACTTTCCCGAAGAAAAAAGTTTGCACTCGGAAAATCTTTGATGTGAATAATAAAACCTGAAATACCAGCGCATAAAAGTGAACATAATTTATTGCACATATGTTTTATTGCATTGGATTTTTAAGAAGCTTATGTTTCCGTGTATTTTGGTTTCTTTGGAGTTAATACTGCGTTTTCCTGCTTTACTTTTTCTGTAAATCAGAATAATTTGTGATTTTAAAGTTTCTTTGCCCTCAAAAGTAAAAACAGTTTATTCACAGTTGTCAAATGATCCAATTAAAACTGGGGTTTGAAAGGAAAATTTGACCTTGTAAACTAATTTCTGTAGTTGTGTGCGTGACAGCCCTTTAAAAGACGTATAATTATTGCTTTTTTAACATAAAATCAGTTGTATGAACCGTTTAACGAAATGCTGATATCGGTTGTTGTTTTTCTTAAGGAAAATGAGTTTTTGGAACTTAAAACTCAATAAAAAAAAAACAAATGAGTTATGATAGCAAAAATTTGTCCGTTCATTCTTTGTCCATTGCATGTTTGCCGTATGACCATTTTTGTGAAAGTGTACACAAAATCAGTTTCGTAAATAAAAATGTAGTGGATCAGAAGCTTTTGTGTAGTAAAATCTCGCAAATTTCCTGTGAATGCGAAGCGTTTCGTTGTATTGGAATTTCGTTCTAAGAAATTTTGAAATTATTAGATCATTGACTCAAAAATCAAATTGTTTCCTCATAACTTTTTGGAAATTTCCTTTACTTTTGTAATTACAAAGATATATTTATGAATTGACAATTACATAGTGAACCAGGTAAGTCTTATAGTTAAACATTATTAAACTGTAGGTTTCACGTGCAGTTGAAATCTAATTAAATATAGAGATCATAATGCACCTTTTACGCAAATATTAACAATTACAATAAAATTAAAACAATGCGACTTTTCAAAGCTCCAATATTCGAACTTTTTCGTCAGGCAAAGAAAACAAAAATGTTAATTTGAGCTTTCGTGTTTTCCATGGTTTATTTTGTTATTCTGGTGTAGTTGAATAATCAGACAACTCATTGTTATGTGTGAATGTGGGTTTAATTCCCTGAACAGGCTACGTTTTCTTTGTCCAGTTTATCGGGCATTTTTTAACTTATGGAAATGTTTCCAAGAGCTATAATTGTTTTGCAAAACAGCATCCCTTAAAAAGATTAAAAATATGTAAGAGAAAAAAAATGAGACTTTTGTTAATTAATACACGTTTTATTATTTTCTTTAAAAATACTTGAATTGTTTAAAAAGTGCTTTAATCAACTGACAGTGGCTGTTGCAGGATTTCATTAATTTTGTTTTCATGGTAAAAATGAGAATTCTGAAAAGTGCAACGCTGAGAGTTCTCTAAAAGATCAATTAAGCCCCCCCCCCTCCCTCCATATTTTAAGTTTCTTTTATCCTTTCGATTTTAGAATTGGATCTCTTAAATTTTTATAGTTTGTATAAATAAGGTAACTAACAACTACCTTTAAAACAGATTTTGGAGTGCTTTTCCACTTCCCTGTTAGCTTTTCATTATGTTGCCAATTTCGAGTTTTAGAAAACCCTATCTCCGTAAAACCGGACAATGCTTAAACAGATAATAGTCTCGAGTAATCACTGCTTGACAGTAAGATGGCATTGTTCCAGTAGTCTGAGAATTGGAATAGAAATAGGATTAATGTGATTTTTAGAAAGTTGAAAAACATCCAATAATGCAGAAAACGAAAATCAAGACAGAAAACAGGTTTGCTATTTAAAACGAACTATTATTTAGTAAGTTTTCAGTAGTTGCTCAATTATCAGTGAATTTCATTTGTGCACTTTCATAAGCGATGTTATTATGTAGTAGATATCTCAAAGATATTGAATTCACTCTGCTTTTGATTGAGTTTTTTTAAAGACCCCTAACCTTTTCACAAACATTCAAAAATTACTCTGAAAGCCAAGTTTGAAAACTACAGCTTTAAAACCTATAATCCAAATAAATCTTAATTTATTCTAGTATTTTTAAAGACTATTACAAAAAAATAAGTTAAAGGCATAGTAAACCAACTATAATGTAATTCAATGACTGAAAATGTAAGGGGGAAATATTCCATAAAGATAGTTATGCTTTGCGGTCTTCCTCTTGGTCTTCTTATACCCATTCTTATCAAAGATTTTACAATTTTATTTTTTATTATTATGTTTCTATTTAAAATGCTATAATATCCTATAGAGCAGTTCATTTTCACGTTAACATAGCTATACATTAAAAAAAAAAAAAAAAAAAAAAAAATCAAGAAGTCCTTAACTTTTGCATGTTATTGAAAACGTCTCATAGTTGTGGAATAAATTTATTAACAGACAAGAGAATTTTTTTGTTCAAATGAAATGTAAATGAAGCTTTGTAAGTCAAACAAAACACACAAATAGTCAGAATTGCATCTTGTTAATATAGAAGATACATAGGCAAAATAAAACTAGATTTATTGACGAGGCATATTTACTCTTGCTACACTATTTTAAAGGATTGAAATGATTCTATAAAATATATTCCTGTCAGTTTGTCTGAAACACTGAGCTTTCCTGTTCCAAGATGCTTATTGACTCAAGGTAACTGAAGGCATTGTTCATTTTTATTCCTTGTCAAGTTTAAATATTGATTTAGAGTTGAGTGTGTATTTGCACTTTTAGACTTACATTAGACAGCTGGAGTGGAGGCAAGCTTGTCATGTGATGTAGGATATTATTGTGTAAAGGTAATTTTGGAGCAGATGATTCAGTATTGGAATCGTGGATTTCATCAGTTGCATAACAGTAATTTCCTCCAACAATGTACAAAATAGTGAATGGGATGAAAGTTCCAGAATGCCTACCTTGAATTGATACTTGTACAAGGTTCAGTGTTAATAAACAATAGCTTCCAGAAACTTTTTCGACTTCTATTAATTTGTGATGAATGGAATAATTAATAATCAGTGTTATATTATTCCTTGGATAGATAATAATTTTCAAATACGAACCATTTGAAAGTAGGTTTACTGCAAATTTTAAATATCATTTCTCTGATCATGATTTAAGTAATTTTATTTACAGTAAAACCCCGTTATTACCCTCGTCAAGGGATCATGACCTACAAGCGTAATAAGCGGGATAGCGCTATAGACGGGAAATGATTTATTTGATGGGGAAAGATTTGGACACCATTTTACAGGTGTCATACTTGATTCTGCAATAGATGTAGTGCAAATATGAGCTTATTTCCTATTGAAAACAAAATCTTTGATTGTGGTTTGCCGTGTGTGTGTGTGCTACTGTTAGGAATTATGACATTTTCAATGAGGTTCAGGTAATTATTAACGTCAATTGATACACCACTCGGAGCAATACTAATATATTTTTGGAGCACATTTAGTGCACACTTTACTTTTTTGCGTTTGCAACAACCCTTCGCTGCATCGGTAATTGCATCCCTGTTTTTCATTATTGTTTGCAGATTGGACGAGGGAATTCCTAGAGATTCTGCGAAATCCTGACTTCTGTAAAATTTTCGTCGTACTTATTGAGAATTTGCAATTTTTCACTTATAGAAAGGGATTTCCGCTTCGACATTTTGCACTAACTTAATGTATCACAGACCCGCACTTCAAAGAGTTCAAAGATTCCCTCCTATCAGGGAAAAAAAAAAAAAAAATCTTTACAGTGTTAATTTCTTTTCGATACAAAATTTCCGATATAAAAAAAGCGCTACAAGCGGGATTTGAAGCGTTATAAGAGGGTAAAAGTATACAGAGCTATATAGAAAATTGCAGGGACCGTATAAAAGGAGCGTAAAGAACGGGATAGTGCTATAAGCGGGAGCGTAATAACTGGGTTTTACTGTATTTCATTAGAGGACTTTAAAAATTTATTAAGAAATATGGGTTTGGACATGAACCAGATATAGTCACAAATTATTATTCTATAATCCATCTGATATACATCAATTTCAGTTTAATTAAAATTTAAGAAAATTTAATTGCTCTTACAAATGAGATTTAAATTTCCTGTAACATTATTGAACTATATTGTCTTTGTTTTTATATGATTTATAAAATCTTGACTGAAATTGCTCAATTGTCTATAAAGGCTTTCAATCTTCTATAATCAAAATAGTTCCTTGAATCAAACTTCCTAATTCCAAATTATTAATTTAATAAGTTTTTCTGATAATTGGAAAAACCTGCGGAATATCTGTTTTTCTTCATTCTGTTTAACATGCAGTAGATACATAAATGTTAAGATAACCTAAATATGCACAGTTTTTATAAAAAAAAAAAAAGCACAAAAGTAAACAAATAGTCAGAACTGTTTGGGAAATCCATATTTTATTCTCGATTTCCGTCTTCGGATGTAAGGACACAGTGATTTCCGAAGAAGGAAATCAAGAACAAAATATGAATTTCCGAAATTGTTACTTTTTTGTTTGTTTTTTACAAAAACTGTGCATATTCGGGTCATCTTATATTTATCGATTTTTCTTTATTAAGAATTAAAATTAAAAATTTAATTTGAGATGTCTGTCTAGTCCTTGTAAAAACAGAAATTAGAATTATCTGAATGATAAGAACTTAAAAGTTTGAAATTGCTTTCCCAAATGTCATTTAATTAACAAGAATTTAATTATCGGCTCAGATAATTTATAATGCCTCTTTATGCATCTTTAATTTTAATTATTACTTTCATAATGCACTCTAAATCTTTGATAGGAATTACTTAAGTTTAATCTTGTTTTGGTTTATTTACAGCATCAAAACATTCTAAAGTGTGACTGTGCTTTTTTTATAATCTTTAATCAGTTTTTGAATTGTTTGAAGCATCCGTACGAATCCACTCTTATTAAATACTAAAATATCTGATGTGGTTTGAGAAGGTTTTTAAGCATTCTTTTAAGAATACAGGTCATTGTTGGAATCCGGCTAAAACTTTGATTAAGTAACTTATTTATATTTTTATTTATTTGTATATTACAGGCCTATGAGAAAAGGTTTCCAACTTGTAAGATGATCCCAGTGTTCATTGGCAGTGAAATTACGTCCGAGTATAAAAGTGAAGACGGTGCAATTCACATTATCGAGCGCAGATGTAAACTTAATGTTGATGCACCTTACATTCTTAAAAAAGTAAGTATTGCTTTACAGAACTTAGAGCTTCATAGCACTTAGACTATTCTTCTCTTATGTCTGCTTGATTTTAAGTAGTATTTGAAATTTCAGCAGTTAATGATGTGGGATTTTTATTATGTATTTTTTTTTTTTTTTGAAGGGCACTTTTGCTGTTTTGTTTTCACTTATGTTTCTGCAACTACTTTATCACCTCTAACCATTAGGTTGTGTAACAGCCGTATTACGATAGAATATTCCAAAAACTCAGAATTTAAATGAAATTTTTTCGAATTCATCAAAGAATTCTTAGAGTAATTTCTAATCATTACTATTAAGTCTTAGAAATTAGTTTTAGAAATTACTTCGGACATTATTGCTATTTTCTGACTTGTCATACTGTTCAAGACAACTACATCTAATACAGTCACTGTATTATCCTTCATTTCAGAAAATTGTCTGTCTTCTGTAGATATAACTAGGAGTTTTTCATCTTAAGAATTCCACTTTCACCATCAGTACTCCTGCTTCATTTGCATTGTTATTCTTTAAACTTTTACAACTTAACTAAAGATTTTTTTCTTTCTTTCTTAAATATTGTGATGTGTTATCTGGCCTGGTTCGTAAAAATAATAGTAGACTGACAACTGGGCTGGATCAAAACTCAGAACTAACTCGATCTGTTTATTTCAGGGAGAGCAAGGGTTTTTATAGACTGTACAATGATTTGTGATTGGTTGGTGGC
>JAFIDM010000004.1:39702715-39728837 GCA_023159025.1 Thereuonema tuberculata | reverse complement strand
GGGGGGGGGGAGGTTTGAAAAGAAAGCTTTTTTGGGATTTGAAATGAGAGTACCTATAAATCAGGCAATGGTAATTAAATTTATTCCATTTTGTAAATGAAATAATACTTGCAATTGAATTCACACAGTTGTAAAAAAAAAAAAAAAAAAAAAAATTCTCTTTTCTAAGCTTGATACACCAATGGTTTTGAAAACAAGGGTTAATAATGTTTAATCTTGTAGATATGTATAAGAAAATATGTGAAAATGTAAAAATAGGTGATAATTCTTTTATGTTGCACACTAATAAACAGTGCAAAATGAAAAGTAAATTTTAGTTTGTTTTTTTTTTTTTGAGATAGTGTTAATGAATTCTGTTTGATTGTATTCTGCTTACTTTAATTTTATCTAACCACATGTAATTTGTGAAGTTATTTATCAATTTAACTCGTTTTTTTACCACAGAGGGCATTGTAGTTCATTCGCTGATTGGTACTTCACTATTTGCATTCTGATTGGACCAGATCCTTCGGCTACGGGGTTCTCAAAAAAGGGTAGAATCCCATGATTGTTCTTTTTGTATTTAGTTGGCTGTATAAATAAGGAGTTGTTTCCTATATTGCAAATTACATTGAGAAAGGCTTGTAACTTCGGCAAGCCGACGTATGTGTATTTTATATTTTTAATTTTATAAAGTTAATTTTTAGAAACTGTGTGTTTGACCTTTTCCAATTAACCTTTCTCATACACGTAAAATAATTTTCCAGTTTATAAAATTGTAAATGTACTTCCTTGACCCCAAAAAAATCTTAGTAGAAATAGTAAAAGCAATGTTCCACTAAAAGCTTTTTATAAACTAGATTCCATATCAATGTAGCTGAATAGAAGTTATTTCAGAATTAAGACCAAAAGTTTTCAATTTAAAATGAAAATAACAATATTGAGCCAAGGAGCTGTGTTTGCATTCTTTAAACTTAGATTAAAGTTTAATTATGTTCGTACAGTAATTTTTTTTGCTTGTTTTTGTTTTTAATCCTTATTACTGTTGGTACTTTCATTGTATTTCAGAAATGTAAATTAGCATTAATGCTAACCACTTAGAAACATTAACAACATACTATCTATATGCTTATAAGTAGTGAATTTGATGTCATTTGCAGAATGAATTGAATTTAATAAGTAATTTATCTGTTTGGCTTACTTACAAAAAATTGAATTTACTGTAATTCAGGATAAGATTGATGAATGCCCAAGATTCCTTTCTCTTTGAATTTTGTTAGCAAAAACTGCTCAACTGATTAAAAATAAAGGGTAAGATTGCAGTTTAAAAGCATATGAACTTCAGAAATTAGCCGTGGTGATAGGTTTCTGTTTGTGAGCATTAGACTATTGTCATTCTATTTTGAGATGTACGACTAGTTCTGTATCAGGCTGAAATTGCTGAAGTTGATCAATCCATCTACCTATATTGTAATTAACGATACTTGATTTGTCACGGTAATTGGATAATAGATGTCAATTATAATAAATGAAATAATAAAATAATGTATATTTAGGAAAATTGATTTATATAATTTAATATTTAAAGTCAACCCAAAATGTTAGATTGTTACAGTATTTTTCAAATCCCATTTGTGTGAAAATAAGTATTGTATCCACATATTTCTCCACTATGAGGCTTTTAAGTTAATTAGCCCTTTAGCTTTAATATGTAGATTTCTAGAATTACTGGTTTTGACCAGTTGTTTATTGTGACAAATTTATTAAAATAATCATGCTAAAACTAATGCACTGTTATATAAATGAATGTGCATTAGTTTTAAGTATGATAATTTTAATAATTATATAATTCTTTGTTATAAAAATGAATAAGAATTATTTATATATACTTAGAATTTATTAATCTTGCAGTTTACAGGTAAAATTCTGAACTCACTAGTAATGTGAAAATCAAATTGCCTAATGACTGAAATTTTATGTTTAACCGAAGGTTCATCCCGAAAACCCTGATTGGACCTGCTTTGAACAAAATGCCAGTCTTGATGTAAGGTCTTTCTTTGGATTTGAAAGTACTGTGGAAAAGTTAGCCATGAAACAATATTCTCAAAATATCACAAAGGTAAGTTTATTGTTAATTAAAATGATAAAGAATATTTTCTTTACTTCTGCTGAGGGAAAAAAACTTAAATGCTCAGATTTAAAATTTGAATTCATCTAATATTTGTATGCTTTCAAGCACCAGTTTCACATAGAAATGTACAATTAGCTTATATTCTAAATATTTATGTACATTTTTTAATTAGAATCTATATACATCAATTCATTTTTATTCATTCATTGTCGTGTAAACATTGTCGTGTAAACTTAAGCAATTTTACAAAAAGGAAAAATAAAATAAAAGTAATAAAATGTTTTGTATGGAAATTTTACAATATGAATATGTTAGACTATATTTTTAGAATGTTAATGCATAACAGCTAAGAAATTGACAGCATTTATAAAGAAGATAAAGTAGAAATTAGTAAACAATTGATTTAATAGTAAGAGAATAAAAATTGTTTATTTTTGTCTTTGCTATTCAAGGGTTCTATTTTTTTTAGTTTACCATAATATTCTCTGAAATCCTAATTTATTAATAAATTCAGGAAAATTATCTGAATTTCAAAATCAGTGAAAAAGTATAAATTACTTTAAATATTTCATAAATTGGTAGAAAGTTAAGAGATTTTTGTACTCATTTGCTCCTTTTACTTTTGGAAAACCATTATGTAATTATTGTACATCAAACCAAATTTCCGTTTGATAACTTGAGTTTAAAGGTTTACAGCTGTTCTTTAAGCATAATTTATTTCATAAGGAGTAAAATTGACAAGATGGTATCTGTAGCTTCAGGATGAAGTTCAATCTGATTAGCAGATGTAGTGTTTTGTGTGAATGCTGCCTCTTTTGTTTGAGCAATTTGATGTTTTTTGACTAATTTAATTTAATTGTAGAGAAATCATTTAAAAAACAAATACATTTTCAGTTTAAAAAATTCTTTATATATAATCAGTTTTTATAATTATAATGCTGTAAATATTTTTATTTTAATCGAAACTTGGCAGAGGAAGAAAATACGAAAACATTGCTGGTATTAGGCTATTGTTAACACTATTGCTACTAAGAAAATATTGTAAATTAATAAGGCCTAACAGATTTACTTAAATATACACATTTATGAATTGCAACCTTTTTGAACTGTGAAAGTTCTTAATCAGATTTTGAAATTGTACGATTATTTAATATTAACATTTATTAAATGTGGGTTGCCTTATTAAATTTACTGCAATTGTCATGTTAAATATGAAAACCATTACTAAATAATAATAATAATTATACTAAAAAAAATAAAATTTGAAAGTTCTTTTCATTTTATATTTGGATTAATAAAGTAAACTCACAAATACAAAAAGCATTTCCATTAATTTTTATTTTTAGATTTTTGGTGCGACTGTTTGTTTTTAATTTTTCACCCAATTTTGTTGAGATAAATGCAGAAAATTTAAGTATTGCTTTTTAATTTAATAAATTTTTTTCAGGGAAAAGAAATAATTGAGTACTACATCAATGAACTGTTGAATGAAGGAGTAACATTCGTTCCTCAATTTAAAGACCTAACTCCTATCAACCATTGCAAGAAGTCAGAGTTGCTTAGTGGCCTGAGTACACCAAGCGAAAGCTCTGAGGAACTACAACTGGGAGCTTCTGCATCAAATACATTACCAGAAATCTTGCTTTCTGATGGTAGGGCATTCACTGAATTTGATTTCCTAACCATAATAAACAAAACTTACAATCTTTGAGCAACCTTTGTTTTCAATAATTTTTATCAGTTGTTAAAATACTAGCAAAATCTATTTTTTTGTTTGTTTTAAACTGACAGTACCTACTTACAGTTATAAATTTTCATCTCATAGGACTGAACTTATTTGAATATTTTAAAATAAATAAATAAATTTTTTAGAACATGGCATTTTGAATTTGTTTTTGCTTTTTTGTTTTTAAATGCTTAATAATTCAGTATGTATTGTTTTACAGATGCAAATTACAAGTTGGATACAGATTACATTGAAAGATGCCTTGGAACTTTATCACCACTTCAAGAATCTCGACTTATAGAGTTACGTAAATGGGTAGCTGAATCACAAAAGGGAATGGTGAGTAAACCGTTGTGCAGATACTCCTTTTCTTTCTCCTAATCAATTAAGAATATTTAAAGTTTCCCTCTAAATGTACTTAGAATGTGAGAAGAATGATGCTTAATGATATGGTTACCATCAGTATGATTGGAATATAATAGCAGTAAACAAGTAAGAATAATGCACAATTCATAGTTTCAGAAGTTCTGATGTCATTGATAAAAATTGGTATAAAACAGTATGAATAAAACTTGAATCAATTCTTTTGGGACATACAGATAACATCCTTACTCCCTCTGTACTTGTTTTCTTTCTTGCCTTTTGATTTACATATTCAGTTAATGAAGCAAGCCTTTTGGGACTTTATTTACTCATAGATTTTATACAAAACCATTTGGATTATTTCATTCTTGTCCTGAACTCTCGGCAAAAGATATCCTTTCATCTTGCAGTGCAACATGAAAGCATTTTAAGTTCTGCTTTGAGATGTTCTCCCGTTTTGTCCTATTAGTTTATTTTTGATTTCATAGTTACTTTCTTTGATGGAAGATTGTCAATGAAACTGGGTTTCTCATGTGAAAATAAAATGAAAGCTTCTTTTTATAACTTGGCACAAACTGATAATATCACTAGAATTTCCTCTCTGAAGTTTGTCATATTTTTATACAAATTCCAATAGAACAATACATTTCAGTTGGTTTTTGTGCCTCTACTTTTTCTCTTTCCTAAACTTCATATCTGTATTAAATTTTATAATAACAGACTAATTTAGAAGGTTTTATTTTTCCTTAAAAATATAGCATTGTAAATAAAATCAAATTTTAATTTGAAATCATTAAACAAGATATCACATCCTAACATTGCAAATTTAATTCTCCATAGTACAAAGTACTCACAGTAGAATTTTTTTAAGTGAAGTTCTGTATATTTAAAGAACTTATCATTCTTCCTGAAATTAGAATTCAATATCCAACAAAATGATAGATTTTCATCAAAAATAATAAAATAAAATTATTTCAAAAGAACACTCGTCCACTTTTAGTCATGAATACTTAGAATAGTGAAATACAGATTTTATATATATATTATTTATTTTTTTTTGCTGTCATATTGAGAATAACAGCAATAAAGAAAAGTCTTGCAAATTTTTATCCTTTCCAAATTTCATTTTAAATATTTAATTTAATTTCCATTCTTCTTTATTAGGTACCAAGTGATTCCACCCTCCTGCGTTTCCTACAAGCAAGGGATTTCAATTTAGAGAAAGCTCGTGAAATGCTACACCAGTCATTAGTTTGGCGTAAAAAGTATCAAGTAGATCGCATATTAAGCACCTATACACCACCTAAAGTAGTTCTGGACTACTTTCCTGGTGGTTGGCATCATTATGATAAAGGTAATGCAGTTTATTAGAACTGTAATAATCTCAGAATAGCTTTTATTGTTCAAAAGTCAAGTGTAGTTATTTTAGCCGTAATTTCCTTATAAAGAACATACAGGATGTATCATTTGTACCCGATCAACCCATTCTTCCTGTGAGCCATTTCGAGAACAGTTTATACATTATTGCAAGAATAGTAGTATCCTAACACAAGAAGGGCATCGGAATGTTTCACTTATATAACAGTGGGCATGCACCTGATGTTGGTACAAACACTTTGTAAAATTAAACGTGCTTAAGTGATTGTGCAATAATTCACAATGGCAGGCAGGGAAAATGGTGCATTCCGGTTAATGTTAAAGCAACATTTCTGTCATTAAGTTTATTTGAGTCAAAGGGCAAAATCTTTGTAGCAAGACATTGATGAGGAATATGGTTTTTATTAAAGAAACCATGTTATTCCAAAACATGAAACAATGGCGGCAATCAAGAAGAAATTTGAAGACGCTGGTTTTGTTGCAGGAAAACATGCTGTGTAAGGGTTGAACACCATAATTACTACCAAAGAGAACTAACTCATCTTGATGAAATTGACCAGGTCATTGATTGTTGCGACTGTATGCAAAATTGACAGGATCCAACTGATGCACCCTACATAAATTAGTATTGTGTTAGTATTGTAAGTAGTGGAATTATATAATGTGTCTTCAATTATATACTATTTTTTTCCCCTGTGTGCAGTATTAAGAGGTGAGCAAGTAGTAGTACGGATTATTATCCTTGAGTTAAATATATGTCTTAAGTTTCATGGAATACTAATGGCAGATAGTAGATGATAGTAATTAGTCAGAATGGTGCTTAATAGATTTACATTATTGTAATGATGTGGTATATTCGTATAGCATTGCTATTGGGTGATCCTTATTATTATTAATATTGGGTGACCCTTAAAATTGCTCAGCAAAATGTTTGAAGTCAAAGCTAAACCAAGTTGAAAGAATAAATTATGATTTTTCTCATTTTGTCTGCAATTTATAGATGGATTGCTCCCAAAATGGAATCAGAAATATTGGCATGAATGTAGGAGTTTCTTGAGTATATATCACAACTTACGAAATGCCATCTTTAGAACATTTGATAAACCTATTACATTTACCATTGCAAATCCTTGTACCTCCTATTCCTTAGCTTTTAATGACTAGTATTCTACTTTTTTTTTTTTACTTAAATTTCAACATTCTCATGTGTGGGCTGACATTCAAAATGAAGTTACAAGGAACATCAAAAATTTGCATGCTTGTGTTGACTGGTTTGTCAGCCAAGTTTGGCAATTAATTTACCAAATACGAAATTAGAATAACAATAACAAATTCTTAATTTGATTTTTAATTTTTCGATTTTAAGAATCGAATTAACTTAGAAGGTAATTTTTTTTTATTTATAATTTATTGTAGATGGTCGGCCATTGTATATTCTACGAGTAGGCCAAATGGATGTGAAGGGCCTAATAAAATCCATAGGCGAAGAAGGAGTCCTAAAACTGGTAAGTTTGTAATATGCTCTGCCAAAAAGAAAAAATCTTCTACAGTAATATTATTTTATTTTAAGCACTAAAATTTATATTTAAATTTGTTTAAAAATTAAATTTTGTAAATAGCAACAGATTACTATTGGTCAGATGCAATATAAGAATTACCTAAAACAAACAAATTTACTTCTATCGTGTGTTTTGAATAATAATGCACGATTGGAATTCTTTTCATTTTTTTAATCCTAATCCTGTAAATTAAATAAACAAACATGCCAAGTTCTGTTTTTGGCATTCTTAGTATCTAATTGCAAATGTTTACTTACTTTAAATGCACTTTCTTTAATTGATATTATTTTTAATTCCTTTTTTTTTTTTTTTTTTTTTTTTTGTAGACTCTTCACATCTGTGAAGAGGGTTTAAGAAAAACTGAAGATGCAACTAGATTAAAAGGAAAGCCAATCAGGTAATGAAATTACTTTTATTGTAAAATGTATTCTTATTTGAAGATAAAATTTAACCTAAAACAAACAAATTTACTGTTATGTGCTTTGAATAATTAATGCACCATTTGAATTCTTAAAATCGAAAAGATAAGTACACAAAGTTATATTAAAAAGATTTTATACACTAAAAATATAAGGACATGACTGGTTTCATTCTATGACTGGACATTATTTTTAATATAATTGTGTGCACTTGCCTTTTCAATTTTATCTGTACAGTAGACTCCCTCTTAATGGGATTAAATGGGACGGAGGGTAAGCCGGTTAAACGAAAATCCGGTAAAACCGGAGAAGTAAAATAAATTAAAGTTCGGATGTATTTGTCTTATAAATAAATACACAATTAAAATATTGCATCATTTTATTCAATGTATTAGTTACATACCATTAAAAAAATGAATAACCTTTTGAACAAATTTTCAACTCTTAAGACAATGGTATATCCGAGAACAAACAGTGATTTAAATGATTTTGTCGCTCATCCAAAATCATCTTTCTTTCCATTCCATGCAACTATACTGGATATGTTGTATCTGAAATACGCGCGTTACTGATACTAAATAACGAAAGACGTATCTATTTTTTACATTTTAAAGATAAAAAAAAATTGGCCGGTTAAGAGGGAATCTACTATACTCTGATTTCTTCTAAATAATTTCCTTTTCATTATATATTTGACAAATTCTTTTTTTTATTGGTATTTCTCCTTTACAGTACATGGACTTGTTTAGTGGACTTAGATGGTTTGAATATGCGGCATCTTTGGCGCCCTGGTGTACGAGCATTATTACGTATTATAGAGATCGTGGAAGCCAATTACCCTGAGACGATGGGAAGAGTTTTGATTGTCCGTGCCCCTCGCGTCTTTCCAATTCTTTGGACTCTAGTCAGCACCTTTATAGGTAGGAGAATTTAATTGCATTTTAAATGCGATTTTTCATTATTTTGCCAAATAGAAATAATCAAGATTCAATTTTTCATGTTTATCATTATACTGAATGCTAATTATCAAAACAACATTTGTTTTAAATGGCATTTAGATCATGTGTTCTCAAACTTTATAGATGCTAGTTGCTTTTATATTGTTCTTACCTCAAAGCCCTACCCGTACGTTTCTAAAATGTCAAGAATCGGCCCAATCTGTTAGATATAAAGTTGTACCACCTTTAAAATTTGAAGTTAATAATACACCAGAAATGATTATAAAGTTATATAGTTTCCTTATCAGGTGTGAATTGGCCCTTGAATTGCATTGGAATTCCTGATTGAATTTTGCAATAATATTGACTGCTTCTCATATAGACAGTTTGTTGTAAAAGTGACTAATCCCTATTTTAACAATTAATTGACGACTTTTCGAAAGTTTGGACATATGTTGATTTTTAGCGAAATCGCAACTGCGTTCATTTTTTTTAAAACTTGAGGTTGCTTAGAATCTAAAGAAATTGCTTCAGCTATTTTCTTTCATTTTTTTAGCTAAATGCAGGGTTTGCACCTACAATGTTTGGTGTCTGGATATTTGTGTGTTGTTCCTCCTTACACACACATTTTTTATGGACTAAAAAATATGATGATCTGTTGCACCTCAGGTAGACACACCCTGGCTGAATGTTTTGCTTTTTTTACATTTTACATTATAATCTAGCAGAATACCAGTTGTCTATTACTTTTATGTCCTTTTTTTTTTTTTTTTTAATTCCGAAAGCCAATTTTAAATTAAGTTCAGCAACTCGAGCTGTATTTATTCATGACTTATTAAAGTCTTTCTAAGAAATTGTGGATCTCTTCAAAAACTGATTATCATCGTTGCCTTCGTGATTGTAGTGCATTTTATTAAGAATTCTATATGTCAGCTCCACTAACAACCCAGTAAACAAAAGGTATGGGCTTGGTTGTATTACTAACATTTTTATACATATGTACAATATCTGTTTGATAATGTTGATCAAACAGCACTAGATAGTGAGAATTGATGTGAATTATTGTCTGAAAGTTCTTTGTTATTGATCCAATTATTAGGTAACAAATTGAGTTACTAAAATTATTATCTAAGAAACACATTTTACGTGCTGGAATTTTTTTTTTTTTTTTTGAAAATTATTACAGTTTGTCGGAACCTAATTGAATTTTGAATGCATTTTCTTATTACTTACCTTGAATAGTATTGAGAAAACTCTTGAAAAGTATATCCTACATAACAATCAGAGCTAGCATATTTTGAAATGGAGCTATTCAGCAAAATTGATTTCTGACTTATATTTTAGAGAGGTGATCTTGTTTAAAACTATCGAATTACTGCAAGAACAAAAGGTCTGCTTTCAGTTGACCAAATCTATGGTGATGACTAATTAAACCCTATTTCTTGTGCTAAATTCTTAAGAGCTTCTTGTATCTCTGCTCCTTTTGATGTTGATGGTTTAGATCTTAGGTTCCTAAACTTATTTGGTCTACTGCCTCCTTTAAAAAAAAAAAAAATTACTCGGCTCCCCACTGGAGATCTACCTTTATTAAGCTAACAAACAGAAAGATGTAGTGATTAATTTGCTTTCTTTTATGTATCTACATCCTATAACTACCGCTACTACTGCCCCCCCCCCCCTGGATCATTCCAGCACTCCCCCAGGGGGCGGTATCACCCACTTTGGGAAACAATGGTTTAGATTAGCGGTCAGCAACCCGCGGCCCATGAAGCGTTTTGGTGTGGCCCACGAGGCATGTTGGAAGATTTGTTTTTGTTTTTTTTTTTGTTTTTTTTTTGGTTGTTAAAATAAGATTTTCCGTTTTGGCCCAAGTGTGGCCCGCAGTAATCCCCACATAACATATTTGGCCCTTTTACAACAAAAGGTTGCCGACCACTGGTTTAGATGATTAAACATAGGTTTCTGAAACTTTTGTTACTGAACCTAGGTTTTTGTTTTCTTCACTCGCCAGTCAAAATAAAGTCTGTTAAAATTTGACTTATGTCAAGAAAATTAATAGATAGCATTTGGAGCATTTATATTGCTACAATTTCTGTTGTATTCAATTGGCTTCTATCTGCCTTGTCATTTTAGGTTGGCATTAGTTTTTTCCCTCTATGTCAGTATTTGTTGGAGACAAAGATCTGCTTATAGCAAAATTTAAGCATTACTTAATAATGACAATAGAAAGAAGAAAAAAACAACTAAATAATTCAGAAAGTATATGATTCTATTATTGATGTTTGCTAAAATCAAAACTTTTTAAATGACAGAGTTGAAAATGTTGCTGAATAATCAATCAAAATTTCCTTTTCTGTACAGAAAGTGTTTATTTTTTTTACATTTAAAAAAAAAAAAAAAAAATCCATTTGAATGGAAAAGAAAATTAATCAATATAAAATTTTAAGTTACTTTCTTTCTATTCTAATTTTTAATGGATTTATTTCAGATGAAAATACCAGAAAGAAATTCATTTTGTATGGAGGCAATGATTATCAAAGTCCTGGAGGTTTGACAGATAATATGAAAGAGAACATCGTCCCCGATTTTCTTGGTGGCAAGTGTCGGGTGAGTATTTTAATACATCAACATCATTAATTGTTACTTTTAGTGTAGAAGGAAATATCAGAGGCCTTTACAGAAAGTGAACCACAAGGAAAAATGCTTAGTAGATGATTCTTTTATTTAGCGTTATTGTTGATAACACATTTTAATGAATAAAATTAGAAAAATTGAAATAAAAAAAAGTGCTCTTAAAGAATGAAAGAAGTGTTGAGGTTTAGAACAGTAAGCTTTAATTAATCATTTGTTTGCCGCTAAAACAGGTGGCAAAAATAAAGAGTATGTTACTTGTGGTTATGAGATATAGTCAAATAACGAATTTAAGACTGTTTAATTTCAAAAAGTTTTATGATTATAAAAATTAGAAGGAAGAGCAAAAAAAAAAAAAAAAACTAAAATTAATAAGGACAAGGGTAGTTTTTGAAACACTTTGCAGAAAATGAAGAATAATTGGAATTTTGCATTTGAATTTTCAAAAGGTAAAGGTGAAAATATACTGTTTCCGAGGCTTCCACTAAAGTTTTGATACTGTTGTGAAATTTACAAATGGTTTTTGATTTGAAGAAGCAAATTGGAAATTTGAAATGGAGAGAAAACGCCACTAATATTGTTTACATAACATAAAATGTTTTTTTTTTCCTTCTATTATTTTATCACGCTTTAATATTTAGTTACTTGTCAAATATCAATGCCAAAAATTGTAAATAAATTTTAATGGTTATCTTTAACTTTTTATATTTTTATTTGTTTTAGACTTCTATTCCTGATGGTGGACTTGTACCCAAGTCTTTATATATGTCTGAAGAAGAATATGAGAGGCAAAGATCGGAAGATAATCCTCTATGCGAAGAAAGCATATACCAGTCGGCTACGCTTGGTAAAGGCCAGGTTCATGAGGTGAGTTATGTATTTACTTGCTGCTTAATTTAACAATAGCAGTTAATTTATCCTCATTTCCTTTTTTACAATTTAGAGTAGTGCTCAAAGAATTCCTTTTTTGCATCTTTTTAAAATCTGATGTTAGTGTATAAAATTCATAAATAGATTGGAGGCAAGTGCAGATGAAATATTAAAAATGTATTAATACATTAATACTTTCAATTTCGTTGTCAAATTTCAGTGAGACCTTTTGAAATCTAATATGGATATCAAGTGTAGTTGTATTTTTTAACTTAATATATTCTTAAATATCCTTTGGGTATCCAGTTAATTAACACGCTTTGTATGTTTTTCATCTGGTTAGTGTGCTTTATTAGAAAATACAAATAATCAAATTGACCTGTTTTATAAAAGCAATATTCATTCTACGAAAATGTTGATGTTGACAATTCTCATCTAATCACAATACAATGCAAGGCAAAGTTACATGGGCAATAAATAAAATGGAATTTTCTTTACATATTGCAAAGATGATTATAAAAGAAACCTTAAGCTTATTTGTACCATTACAACAAAAACGTTAATTGACTTGATGTAATCTAGAAATCTATACTTATTTGAAAGAAAAAAAAATCATAAGATGCATCCATAATATGCTCTTAGGTTCTTAATATTCAATTTTGTGTATGATCTGAACTGAATATTTTGTTATTCATTGATGGAATGATTTACGTGCTTCATTTAAAGTTGATTATGTGAACAAGGCTTTCAGAGATGTTTTCTTTCAAGTCCTAATTATTTTCATCAGAAGCTATTCTTTTATACGTATCCCCTTTAAAATAGAATCATTCTTCAATTCATGAATAACTTCCAAGAAAATTTGAGATACATGAAGCATCCAGTTTTATTGTGTTTATATTAAGAAAAGTTCTCTTCTATTATTTCCAAGCTCCAAAAATCACATTAGGCTATTTTTGAAGTTAGTTAATTTTGATTGAAAGTTATTTAAACTATTGTTTCATTAAGAAACAATGCTGTCATTGTGTCTGTGTTCACTTTCCAAAGAGTTTCTGAAGCAAGCGATAATACTGTCACAAATGCACCTGTCTGCTTCTCTTCTTTAGAAAGCCCTTTCTCCTTCCTTCAAGATTATATTCCTATTGCCTACTTTATATCTCTGCCCCTTTCCATGTTCTCTGCATTCCTCTCATTGTGTCAAACTCCCATGTCTGAAGAGTTTGTGGCCCATCTCAAGTCCTTGTTCCTTGCCAACCTGATGTAGAAGAATATCCTTGATACTTGACAACCTCACTAGTGGCCCAAGAGAGCTTTGATAGATGTCCTACAAAAGAATTAAGGCTGTGAATCCTGTTGTTTTTGCCATTAGACATTACTCCACTTTCCCCATTACATATTACATCCCTGACCCACTCTTGTAGGGAAACAAAAAGAAATGCCGTTCTATATAAAATGCTATGTACTTTCCTGACCACTGGGAACAAACACCTTCACCTCCCCTCCTGAGCAGTGTAATGCCAGACCCCATTGAGAACAGACCACTGTGAAAGTTAAGATGAGTGAACATCACATTATGTGGGATATCCCTTTTCAAAACCCATAAATTCTCATGTCTAATTTCCTCTAAAGGAAGTTGATGACTCCCACGATCCAGTGCCAGGATTCTTGATGACTCTTTCAGATTATCACTTGGATTCTTTTATTGCTCCAGTGCTTCTTTTATAGGACTACAGACTGTGCTCTGAATGCAAAGCCCTAACATTGTAATAACGTAAAACAAGTATTTTCTGCATCGCTTGCCCACCTCTACTGCTCTTTGTTGCTTTGCTATCAGCTCCCTTTCTTCCTAATTAGAACAGTTAAAATACTATACGGTGGATCTCTGATGAACATTTAATTTGTTCACTCTAACATTCTTAGCACGAAAAACTTGCAACAAGAACTGTTTGTAACATAAAAATTGTCTAACCATTTGCAGCCAATGTCCATGCAAATCCATGATGTAATTCTACAAATACTTTATAAACACTGAAAATTCATGTTAATGCAGTGCTATGTAATTATACTTAATGGTATATTAATAAAAACAATATATTTATTAAGAACATTGTTATTTACCTTCAGATAGGAAATTTAAACATTGGGTCATTGGTAGTGATTGTAGTGGAAGAAAGAGGGTTACTGCTTTGAAGGTGAATCACCTTCCATAATGTTAATTTTATATAAAATACACTACCTATCCAAATATTAACCACTTTAATCAAATAATACAGTTGTCGTCATTTTGGGGAATGATAAGCAAAGCATAGATTCAACCTGCAACATCACTTGCAGAAAACTTGTGTACCAAATTTTTCATTGTAACATACATGATATTATTGCAACCATTACACCTTCTATGAGCCATTTGTAATACAGGATAAAAATGCTTGCTTGTACAAGATTCTTTCCTTCTGTAGTACCTATTTTCAAAGGGTTTTGTATATTTTAAGGCATATTGATGTATTCTAAATCTTAAGATCATACTTTGTTTATTTGTAGATTGTCATTACTAACGAAGATAAAGGATCTGTCATATGTTGGGATTTTGATGTGCTGAAGCAAGATGTAACGTTCACGGTATTCAGAACAAAGGTGCCAATTCGAGTTGACAATACTGTTGTACATTCAGCAAGTATGAACCCTCTCGCACCAGATCCTGCCCACATATCTTATATCGAGAAAACTTGGAAGGAAGGAGTCGATTATTTCAAAGTGGAACCTCCCCTTCTGTGCCATGATGGTGAAAGCATACAGGTAGGAATAAAGATATCGATTAAGTCGGCTGAAAGTTTCTGTACAACTGAAACCTTTAATTTGGTTCTATTGATATCATTACTAGGTTAATTTCTTAATAACACTTTGCTGCTGTATTTTAAATTTAAATAATATATTACCCATTTCCTAATAAGGAGAAAATATTAGTGTTTTGTTAAGTGATTAAGAAAAGTGACATCATTCATTGAATATCTTTGTAGGGATCACATGTAACTTCTCACGTTGGAACATATATTCTCCAGTGGAAGTTTCCTGAGATATCTCATGGACACCATACCTTCGATATTATTGACAGTATCACCCATCACAAAGCAAAAATCATGTATTATTATGAAATACTGAAATCGCATGACTTCAGGTAAGTTTACATTGACGATTTGCATTTTAATAAAGTCTTTTCTTTTTTAATTTGAAAAATTTTTAGAGGGCGTTATATAATAAATATATTTTTTTAGCCTGTACAAAACAAATTTATTAAGTCTTAGAAGTTTTGGGAAAATTAAAGTGAAATGTTAAAAATAACAAACTACGGTAATAAATTTCAATCTGTTCCGAATAAATTATTGAACTTGGTAGAGGAAAGTATTATACCTCTATATAATAATTTTTATTATATTTATTATATTTTTTAAAAAGCAGTTTCATCATCTCTAAGACAATGTAAAAGAAAATAAATAAAATATAAAGTAAATCAATTGTTATTAAATGTTTTTAGTTTTGAAAGTATTGACAACTTCATTAACTAACTCGATGCTTTTAATTATCAGTATATTTCAAGAAAACGCTGATGTTCTGAAATCATTAACTGAGATCACACATTTTTTAAAGAAAATGATTGACGATTACGCGATGGCATTAAACTTACACAATTTATATTTTATAGTTAAGTATAAATCTGAAGGAGGAGTAGGCCATGTTAAGTAAATGTAAGCTTCAATGAAAGATTTTCTTATTCTATTTGAGTTCTTTGATTTGTTGGTGCAGTTTCATGAGCCTTTGTCAGGAAACGAAGGCACAATGAACCAAGCCAAAATATTGAATGAATCTCAACCGGAGAAATGTTCATCGAAGCTTACATTTCTTTGTGCATGTACTCACTTAGTTGAAGTGCACATCTAATTAATTATTTTATTATTAATTTTTTTAGGGGATCTATGACCAGCCTTCATTCTTGCCAGAGTGGAGTCTCATCTCTCAGTATTGGTACAGCTGCCAGCTGTCAGTCAAATATCAGCTCATGTCCTTCAAGATGATGGCTGGAACTCGCTTGCCCTGCAGCTTAGCCGGTATTTAAGATTTTCCTTTGAAGCACTTAGTCTTGCATTTTGCATTCCCAAGCAGCCAAGTAGAAATGGAATTGTGAGAAAAAGGAGTAGTTCCAGTGCTTTTCTCTTTTATTTATGATACAGAGAGCTTTTCCTCGCTACTGTTATTAGCAATGACGTTGATGGTGAATTCTCGTTAGTGCGTGGAGAAAAGTTTGAACTGATGAAGTATAGTTACAGTAAAGAGCAAAGCAAGCTTGTGGTCGACCAAGAGCAGTTCATCGTCGACATCATGTATATATTGTATAACTTATTTGAATGCTATATTTTTTAATAGAATAATGTGGTGTTGTGTGAAGTTTCTTCGTATTTTTTAACCTACCATTAACCGGATGGTTAGGTTATTTGTAAGGAAAGGCTTCGGTTAGCACCACAGTGAAATGGTAATCTTGAATCAAGAATTTGATTCTTCAGACTTTTTAAGAAGTTAAGTATTGTATTTAATAAACCTGTAGATTTGCATTTTTAGATCTGTAGTTATATGTATTAGGTGTCTAGTTTTACAATTATAAATATATATATATGTATGTATATAATGTGGTAATCATTTTTACAGTAATTTATTCTGGTTTAAGTAGCGGTAATCTATTGCCTATTCTTGCATTATTCCTGTCTTTTCCTATTGTTTATTTGCAGTTATTGTGAAAAAAAAAAAAATCCACTTTCTTTCTTTCTTTTTTTTTCCCCAGTAACTTTTTCTCTTTTTTTCTCTGTATTTATTTACCCCAGATATGAGTACTGCCAGCAAGTCTGAGTAGTTAGCTCAAAGTTAGTAACTGCCTTGCAGTGCATTCTTAGTAAGGGATTAGAGCCTTATTATATCTTTGTGACAATGTGTTAGGCATTAGTGACATTCTACTTAGATCTAACGTGTATTAATCATGTTGGTTCACATATACAATACAGTTGTGAAATAAATAAATAAATATAAACAAATATACCCTTGCTACAGTATTAGAGTTTAAAAGTTGTGCTGTTCAGTTGAGACACATTATCTAGGTAATATAATTGGAAAGTGGTACAAATAGGTAACACTTGGCTAAGCAAATATAAATATGTATAAATCCTCCAAATGTCAATATAATTTCATGAAACTAGTTCAAATACCTAAAATAAATATATGCATGTTCAAAGTAATAATCTAAAATAAAAGCTAATGTCGTAGGAAACTTCATTAAATTTTTGAGACCTGTCAAACTACGTATGATGTCATTAGTTTTAACTAATGTTTAAGTGGTTAAATTCGGTAATGGATTTAAGATACTGAAGCGTTCAGCCATTGGCTAACTTAAAAGTTCATGTCAATTTTGTACAAAAAAAAAGAAGGATTATATTTTATTGAATAGAAATTTATTGTAAATAAGCAACAAAAATGCAAAATTTAAAATAAATAAATATATCTTGAATTTGAGTAAAAATATTCATATTTTTAAATGTAAATTGGGGAGATATAAAATGTGATTGTTTTTCAGAATATTTTGATAAAATTGCTGGAATTGATGTAAATATAAAAGATGAAGATGGTTTATTTTTTTAAAATTTGATGAATTATTGTTAAAATTTTGGTGGTTTTCGACTTAAATTGAAATGTGAAAACTTTGAAAAATAACAAGGAAAAAAAAAGAGTATACTTAAGTCAAAAATCAAAATTTTGCTGTAACAAACTTTGCGGATATATTTCTTTTCATTAATATTAATTATATTCTTATTGCATTAATGTTTTAACTTAAATTGGTTGAGACTTTTAATATTTAATTTTTTTTTTTTTTTTGAAAGATTGTTGTGTTTATTACCTTACATCATTTTAGATGGTATATAAAGTTTTATTTTTGGAGGCAAAACATTTTCCTTAGAAAATTAATGTTAAAGCAACAACAATGAATTTGTAATTTCAAGCCAATTGGAATGCTTTGGAAGCTGGTTTAGTAGGAATGTTGTCTCATATGTCTCAAATTATCCATTCTAAAATTTTATACAGTTGTGAATCACTAACCGAAATCAAGGCTTTAATTATTTAGCGTAAATGTAATACTAACTAATTCTATCTTTCCTGTTAGTCCTTACTGAAATCTTTGAGATATTGTAAGTGTCGTACAATTAGCAGGTAATCCTTTAGAAATGACAGTTGCATTACCTGCATCATAGGGTGTTTAAATAGATCCTATAACATAGAATACACTACAGTTTCAGAATTATTAGAAAAAGTCACTGTAATTTGAGGACCTAACTTCAAGAGTAGATATTAAGTGGTTGACAATACAGTAGAAACTTACCATTTTCTCCAATTAATAAAAAAAAATAGAAACATTATCTTTCTAGGGATATTCGGTGGTAGCCATTAGTACTTTTGCTATTATTTAATAAGCTTTCATTTGGAAAATAAAAATATCAACCTATCGAAAAACTGATGTTATACTGTGTAATTGGGATATTTTTTTCCTCTCTCTTCCTTCTGTTAAATGACAACTTTAATTTGGAACACGGTATTCCATTGAAAAGCTTAATTTAAATATCAGGAGTCTTGAAAAAGTGTCTGTATTTTTTTTTCCCATGACATTCTCAGAAAGGACCTCAAATACTGTTCCCAATTACACTTAGCAACTTTTCACACATCTTTTATTTTATTTTTTTCTTTCAGTGATTCCCGTTTCACAGTAATTTTACTTTAGGAGTTTTTGTGTTTAAAAAAAAAAAAATAATTTATTGCCTTTAACATTTACTTGTCACCAATGTACTTTTTTTAACTGTTTGATACCAGAAAATTGAGTGTAATTAATCATTGACATTTTAATTTTTTTTATAATTGTTAATAACAGATGACTGTTCAGTTAATGTTGAGATATTTTCTCAGCAAATACAGTTGCCAACAATACATTGTCATTTTTGAATACCAAACTACTGTCCTCATTAGAAAAGCATAAAATTGAAATCAAAAATGTAAATAAAAATTGAAAAACTGTTCTTTTTAACTATATCAGCTGCAGGGCATCTGTCAATGATGCTCTTGCTTTTTTTCTTCTGAAAGTGAAGTTTGATTTCTGTTGTTTTTTTTTTTCCAATTCCAGTTGCTACCGTGAATCCCCCGACTTCCATTAACATATTCTTCTCCATGAAATCCCAACTTTGTCAAATGTTAATATAAAGCTCTTCCTTACAATAACAATAATCACATGTTCTTGACTAAATATTTGTAAAAATATCTTAAACTCCAAACAACTTCTACAACCAAGTCTTGCAGCAGCTTCAGAAATTTTAGTTTAAAATGTAGAGCAGTTATTTCAGTATAGGATCTTAATATTCACTCTGTAAATTTGTTTCGTTTATATTTAACTTAGAAAAATAGATTTGTGTTCGTATAGATGCTCTATTACATCCTCAGCAATTGAATTTCTAATGTTACTAATGAAAGCTTTAGAGCTTAGGAAAACCGATGGAAATAAAGTTATTTAGGGAAAACTTTAGTTATTAAACTAAAGTTTAGGTTTTAAATGTTTATTATTGCACATTACTCACCAAGTAGAGCAATAGTTAATTGGAAATAAGTGTAAAAGAAGCATTCTCCGAAGGAATTGGCCATTTAGATTGAAAGGCAAGGTACTTTAAAAATTATTCCTTAAACCTTTATAGCTGTTTGTATAAGAATTACGAATCTGTACATGCTGTTGATTTTTAATGGCTTTAAAACTGCTTACGATTTTGAAATTTACCAAACGAAATTGCTCACCAGAATGACAATCTAGGTTCTCAACGATACAATTTTTATTACTTGGGGAGTTCTGTTGTAGATTTGCTTATAGAGAAGCATCTTTTGAATTAAAGGTTGTTTCATAGGATTTCACTGAAGTTTTAATATTCGGATCTTGGCTTGGTTCCACAGAACCCAGATTAAAAGAACCTTTAGTTTTAAGAAACTGTTTTGATGGTCAGATATTAAGGATGGGATTAAACTCCATTGAAATGTTTAGTATTTTCCTTCCATTTTCCTATACTTTAATGTCTATTTTAATAAAAATGTTTAGAATTACAGGAGAGAAAAAAAATTGTTATTGAGAGTAAATACAATTTAACTTATTGTGTATTCTTTTGCTTTATTTATTATTTTTCTTAAATAACTTTTACTTCTATTTTATTTTAAATTTACAAATTAAATAGAATTTAGAGAGAAGTAAAACTCGAATTATATTATAAATTACAGAAATACATTATTTGTTAATCCGTAATGAGTACAAACTTCTTTTTTTTTTTAGTTGTGGAAAAAATCATTGTTTACAAGCTCTTCCACTTCAGATAAAAGAATTTTATGGAATATATTTTTATATATTGTGAAAAAATTGTGTCCATTGCATTAGTGTATGCTGCTGAATAACGAGAACGTAAAACTTTCTGATTGCAATGGTTTCAGATCTACTAATAAATAACTTATTCAAACTCCCAGCATCTAAAGCTAATGCAAAATAATTTTCATACCCTTCACTTGTTTTATCGAGCACTGTGTTTTTGATTCAAAATTTTAATAATGAAATTCTTTTTAACTTTTTTTATTAACATGTATTTATTAAAAGATGATGTGCAACATTGCTGGAATTAAGAATTGATCTAAGTATTTGTTTCAGAATTATAATTGAACTTGTTTCACTTGTATCAAGTAAAATATAGGACTGTTATCATTAAAATTAAATGTTTTTTTGAAAGGCTGTTTTTTTGTTTTTTTTTCTTTCGTGGCTGAAATCTTTACCCTCCTTGGAATTTGTCGGATAGTTTTGGTACATCCTGCAACATCGCGATTACATTCAAAACTACTGTAACTTTATATAGTACACAAAAAATCAATTGAAGATTTATAGTTTCCTGTTCAGTTTTCCCACTTTTTTTTATGGATTCACTTATTTTTGAGCCACTTGTTAAAAATTTTCCTTGTACATTTATGACATGAACCTGAAATTCTGAGTGTCAGTCAGTAAAACACTTTGTCTAACTGAATGAATCCTCAATTAACATACACACTTTATTTATTACTAGAATAAAATCTTTTTAACAATTTGTTTTGCCAGTTTAAGGCCTTCATCACAGTTACTAAATATGAGAGAATAACAATTTTAAACAATGAACTAGTTTGAGCTTCTTTGATTTACATTTTAAAAGTTTTAAATTAGTTTTCTAGTCACATTATTTTGTATTTAATAGTAGGAATTAGTTTTTCCTGCAGTGTTGCCATTTATTTTGATACAAGATAACTAGTCCACTGCTATTTAACTAGAAAATTTGAGGTTTTACTGTTTTTGAATGGAAAAAAAAAATTAAGTCGTTCCAATGCACAAGTTTCAAATACCATCAGATTGTTTTTTGAAATACGGTATGAATGTGTGCAAATACTTTGATCAGTTCTTAGTTTTTTTGTGTGTGATTATTTTTACTTTTTTATTTTAATCAAATATCAGTCAATGTTGCTCTGAATACAATTCCATTATGTAATTAGATTCTGTCTCAAAAAGACATCACGAAAGCCATACTTTCTTAGCCAAATATTTATTAAAAGTCATTTAATACATTAAAAGAATTGTAAATTGAAATTTATCACAATGTTAATAAAATTATTTTTTCTCCCAGTATTGCAGTGTTTTTGTTTATCCTTTGGAGACACTTATTAGAACAATATAAGTGAAATAAAAATATTCTTTCTCTCTTCTCCTAGGGAAAAATAAATCTTGTCATTTCTTTTAATTAATCTCTAGAAACCTAAAAATATCATTCAGTAACGACCTTTTATAGGTGGTAGTTGCTGGAACTAATAACTTTTGTTTCAAAATAGCGAGACTAGTGATAATGAGAAACAAATATCAAGCCACAACATACTCACATAAATAAATGTAATAAAATATATATATACATTTATTAAAACGAAATTTTCAAAGAGAAATTGTCTCTTCTTCAGCTTACAATGAAAATGCAACGAAATAAAAAAGTAGTAATAATTCATAAAACCTCTTCTTCCTTAATCACATTATTTAATACTCAATATTTCAATTCCTTTAGCAGGAATCTTCTCGGAGACTACAGAAAATGTAGAGAAATAAACATTTTCTCTCACATTTAAAAATTAGAATTTCTAATTGTGAACAATCATGGTACAATCTTTCTTGAATAACAATCACGGCCTTTCTAAACAAACATGGTACAATCTTTCTTGAATAACATTAACAAACAAAGTAAATTCATCCTACATACAGCAAACTCAGGCTTTCTTTAACAAACAAAGTGAATTCATCTTAAATAACATTAACAAACAAAGTGAATTCATCTTAAATAAAAAAGAATTTAAAAAACAAACTAAGGAAGACTACGTGAAACACAATATTACATGGAAATAAAAATAAAATTAAAAATAGTGTTTGTAATAAATTAAATATGTATGACAAAAAACATGAAATGGGGATTGTATATAAGATGTAATGTATGAACTGCAGGAGATTCTATCTTGGATAAAGTAAAAAGGACATTAAAGGAACGGGTAATGGAACACGACAGCTACATAAATAATAAATCAATAACCAAATCTGAGGTGACAGAGCATTGTATTCAGCAAACACATTTATGAATAATGAGATTAAAATCTTATGCTTGGAAAAAGACCATAAAACAAGAAAAATAATAGAAAGCATGTTCATTAGAAACACAAAAAGTAGTAATTTAAATAGAAATGATGGGGTCCAAGCGAATGAAAGGATAATAGGAATGGCTAAGGAGATAGTCAATAAAAATTGTGCTCATTGTAAAAAACAAAGTAAAATTCGATGTATTTAATGGTTGATTCGTTGTACTACTTTCAAATTATTATAATTGTTGTAATAGTAATTGTTTTTAACAATCCATGTAATATTGTGTTTCATATAGTCTTCCTTAGTTTATTTAAATTCTTTATTTCGTTGCATTTTCATTGTAAGCTGAAGAAGAAGAGACGATTTCTCTTTGAAAATTTCGTTTTAATAAATGTATATATATATGTTTTATTATATTTATTTATGTGAGTATGTGGTGGCTTAATATTAAGAATTCCAGAAGAGAAGAAATTAGGAAGAAGTATGGTGTAAGTACTTATAATGAGAAACAAATGATTAACTTTAGATAAGAATTAATACTTAGTAAATCTGAATTAAAAATTCAATTGTCTTTTGGATGGTTGACAAATTTAAATAAATTTGTTTTATTAAGTAAATTGACAAATGAAGATATTAAGTTTAACGAACATAGAAACATTTTACAAAGGAATAAAAAGGGATAAAAACACACTACAAATAAAATCACTGAGCTACTTTTGGAATATTTGACACCGGGAAACCAGGACAGTCTGCTTCAAGATTATTATCTTTTCTCAGCTGGATTCAGCCAGTATCTACAGCTCAGTTATATCAAAGGAAATATAAACAAAAGACAAGTAAACTTAGTAATGGCCCTTCATTTAAAAAAACCCATCAAAAATAAATAAAAAGAAAAAAGGGCAATTAGTTAATCCCCGCCAGTCAAATGCTTGCTTATGAAGGATTAAACTATAAGAATGACATATACATAATGTTAAATTTAATTTTGTCTTTTGTTTATATTTTCTTTGATATCACTGAGCTGTAGACACTGGGTGAATCCAACTGAAGAAAGGTAACAATCTTGAAATAGGCTGTCTTGGATTACCGGTGTCAAATATTACAAAAGTAGCTCAGTGATTTTATTTGTAGTGCGTTTTTATCCCTTTTTATTCCTTTGACAAATGAAGTCTTAAATTGACTACTTTAACAATGACCACATTTTATAACTTAAAATATAAAATTATATTTTATGATTTAAATTGTAAATTTATATTTTACTTAATTTAAGTACAGGGTCTTGAAGAAGACTTTCCTATATTCCAATTTCTTTCACTACAACAATTCTTAGTTATATCCTGAATGTAACATAAATTAATACTTTTACAGTAAAACAAACCAAAAATCATTATGAAATTTTGTGTGCGTTTCTTATATAAGAGTGATTGCAAATTTCACTGATGTTTATACCTGTTATTTAGATTGCCAGAAAATCTTCAGGAAAAGTGACGGGAAAGAGAGTAAAGTAGTTAAGCTGTCACCTTCACTTATGAATAGAGATCCATAAATACGAAGTCGTGACTAAAACAGTAACGTAAATAATTTTGAAGGCATGTGTTACTATAAGGCTAAAGGCATAAATACCTTGAGGATGATTTTCAATCATTATTTGCATTTAAAGGTTTATAAACTTAATTTATATATTAAAAAAAAAAAAATCACCTTTTCTAAAGCCTATTGATTTTTTAGAGTAAACAATTCCAGCAAGAACTCTTGAAAAAATTCAACAGCTACAAGCAAACTGTAAATGCAGTCACTTTTTAGAAACAAAAATCACCAATAAATCTTTGATCTTAATAAATTGACTGTTTTATTGATCAATCTCAAGGTGGGTATCTGAACAGTTTGCATTAACATCACACCAAACGAACCGTAAGTTTATCAAAAGGACTTCTTGTATCAAAAAAAAAAAAAGAAAAAAAAATGTAATCACTTCGCAATTTTCTGATTAAAAGAAAGTAAGGAATAAAGAATTATGCTTCTCCTTCACAATAACTAAAAATGTTTTTTCAAAGAATTCTAAATTGGTTAATAGGACTTTGAAATTAAATTCTCTGATAATTAAAGCATTATACTGTTGGATTTACGATCAGTAATAACAAATATTACCTGTTATTAAATGGTTAAAAAAAAACATGCAAATTGCAGACATAAAATACTTTCCATCAGAGAATGTTATAGATAGAATCAAAGTAATGCAGGATGTTTAAGTTGGACTCAGTCAATTTTACATATAGTAGTAACAATTAAACTTTTTTTGGACTTTCACCAGTGTTTCGGTTCCCTTCAGTAGTGATTGTGGCTTGTGACCTTTTTTGCAGCATGTTTTGTTGTAACAGAACCAGTGTCTTTAAATTTCTTCTTGATTGTAGTCATTGTTTCATGTTTCAGAGGGGAAAAAATCATTCTTAATCAAATAAACATCTTGCTGCAGAGATGTTGCCTTTTGACTGACAAATAGACTTAATGGCAGACAGTTGTTGCTTTATAGCCAGCTGGAAACCATCACTTTCCCTGCCTGCCATTGTGAATTATCATACGGTCACTGATGCACGCTCAATGTCACAAGGTGCTCGTACTGACGTCAAGTGCATGTCACTGTTGTACACAGGTGAAGCATTTCCGTGTCCACCTTGTGTTACTATACTGTATAAACAAACTATTCTTCATTCTTTTCTGACATATATATACAATTAAATCAAACCACTTCTATTACTTGAAAAACATTTTTATCTTCTTCAATATTTCGTCTTTTTTAGCAAAAAAACTTCTTCAGAATTAAAGTTGAGGAAAAAATCTCGTTTTCCTCCTCACAAACGTTAAGAATACAACATTTAAAAAAATAACAATCTATGTTTTAAGTAATAAAACTTACTTATACTTTAATTACACAGCTTAAATTTGTTTAAATATGTTTTCTTATTTAAAACATAGATTCTTATTTTTTTTTAATGTTGTATTCTTAACGTTTGTGAGGAGGAGGAAGACAGAGATCTTTTCTTCAACTGTAATTCCTGAAGAAGTCTTTTGCTCAAAAAGACGAAATATTGAAGAAGATTAAGATGTTTTTCAAGTAATAGAAGTGGTTTGATTTAATTGTATATAAACTATTTCTTGTGGAAACGTATAAACTGCCCTCGAAAATGGCTCCCAGAGAGAAGTTACTGAGTTGACCTGGTTCAACTGGTATGCTATATGAAATTTCAAAAATAAATCGCTATATTCACATGTAACTGTTGACAACAATATGTATGGTGGAGAAAGGTTCTGTAGACGTTGTAAACTCCAATCTCTCGCTGCATCCAAAAAAGAAAGAATCCAGCATTTTAAGACTTTTTTTTTTTTTGGTTAGAAA
>JAFIDM010000004.1:39683463-39702615 GCA_023159025.1 Thereuonema tuberculata | reverse complement strand
CAATCCGGGACGATTCTACTCCTCAAAGGGGGTGATACGCTGAGATGGATACTTTCCCAAGAAATTCTTTTGGACATTTTCGCTTTTAAGAAAAAAATAAAGGAGGAGCATTTTTGCAGTAGTATTTATTCTTTCCATAATTCATTCCCGAAAAGCGCAAATACAACGCAACTACTAGTAAACAAACACTGCCGTGGTCGTGCGGTGTCGGCGGCGGCCAGCCGTGGCGTCCAATGCGCCAGTTCCTGGGTTCGAATCCCGGTAGTGGCATGGGTGTTTCACTTTCCTTTCTTCTGTGTTGTCCGTTTCTTCCCTTGGGGTTGGCGCCCCCTTGCGGTATCTAGCCTAAACTCCTCTGGTAGGAGAGCGTCCATACCCAGTATTGGATGTTACGGGCGATATAGATATAGAAACAAACACTATAAAAAGTAAATATCCCATCTTCTTCGCCCCTATTTAGAAATCGCAAGAGACCTGACGCATGCGCAAAAGCGCTGAAGGCTCTAGAAAACGAAAACGTACTGTACACACCCACTCAAATGCAGAAAATGATGCAATTATTTTTTTTTTTGGATGAATGGTTAGGACCATTTCAAATTCCTTGAGCACTGCCTTTACCTGATTATATTTGTCACAAATCCGTTAATTTAATTGCTGCACCTTATCCAGTCCGAGATCATTTTACAGAAGGCATTATAATACTTAATAAAGTAACAACAATCCATAAACAGCGAACTCTAGAATAATAAAAGTTTATGGGGATTTAAAACACGCAGAACTTGAATGCCCGTTTCTTAACTAAAAATAAATAAACCTTCGAAGCTTTCGTAGGCCTGTTAAGCGTTGGCTACCGAATCCCCTCGTAGCAATAATAGACTTTTCTTAATCGAAACTCTACGAATTACGAAGACAAATTAAAAATTTCTGATCCTAGTTGTAATTAGGGCCCAAAATTTTTTATAAAAAAGTTCTTTTTTCTTTTTCCATTGTTAATTTTCATTTTTATCCCATTCGAACCGATCTTATAATCTAAATGCTCAATTTATTTACATTTTCTTTTCTTTTTCGTATTAAGATTTGAGAAAGGATAATTTGAGTTACTAGGATCGTGTTAACACACAATCATTCTTTTCGGATGAAACGATCCAAAAAATGATAGCTGTAAAACTTTCTTGTGTGTGTACTTAGCAAAGTTGAGAAACATTGCAAAAATAGCAAAATTATCAGGAACTCCTTTTTTTAGTTTATGCGCAATCACAAACTGACGGAACTGCGAAGGATTATAAATTCAATCACCCTCAGGTGGTAAAATCGTGTAGGTCTGCTGTAAATTAGTTTGAGAAATCCAATTGCTTCATGATAGAGGACTAGAACAACTTGACAGTCCAAATAAACAACCAAATGTAAGTAAATATGAAGGTATATCATACAAAATAATTCAACAATTAGGATATAAAATTTTTAACCAAATTTTGATGAGACATTTAAAAAAACATGATATAACCCAAAGTCTGTTTTTGCCAATTTCACAAATTTATTTCTTAAAAATAGTGAAGATATATCGTTAATATGTTGAATTATAAAATTAACAACTAAAATTTGAAGTTATTCTGTTATATATTGCGAATATATCTTTGATTCGCATATTCATATTATATTTACGCCCGATCCCTCATGTTTAATATTTTTTTTATCCTTACGAAATAGTTTATTTGAATATTTGAAGTATATTATTTAAAACAGCTAAATGTTAGTATGTATTTGAAAAAAAAAAAACCTCATCGAAATGTTTTTGAGTTCTGGGTAGGTTTCATTTTGTCCTAAGAGGTAAAAAGCAGAATGCTTTATTGAAGACGAGTGAAGATTAAAAGAAAACAAAAATGTTATGTTTAATCTGTTGTTACATATTTAGTTTAAGGAGTGCTTCATTCTCATTTTATTAATAATATTTAAAAATGAATAATTAAAAAGCTACTTTGACATAGTTCATTCAGTCCTGATGAAAAGATTACAAGTTATGAACTATTAATGTTGGATTGAAGGTAAAATCACAATTATAAAAGTAAGCTAAATCATTCAAGCAGTAGATTTTAAATGTGGATTAAAAAATATAAAAAAAATATTAAATATAAAATAAACAACAACAACTAATGAATTCAGTTCAAATTTGTAAGGATACGAATGCTTCATTTGGAAGATTTTTTTTTTTCTATTTTTGAAATTGAATTTTTGATCCAAAGTGAGCGGTTTTATTTCCTTCCAAATTCCTTTCTTGGTAAATTTTTAATAATGACTTAAAAAATTTCAAAACGTTACAAATCATGTCTTTAAAATATTTTAGACAGATTTATTATTATTTAGAATTTTATACATATACCGGTATATATATCTTAATGTATAAAAATGAATGTTTGTTTGTTTGTTTGTCCTGTATGCGTCCTATACCATTCATCAGATTGCGATGAAACTTTGGTGATTTGTTGTGCGCACACCCACGAAGGTTTCTGAATTAATAGAACCATTTTACAATATCTGGTGCGCGAGGTGTTTCAACAAATGAGTACATTTCCGGTTTCAACGTTTGCATTTTGCTGTGCGACTCGCATTTGTAATGACCATCAACAAAGCACAGGGACATTCGCTACCAGTGTGTGGACTAAATTTGAAAAAAACAATGCTTCACACATGGACAGCTGTATGTGGCCTGCTCACGCGTCGGAAAATCTTCTGATTTATTCGTGTATGCAACAGACGGAAAAACAAAAAATATTGTGTATCCAAAAGCACTTCAATAAACAGAATTAAAACACAAGCACTTTCTTTCTTTGAGTGGCATTGCAACGCATGCCGGGTACAGCTAGTCTAATAATAAATATGAAAAGACCGTAAGTACAATTTTCTTTTCTTAAATAGGGTTTCTTTTTTGTTTGCTTTGATTGAAGAAATTAGAACTTAAACGACTTCGTTATTTTAAGAAACTTTCCAATCCAAAGACAAATTACACAAATAATCGAAGCAATTTGAATAAAAGCAGGTGTAAAGTCCAACACCTACAGCTACGCTGAAAACAGCTAAATTATATTCCATCATTTAATTGATCTTTGTAATCATTACACGATCGCAAAACTAAACTGATTGCTGTGGGAAATACTAAACAACATTAAACATTCTGCCATAACGGAGAGTTAAAACAGTGCGGGCATTAGGATTTGAGCAGTGGGCGATCGCCAGTCGCAGGGAAAGGGTTCTTCTGTCTCTACTTACCGTATATTATGACCAGTCGTTTAGGAGGATTGGGAAATCAGCAACGGATTTTCACAATTCAATAAATATTTTGTAGTAATAATCACATATCCAGTAAATCTTTAGTTCATGGTGGGCGCCATGAAAAGTTTTTCCAGAGGTCGCCAGTGAAGCTAAAGGTTGAAGAAACTGAAAGTATGATTCTCTTTATTTTATTGAGAATGGAAACTGATGAACACAAGTTAGTTTTAAACCACGTATTGAGTATATTATTGAAGACAGGTGTAGTTGGAAACCACCTATTTTGGTTTATCTTAAGTTGGTAGGCTACAGAGGCGTGTCGAAGAATTTGGAATCAGAGGGGCATATGATGGTCCTAGCCGTTCAAAACCAAAACAAAAAAAGCAATTTTGTGTGTTTTTGCCTGAAGGGGAGGGGTTACAAATATACGATGGATTTGCAATAAAAAAAAGGTCAAAATTACTGAATTTCATCTAGTTTTGGAATGTAATAGGAAGGGGAGGCAAAGAACGTAAATAGAGTTTACGTTCTTTGGGGAGGTATAACCGCTATCAACTCCATCCCACTCCATTCGCCAATGTGTTTATATTGTCTATGTAAACATATTTTTAAAGCTTCAAGATGTCAGAATTTAGAGGCGATCTGAAGATTCTGACTAAAAAAAAAAAAAAATTACAAATGTAACTTACATCGTAATATGACAACAGCCTTCGAAAAATGCGACGAACGAAAATAAGATTTGTGAAAATAAATATGGCATCTCTCAAAACTATATATAAAAAAGAAATTCATTAAATACTGTATAAATTAAATATAAAACTTTCGTATCTAAGGCACTAACCATCAGTTGAAGTTTGAATAATTCAATGTAGTCTTTGAAAATTTTCTCATCTCAGTTTCCCCCTGATCTTCGAATCTATGCAATGTTGAGCAGTAGAGTAATACTCTTTTAAAGCACAGGGTAGTAAAGTAGGCTCTAACCGAAATACCGCTGTAATGATGGATTCTTTGTTAGTTATTTTTAAACTAAGGAAAAAATAAAAACTTAAAAGAAAGGTAAAGCTAAACAAAAATTTCTAAGCATCTAATTTGACAACTGCTCTTAAGCTTTCTCTCTGTCCCAGTTCTCAATAAGAGGAAAATTAATGAAGAGCATCGAAGCCCGGGTTTAGGTTTGTGCGCCCCTGTGTAGACTTTCAATCGCCCTCCCCCCCACACACACACATAACCTACCGCCCAACTTCAGTTATACAGCGAAAAATATATTTTTGTAATGCTTGCGGTATCTGAATTAATGTCGTTCAGTTTTGTCTCTCGACGCTGGGTTAACGCCGATATTTTCGAGAACCCCCGGGAATAGAACCTGTGACCTCTGTCACTGAAGGTGAAAGCGGTAACCGCTCATGGATGGTGATTTACAGAGATTTAAGAGTAATAGGAATAAAAGTATGCAACACTTCCAAATTTCACATCTTATTTATTTTAGAGGCAGTAAACTTTAAAGTAATTTACAATGTAAATTATGAAGAAAATATTTTAAAAAATACACAGGTAGCATTAAGAGGTAATGTATAATATTTCGAACAAATACTTTCTGGCAAAATTAATAGGTAAGATTATCTATTAAAGTAATTTAAATAGTGATTAGAAGATAATACGATTTGAAGGCATTATGTTGCTTTTAAGTGTTTATCAAAGAAGACGATAACATTTCAAAATCAAGATTATGTAGTATCAACTATATTATACTGTTACATAAAAAAAATGTTATCCATGTACTATATAATATATATGTAATGTTATATTTTTTAACTAGCTTATAAAAATAACAGTAACATTTCTTTATTTCAAAATAAAGTCCAAGGGAATAACAACATTTTTGCAAGAAATGTTTTTGTCTTGCGTGATCATGAGCAAAGAGATTGATAACTTCATCGAAGTCAAGTTGAGTTGTAATATATCTTAATGCTATCTGCGTATTCTCAATTTTGTATTCAATGAAGTTATCAATCGAAGTATCGCTGCATTTACAAGTTGATCTTGTCTTTAGGTAGACCTTACGTAGCTCTTCACTCTTAGTAGAACGGAGAACGATCGTTCAGCTGAACAACTCGTAGCAGTTTAGAATTACAGTAAAGCCCCGTTATTACGCTCGTCAAGGGACCGTGAACTACAAGCGTAATAAGCGGGATAGCGCTACAGACGGGAAATGATTTATGAGATGGGGAAACATTTACACACCATTTTACAGGAAAGATACTTGATTCTGCAATAGATATATTGCAAATGTGAGCTTATTTCCTATTAAAAAAAATCTTTGATTGTGGTTTGCCGTGTGTGTGTGCTACTGTTATAAATTACGACATTTCCAATGCGGTTCAAGTAACTATTAACATCAATTGATACACCACTAGAAGCAACACTAATATATTTTCGGAGCAGATTTACTGCACTGCCCGCTATTTCATGCGCCTTTTCTTGAATGATTGGGCCACTTGAATGATTCTTGAATGATTGGGCATAGATGCAACACGAGACTGATGAATCCATTCAATTAGAATTTCCTCGGCATCTTAATATTTTCCACACTTTACTTTTTTACGTTTGCAACCATCCTTCGATGCATTGGTAATTCCATTCTTATTTTTTATTATTGTTCTCAGACTGGATCAGGGAATTCCTAGAGATTCTGCGAAATCCTTCTGACTTAGTGTAGAATTCTCGTCGTACTTATGGAGAATTTGCAGTTTTTCACTTATGGAAAGGGATTTCCGCTTCGACATTTTGCACTGCTGTAAACCGCACTTCAAAGAGTTCAAATATTCCATCCTACCAGGGAAAGAAAAGAATCTTTACAGTGTTACATTTCTTTTCGATACAAAATTTCCGATATAAAAAAAGCGCTACAAGCGGGATTTGAAGCGTTATAAGAGGGTAAAAGTATGTAGAGTTACATAGAAAATTCCAGGGACCGTAGGAAAGGAGCGTAAAGAACGGGATAGTGCTATAAGCGGGAGCGTAATAACGGGGTTTTACTGTATATATTTTCAATGCAATGCACATGTTAGGATAGATGTTCTGTAATTTTTTTTCAGTAATCGTCTTGTACATATTTGGCAGAGACCAAAAGGTTTTTCAACTTTTTTATCTTTTTTGTTAACATCTTTTCGTTTTTTTTAGATATTTTTTAGATAACCTTTCAGATGGACGCACTCATCTGCGAAGCTAGTCTCCAATTTCGTGTTGTACATCTCACATTATTGTGTGAAAAAGTGAAATGGATGGTAGAAAAAGACTAAATGGAGCTGCATATCGGAAGAAAGAAACAAAAAGAGGAGGACGTTATGAAAAAGCTACCCAACTTAGACTTTTTTAGTTCAGAAAGAAATCTTACTGATGGTGGAAATATCACAGGAAATGATAGGAGTGCTAACGGTTTTGTTAATGTTGATTCTTTGACCGAAAACATAGAAACAGTGAATAAGAACGATGTGTGATAGCCCTACTATCCTCTACTATTTCTTTTTCTGGGCCATCTGGAGTAGCGAATGACGACTTAGTTTCTCTGCCCAGCAAAGATCCATGCCATTGGGAAATTAACGATAAACTCATTGATTATCTTAAAATAAATGGAAGAAAGCAAAATGACGATGGTGACTTTTCTAAGTCACTTCGATTGTATCCTGATGGCACGAAAAGGCACTGTACAAATAAATTATTCACAGGAGAACTGCTAAATGGATGTATTATAAAGCTGGAATATTTAGTGTATTCTCCAAGTCAAGACTCTCTTTACTGTGCACCTTAAAGGTTCTTTGGTGGCGTTTCTCTTATCCTTAAATCCTAATTTGGAAGCGACTAGAGCCAGGAGCTGGACAACGGATTTCAGAGCACGAGAATTCTTTCTCCCACGAAGATTGTTGATTTAACTTAGGATCCGAGGCAGTGAACTTGCCAGGATTGACTAACAGTTAATTACAGTGGTAAGAGTTGCAATATTGGAGGAATGTTTTACAGAGAGTTGAATCTATCATAAAAAAGCTTTCTTCGCGAGGATTGGCATTTAGAGGAGATAATGAGGTCTTTCGCTCAGAACACAATGGTAATTTCATGGCGTGCTTAGAGCTAATAGCCGAATACGACTCTTTCCTTTCTGGACATATTTCACGATATGGGAATCCAGAAAATGGTATGACTTAATATCTTAGCTCAACAATATGTGAGCAACTCATAAAGGTTATGGGGGACAGAATTATCTCCAAGATTGTTAAAGGAGTCCAGTTTTCAAAATATTATTCCATAATTGTTGATTCATCCCCTGATATCACACACAGCGATCAACTAAGCCTCATTGTTCGTTATATAATAATTGAAAAAGGAGATCTAGAAGAAAGATATCTTTTTCATCAAAAATCCAGGGCACAGAGGTGAAAGCCTTGCCGAAGGTGTGTTCGAGACTGTAAAAAGTAAAGGCTTACATATTGAAGATTGCAGAGGACAGACGTAAGATAATAGATCTAATATGTCAGGAAAATATACTAGCCTGCAAGCACGAGTAAAAAATATCAATCTACTTCCTTTTTTTATCCCTTGCACTGCTCATTCAGCAAAGTTAAGTGGATTTTGAGCAGCTGTGTGTTGTTCAGAATCTTCTAGATTTTTTTACTTTCTCCAGAGATTATAAAATACTTTTTCTCAAGTTCTAGGTGGAAAGAAAGGTAGAATTTCCTTTTGTCTTTTTTTAATCCTGTGAGTTTGACGTTAAAATCTCTGTATCAAACTCAATGGAGTGCTCTGGAAGAACTGTGCAGGAGCCTGAACTTAGACTGGAAAGCTGTCTTCAGTGCACTGAAGCACTTTCTGAGGATCAAGATCAGAAATGCCTAGACCAAAACACAGCGAGAAGAAGGTGAAAGAACTCATCAAATTTCACACTGCATTTATGTCAACTGAAAGAGTGCCATTTTCCAACTGACAAACCTCGAACCAAACCTTTTATTTGATTCAGCTAATATTACTAAATGAGTTAAACACACTATAAAGGTTTTGTAGGCGGCAAAGTCTGATTTTTTTTTTTTTTTTTGAAAGATTTTACAAGCATAAATTGTTGCGTTACTGCTTAAGTAGATAACAAATTTATGACTTATTAAAATATTACCTGCTATTAAGTTATAGCTACACCAGTTATATCTGGTAATATTTTAAAAAAGTCAATAAAATTCTTTCAGTACTTAACCAGTAAGCAACAATTTATGCTTGCAAAATTTTTCAAAAAAAATCCAATCTTTGCCCTTCCCCCCCAAATCTGCCGCCCTGTGGACATGTACAAAATTGCAATCCGGGCTTAAGAGCATCCCTTCTTATTGGGCTCTCGGTCAAGATCATATATCGTTCATTTTGAATAGAAATGCGTGCTTTAAATTTAACTCTAGATCAGGGATCTTTACCTTTTTTATTCCTATGAATCCCTTCGCAGAATGTCTTTTAAATGTGCAGCTTAGCGGCGAATCTAGGAACTACAGTAATTTCCGTGTAGAAATATTTCGAAATATCTGCGGCAACTGGAATGGATAGGTAAACATTTCTATTAGTATTTCGAATAATATTGTAGTTTGATATTAAATTCATAACTGAAGGAAATGGTTAATTTCAGTTGGAGATTAGAAAAATAATAAAGTAATTTTGTTTTCCCCATCAGTTTTCGAACCCCTGAAACCTATACGCACCCCAAATTAAGAACCCCTGGTCTACATCATATTGTAATGGTGTTTGTGGGACGGTCTTAAAGATCTAAAGAGAACGAGTCAAGTCTGGAACTGAACTGAATTAATTTATTAGAAAACAATGGTTTTTGTAGTACTTACATATTCTGATTTGATTGGTTAAGTAATTAAAAATACACATAATGATTGGACAAGAACATAACGAATTGAAATTAAGCAATTGATTCAACGGCTGCAACGATAAGAATTTAAAAGTAAACAGTACATCAGTAATTAGGAAATGCAAAGGAATAAATTACAATTAAGGATAAAAAATGAATGCAAATAAATAATTTCTATGAAAATACAGATAAATAAATGATTTCTAAAAATATTTATATACAAATTGCTACAATATTGTATATAGTTTTAATTTCGGGCTGTTACCTCTAAAGATTTGGACTTTCTCAGCACATAACTTAAATCTAATATAGTCCTTGCAAGTAGATAAGTAACAAGAAACTCTTGCAATTGTCTATTTTTATTTAACTTACGTTGAGATATCAAAAAAAAAAAAGATATGGAGAGGGAAACGAGTGTTTAAACTATCGTTTACTGAACTAGAGAAAGGTATAACGACATGAAATGACACCGTATCTAAAAGTAATCTGATCTGCGAGAATGGAGAGATCTTTTATCCATTATACAACTTAGCAAAATGGACGATATCTGTAATCACTATATTCTCTAGCCTAAGATTAGACTGTTAGAAGACAACAAACAATCAAGTAAAAAGAAAGGGAGTGTGCGTTTCTAAGGTCATTACTTGGAAGAAAACAGGAAGTCAAGTGGTCCGTATTAGATTGCAAAAGGAAATTTATCTGAGAACGTAATAGTCGAATTACTTTTGCAATAGCGTTGCGATATCCAGCCGAAGTAAACGTTAACTAAATGGGGAAAAAAAAAAAAAAATTGATACTGTACCTTATTTACAAATTAATACAACAAAAATTGCTTGTATTTTAATGTTGATGTAAATTTGATAAAGATAGTTTATTTCAATGTTAGCATTATTATTGAAATACAGTCGGACCTCTATTTAACGAAGTCACTAAATCCCGAAAAAAAGTTCGTTATATGGAAAATTCGTTAAATAGAAATTCACCTTTTATTATTCAATATTATTAAAAAATTAATAATTTTAATGACATAAAGCATACATTACCACATGCATACTTAAATTTTGCTAATAAAGTCTGTTAATTTTGTCTGAGGTTTTCTTTTTTTTTTATTTTTTTTTTTGAAAAAGTGTTTTTTCTCATAGTATGTCTCGCATCTTTGCAATGCACCAAAAACCCCTTCAGGCGTATTTTCTTCAAATTGTAATCCACGTCGGATTGTTTCAAATGATTTTAGCATTTCATCATACGACTGTTTTTTGATTTCTGCATCATGATCATTTCCATTTTCATCATCTTCATCCCAATTCATAGCTGTATTGTTTTTATTTTTCACACTGTCCTAAATATCCGATTCAGTTAGTGCTTCCGAAGTCTCAACTTCAAAATCAAGTGAAAGATAATCATGAAAAAATGAAAGATAATTTTTCCCTCAGCTGTATCTAAATTTCTTTCATTTCCTCTAAGGGAATATTATAATAAAAACATTTCAAGTAGAAAAAAAAAATAGATACCACGAAAATGTTCGTTAAATAGAAAATGCACTTCGCTATTTGGAGGTTATTTTACGAAGAAATTAGCAAAATGTTCTTGGTTCCAAAGAAAAGTTCGCAAAATAGAGAAATTCGCAAAATAGAGATTCGTTAAATAGAGGTCCGACTGTACTATGTGATTTATGAAATGACGTCATGTATTTTTCCATCCTGCTCAATATACGTACATCAAATTCAAGAAGAGTTTAAATATTATAATTATTTTATACTGATAAAATACATATCGGAGTTCATTGGTTGATTTTGTTATATTTTCTTTATTAGTTAAAATGTTTATGAAAAAAAATTAAAAATAATTAATTTTTGAATGTCAAGACCAGAATGCACAACTGTACAATAGTTTAAGCTCATTATAACCATGGAGTTTAAAAACAAGTAGTTAGATAGTTTGAAGATGATCTTTTCTTCATATAATCAAATATGAACTGTGAGGTTAAAAACAGATGAGCAACGTGGTTTCTTCCCAATAGAAAAAAAGTAAACGTCAATGTTGGAAGCCATTAGCAGGGATTTCAAGAGGTTTAAATGGGTCGTAATAATAAAGAATGAAAGCGTAGATCCACTGCACCAGGGCCTGCGCTAAGGTATGATGGCGCCGGGGTGCCAGACAAAAGTTGCCGTCCCTAATAAACTAAATTATTTGCCGCCCGCCGCCCCCCAAGACGTGCCGCCCGGGTGCCGTGCACCCCTGACACCCCCGCTTGGCGCGGCCCTGCACTACACTATTAATCATTGAACAATAATAACACATCGGTCCCAACTGGCGACCATTCCCACTCGGGACGAAAACCCCATTGAGCCATTTAGAAACGCTTTCGATTTCAAACGGCGCGGCGGTCGTAGTCGTAAGTAGAAGTCGGGTAGCGATCACGAGGTTCAATCATCAGCATAACAACTCGACAATTCTTCACAGGTATCATAAACAGCTATTGATATAAGTCTGTACAGTTCATTGTTTACAATTTCTCGTTACTGAGAAACATGTCACACATTGTAACTATCAATGTAACATTTGCTTCATTTCGAATCCAAGCTTTTTTTGTGTTCATTCGCGTCAGCGCAGATGCACTGTGTATCTGTATTGTATTGGGTGAGTGCAAAAGTTCTACCCGCTTTTGGATATGAAAATTTGCAATGGAATTTGCCCTCATACATGACATTGTAATGACGCAAATCGTCTGCCAATCAAACGTGTGGATGCCTAACATATGCTTTGTCTCACAAAGTTAATCATCTCAAATAAAATATCAGAGGGTGTAACATGAAACGCGAGAAGGAGCATGTAAGACATTGTTTGTTATACGAGTTCGATAAAAAGAATATGGCAGCCGCAGCATGTCGAAATGTTTGTCAAGTTTAAGAGGAGGATGCAATAGACGAAAGCACATGTCGTCGATGGTTTCGTAAATTTAGGGAAGGAGACAGAAGCTGCCAAAATTAGGCTAGGAGTGAACGGCCATCACACTTTGGAGAGGACGATATTGACCAAGCCATAAGGAACAGCCCGAACCCAACCGTACAAGAATTAGCGGAGACCTTCAACGTACACCGGACAATGGTCAGAGACGGCTGGTTAAGTTGGGTTTTACGAGAAAGTTGGATCGTTGGGTTCCACATAACCTGACAGCTAAGCAACGGGATGACCGAATCGCCATCTGTGTTTCCTTGCTTTCCCGGTACAAAAATGATCCATTCTTGACACGAATTGTGGCAGGAGATGAGAAGTGGGTTATATGCCGTAACGTAAAGCATCGTAGGACTTTGTGTCGCCCTTCTGATCCGCCTGCATCGACTTCGAAGGTGTTATTGAGTGTGTGGTGGGATGTGCAGGGAATAATTCACTGGGAGGTCCTGCCACTCAACCAAACCATCAATGCTGCCTTCTACTGTCTACAGCTAGACAGGCTGCATTCAAATTTGGTAGCAAAGCGGCCAGGTCTCCTCAATCGTCGCGGTGTTATCCTTCATCACGTTAACGCCAGGCCACATGCTGCTGTCATCACTCGCCAAAAGTTACTTGGCTTTGTTTGGGAGGTTTTACTCCACCCTCCCTATTCTCCTGACTTGGCACCAACTGGCTATCACCTATTTCGTGCGTTGAACAATTCCTTCAGTCAGAAAATCTTTGATGATCTTGAAGCTGTGAAAACTGCCATCGAAGACTTTTTGGACTCGAAACCGCCGAGATTTTAACGCCGTGGGATTCATCTCCTACCAGAAAGATGGCAAGAGGTACTGGATAGCAATGGGGATTATGCACAGTAATAGATACTGTTCATTTTGCATTTATTTGCTCTTCTTTATGGATAATAAAAACGGGTAGAACTTTTGCACTCACCCAATACATTACTCTCAGTTTTATTGCCTTACTTTTTTGCATGTATTAATAATTAACTTTAAAATGTGACTTAGTAGTATGTACTTACATGTATAAGTATTTTATTTATATATATATATATATAAAGTATTTACATATGCCAAACTACAATATGAATATACTATGTACTGTATATGACTTATGATAAGTTCTCGGAACGTAATCCCCCTCGACAGTCGAAGACTATCTGTATTTTAAAGGGGTGTAGGTAGAACCAACGGACAAGCAAATAGACTCTTTAAGTCGTGGAACTTTGAAACTGTAATGTAAAAAAGAAGCAATAAGATTGAGACTCATCCTGAACAATGCAAATTAAGTTCCAATACGTATGCGTATGTTTTAATTAGTTTTCTGACTTACAGAGGACTGGCATTATGCATTGAGTTATCTGTCTACATTAGTTACTTCTTTTTGCAATAAAACATTTGTAATAAAATTAAAATAATATCAGTTTTCTTTGTGATTAGTTTAGGCAATTAACATCCTTTTAAAAATTTGGAATTTTTACTTTTGTGATCTAACAAAGGTCAAGGAAATTCCTGACCCAATGTTCAACTTTGAAGAACAATTCAAAGTCAATAAGAATATTAAATACAAAGTCTACTGTCCTTAAATATAATTTCTTAAAATATTTTTTCTTTCTTTCTTTTTTTTAAAGTCTTGAAGACGATAAAAATAAAAGGGCAACATTAATTTTCAAATTCTAATGTCTATTGAATACAAAGAGTATAAATTTAACATTTTCTCCCCCCCCCAAAAAAAAAATCAAAATTAAATTGTCTAAATTCAATTAATTTTAATCTACGAAAACATGTGCAAATGGATTTGCAAAAACTATGAGATATTAACAGAAATAAAGTAGAAAACCACTGTTTAGATTCCAATGCTTTTTTACAGGAATTTGTGTCGCCTTCTCGTGCTAATTTATCGACAAGAACCCATTTGGAAAATATTTAAAATAAAAAGTGAGATTATCCCTAAACTCGAATATGTATACCAAGTTTCAGGAAGATTCATCTAACGATTGAAAAATTATTAGATTGGAGACACATACAAGGTGTCTGAGACCATCCATCTCAGATTGATAACTAATGGATGTATCCTCTATCGACTGATGATATTTGTAATCTCTGTCCGTCTCTGACCGGAAATGAAAGAACCAGACTTACATTGTGTGTTTTGTAAGTGGAAGCGACTTAAACGTAAAAAAAGACGATTGTTGTAAAATGTCTCCATTGACCATGAAACGATTTTGAAAATAGGATAAAAAACAAATAATGTTTGCTAAGTTTCTGGGGACTTGAAGTTGTGTTTATTGTAGCGTAATTTTAACAGTTGTTGATAAGGGATTGATTAGTTTACAGTTTCAGAGAAAATTCTTGGTTTTTTTGCTTAACAGTACTGTAGCGTGCAAGGCACAGACAATGCCATTAGCGCATTGCTTCCACGTGCTGTGTCGCATGAAGAACATGATCTGTGTGAGTGTGTTGATTAGAGCTATGTCTACGAAACATTTTCATTGTTACACGTGCGATTGAGCAATTCGTCGAAACAAGGAGACGCCGTTGAAAATGCCATTTAGGTTGCCCTTGGACATATGGTTCCTACAGAATGGACGCCTATCGCGTATATCAAGGTATGCTCGTGCAGTATAAACACTGTTTCCCAAAAGGTGCATAGGCAAATCATTATCCACCTCTATCACCTTACCTGAATGCCCTTGATTACTATGTTTGGGAAAGAATAAAACACTTATTTGTTTATCGTGAATGACTAATAGCGACCAGATGGTAGAATTAATGAAGTTTGGCAATCGTGCGATCAGGATGAAATTTTTCAAGCAACTGCTTCCTTCCAAACGGTCGCAGAAAACGGTGCTCAGTTTGAACTCTCACTTAACGGAACAGACTCACTTAATGTTACTTCGACTGTTTCTGTGACTTTTCTGTGCCTTGCACACTATAATAGTATTAACAAAAAAAAACGAAGAATCTTCCTCTGAAAGTGTAAACAAATCAATTCATTATCAACAACTATTAAAATTACGCTGCATTAAACATAACTCAAGTCCCCAGCAACCGAAAAACGAAAATATTTGTTTTTTAACATTTTCATCATTTCATAATCAATGGAAGCATTATCAGACGAAACGTATACAACTAATGTTTTGTGTTGTAACAATCATTTTTTTTTATGTTTAAGTAGCTTTCATTTACAAACACACAAGGCAGGTCTAGTTCGTCCATTTCCGGTCATTACCAGAGACCACAAATATCATCAGTCGATAGAGTGTACTTCCATTAATTACCAATATTTTCATTATTTCCTATAAAACTCATTTCTCCTCCTTTTATAGGGGGTGGACGGGTGGTCTCAAGACACCCTAAATACCCATACATGCATATAGGGGTATCTAGGATTTTAGAATGGGAGGGATGATGATGGTCATTCAACCAAAAAAACACGCATACCCTATACTCACACACATACACACACACACACTGCAGATTATAAGACAGAGGCGGTTCTTGTGACCAGCAGGAAAGTGAGGGAGATCGTTACCCTCACTGTGGGTGATCATAACATTCTGTCGCAGCCTTCTCTCAGGTATCTGGGTGGTCAGATTGATGCAAGGTTTCGGTTCGATGAACATCTTCGAATCGTGAGTGAAAAGTCTGCACGAGTGGTCAACGCCTTGGCTAGGATCATGCCGAACATCGGGGGACCTCGGCAGAGCCGACGAAGACTCCTGTCCAGTGTGGCTATCTCTACCATGCTCTACGCGGCTCCGATCTGGTTCCATGCCACGAAGACTAAATCATATGTATGTCAAATGACTTCGGTTCACCGGAAATGCGCTCTACGGGTCGCTTGTGCATTTCGAACAGTTTCATATGATGCCGTGTGCGTCATAGCAGGGATGCCGCCTATCGATCTCTTAGCAAGTGAGAGAAGCGCGATATGCAGTGGTATTCGGGAACGTCGTGACGCTCACCGACCCAAGATCAGGAGGGCCGTGAAAAGCAAGACAACGGACAGATGGCAGAGACGATGGGATTCATCGACCAGTGGAAGATGGACTCATAATCGTATACCTAATATTGCAACATGGATGGAAAGAAAGCATGGTGAGGTGGATCACTACCTGACTCAGCTATTAAGTGGCCATGGTTGTTTTCTAGCGTAGCAGAGGCGCTTCGGAATTGTCGACAGTGCGTCATGTCCGACTTGCCAGTTCTTGGACGAGGATGTGGAGCATGTCTTCTTTGTCTGCCCACGCTTCCATGAAGATAGAAATGAGCTGAAGAAATTCCTTCGACAGCGTGTGACTCCAGAGAACATCGTTGGCTTGATGACTATCTCCCAGGCTAATTGGACGGCAGTGGCTGACTATGCTGCCACTATTATATGGAAACTTCGTATGGCTGAGAAAATCAGACTTGATTAGTTGCGAAATGATATCTGAGTTGGACTTTTAGTCATTCTGCCCTACGCGATGTAGTACCTGACGGTGGTACCGTGTAGTGTGTTTTGGAAGTCGGACGTAGGGTTTTAGTGAGTAGTAGTCTTTTATGACTGGGTCTCACATTACCAATTCCTTGGTATGCGTAAATGCATTTCCCCCGTCCTTAAAAAAAAACACACACACACACTAACCGTACATGCAAACTGACTGATTGATTTGCTAAGCCTAACTTCTCTATTCGAAAGTAGGTGAAAAATGATTTAGAAGAGCTGTAGCCAGAGCGAATCGTGATGTGGAACGTTGGGTTCTGGATTGAAGTCTACATTCTAATTCCTCCCATAGGATTTCAGGCCGGGATCATTTCTGGAACCTTATTGTCCAAAAGCATTTTCTCACAGTTCTCGCTGCATGACACGGAGGATTGTCATGTTACTAGAGGTAATGGTCATCACCAAAGTAGTCCTCTATCGTAGACAGTACCATGGCCTTCTGGAGCTGTGCATAAGTATTTTTGTGAAGTCCTAGTGTGCTGAGACTGTGGTGCAATGTGTGAGGCACCAGACCAGAACGATGGTTCCAACACGTACTGGTTTCCTGCCTCCACTGCTTCTGAAGCTCATGTGCTAGATCGGTGTATTTACTGATCTTGTCTGCGTGAGTTTTCTGCATTATTATTATTATTATTATTATTATTATTATTATTATTATTATTATTATTATATAAGTGTTCCAAAATATGGGTTTCCTAGTTAAGATAACATGGCGGGTCAAAGACCAAAGCACATGTTTCCAAGTGTAAATACTCTATCTCTGTTGAGCATCCACCGTGATAAGTGTTTTTCCCAAAGGTGAACCATCTTGAGATTTGTGAATAGTAATTGATAGTATCATTCGAGAAAGTTTTAGCTGAAAAGCTCAATTTTCGGCAGTTATTACATCACAACTTTGAGGTCACGCAGAAGTCTTTAGGTCCCTAAAAACCAGTGAACAGATATCGACTTTTTTTATTTGTACTTAATCGTTGTTGAATCAATGCCCTAAAAGCTCAAAAAACAACGTGAGTGTAAGGTTTTGAAGATAGTAAAAATCGTCAAAAACTGAATATATAGTATATATATATTTAGAAAATATACTAAAAAAATATGCAAGGGAGGCAGTCCAAATGGATTATTCCAATAGAATAGATAAGAATGGGAATGGCATGTGTGTTAAAGGCTTTGATTTACACTAAAATGACAACACACAAGTCGAGAACGTTTAAAAAGATAATAAAAAGCTACTTAAAAATTCCATGGAGCCTTTCGGGTTCCTTTGCGGAAAACCCTTCTTCAACACCTGTGACAACACGTACTCGGTTCTACCTCCACTGCTTCTGGAGCTCATGTTCTAAGTCAGTATACTTACTGATCTTGTCTGTATATGGGACAATCCCAGTCCAGCTTATGTGAGGGTGACTCTAATACGCTTTGTGTTGTGTACTTGTAGTACAGGACTGTGTTCCTAATAAGTGAGTGTTTGTATGCTAGCTGTTGATGGACGATCGCCGCTGATTGTGTCAGTGCAGGTAGTCTGTTTGGGAGAGAAGGGGGCAAACTGATATTATGTGGTCGATCGCCTCATGTGTAGTGGGGCATTTCCTGCATTTGTCGTCGTGTGTGTTTGCGTCGTGTAGAATGTGTTTCTTGTAGTTGCGTGTGGGGATGACTTGGTCCTGTATCGCAATCGTGAACTCTTCGGTCTCCCCAATAACTCGCCACTCGTCAGCCATCTGTTTGACTCTTCCATGTCGACATGAGGCTGGCTGAGTTCGTGGCGATGTCTGCCATGGAGTTCCTTACGAGCCCATGATTCACGCTGTTGAATGAGTGTGTCGGGGGTGGTGAATGTTTGGTAAAGGTTTTTGAGGTCCGGTGTATGTGTGAGGTATATGTCAGCCTTGACAATGGCTAAATGAGGAGTGTTGTGCTTTCTGGTGGAAGTGTTCTCTAAGTGTGTAGACTTTTTTTTCGTGTAGGATGATGAGGTTGATGAGTCTTCGATCTCCCTCCTTATGGGGGAGGGTCATCCTTTCCGTCGCGGACTTGGGTGGTGCAATGTTGTATATCGTGGATGCACTGCATGTTGTGCGTTGTAATGCTTCGAGTTCGGCATTTATCCATGGAATTATGCTGATAAAATTTGTTAGGGTGGCAAAAATGTTGCTTTTTTTTTTTTTTTTTTGCATTGAGTTGTGTTTAAAAGATGTTGAGAACGCGAGCACTGTATATGTTCTTGAGTGCAGTTTTGCTGTTTGCGTTGTCCGTGACGCTCTCTTGCTGGAAGCTGAAGTATTCGTAGTTCTCTCCTTGTTTCATGGATTTGATGGCCAAATTCAAAATCCTCCAAATTCGAGGTCTTCCCGCGTATTACATGTAACGTACGGCGATGGTCAATTCCAAATTCCATTACAATGTCTTTGATGAACTGTATAGTGACTCGTAGCAGATTAGTAAGTTGTGTGCTGGTTTTGGCTAGAGTTTAATGTCATCCATATAAGTAAGTATGTGATTTTGTATGGTCAGGGCCGTCGCACTAAGGAGTATTTGCAACGTAAACCCGGTCATAAGTCAAA
>JAFIDM010000004.1:39642374-39657882 GCA_023159025.1 Thereuonema tuberculata | reverse complement strand
CAATTCCTTGGTATGCGTAAATGCATTTCCCCCGTCCTTAAAAAAAACACACACACACACACACTAACCGTACATGCAAACTGACTGATTGATTTGCTAAGCCTAACTTCTCTATTCGAAAGTAGGTGAAAAATGATTTAGAAGAGCTGTAGCCAGAGCGAATCGTGATATGGAACGTTGGGTTCTGGATTGAAGTCTACGTTCTAATTCCTCCTATAGGATTTCAGGCTGGGATCATTTCTGGAACCTTATTGTCCAAAAGCATTTCCTCACAGTTCTCGCTGTATGACACCGAGGATTGTCATGTTACTAGAGGTAATGGTCATCACCAAAGTAGTCCTCTATTGTAGACAGTATCATGGCCTTCTGGAGTTGGCCATGTGTTTTTGTGAAGTCCTAGTGTGATGAGACTGGGGTGCAATGTGTGAGGCACCAGACCAGAACGATGGTTACAACACGTACTCGATCCTGCCTCCACTGCTTCTGAAGCTCATGTGCTAGGTCGGTGTATTTACTGATCTTGTCTGCGTGAGTTTTCTGCATTATTATTATTATTATTATTATTATTATTATTATTATATAAGTGTTCCAAAACATGGGTTTCCCAGTTAAGATAACATGGCGGGTCAAAGACCAAAACACATGTTTCCAAGTGTAAATACTCTATCTCTGTTGTGCATCCGCCGTGATAAGTGTTTTTCCCAAAGGTGAACCATCTTGAGATTCATAGTCCAAATGGATTATTCCAAAGGAATAGATAAGAATGGGAATGGCATGTGTGTTAAAGGCTTTGATTTACACTAAAATGACAACACACAAGTCAAGAACGTTTAAAAAGATAATAAAAAGCTACTTAAAAATTCCATGGAGCCTTTCGAGAATTCCTTTTCGGAAAACCCCTCTTCAACACCTGGGACAACACGTACTCGGTTCTACCTCCACTGCTTCTGGAGCTCGTATTCTAAGTTCGTATACATACTGATCTTGTCTGTATATGGGACAATCCCAGTTCAGCTTAAAATGTGAGGGTGACTCTAATACGCATTGTGTTGTGTACTTGTAGTACAGGACTGTGTTCCTAATAAGTGAGTGTTTGTATGCTAGCTGTTGATGGACGATCGCCGCTGATTGTGTCAGTGCAGGTAGTCTGTTTGGGAGAGAAGGGGGCAAATTGATATTACGTGGTCGATCGCCTCATGTGTAGTGTGTCATTTCCTGCATTTGTCGTCGTGTAGAATGTGCTTCTTGTAGTTGCGTGTGGGGATGACTTGGTCCTGTATCGCAATCGTGAACCCTTCGGTCTCCCCAACAACTCACCACTCGTCAGCCATCTATTCGACTTTTCCATGTCGACATGAGGCTGGCTGAGTTCGTGGCGATGTCTGCCATGGAGTTCCTTACGAGCCCATGATTCACGTAGCTGTTGAATGAGTGTGTTGGGGGTGGTGAATGTTTGGTAAAGGTTTTAGGTCCGGTGTGTGTGTGCATGTGTGTGTAAGGTGTATGTCAGCCTTGACAATGGCTAAATGAGGAGTGTTGTGCTTTCTGGTGGAAGTGTTCTCTAAGTGTGTAGATGATGAGGTTGATGAGTCTTCGGTCTCCCTCCTTATGGGGGAGGGTCATCCTTTCCGTCGCGGACTTGGGTGGTGCAATGTTGTATATCGTTGATGTACTGCTTGTTGTGCGTTGTAATGCTTCGAATTCGGCATTTATCCATGGAATTATGCTGATGGAATTTATTAGGGTGGCAAAAATGTTGATTTTTTTTTGGCGTTGAGTTGTGTTTAAAAGATGTTGAGAACGCGAGCACTGTATATGTTCTTGAGTGCAGTTTTGCTGTTTGCGTTGTCCGTGACGCTCTCTTGCTGGAAGCTGAAGTATTTGTAGTCCTCTCCTTGTTTCATGGATTTGATGGCCAACAATACTGTCCAATTCAAAATCCTCCAAATTCGAGGTCTTCCCGCGTTTTACATGTAACTTATGATGTTGGTCAATTCCAAATTCCATTACAATGTCTTTGATGAACTATATAGTGACTTGTAGCAGATTAGTAAGTTGTATGCTGGTTTTGGCTAGAGTTTAATGTCATCCATATAAGTAAGTATGTGATTTTGTATGGTCAGGGTCGTCGCGTGGTTTGTTGGCGCCCGGGGCAAGATTTCGTCAGGCGCCCCCTGAATCTCCAATTCAACAACCAAAAAAAAAAACGGAATCTCCTTTTGCCGTTGCCGCGGCGCCCAGGGCGATCGCCCCGGTCGCCCCGCCCAAGCGACGGCCCTGTGTATGGTGTTAGAGTGCATGAGGTAAGCCTATAGTCGGGTTTTGCATTGTGTACGATGTGGTTCAATGGATTCAAGGCAAGGCAGAACCAAAGAGTACTCAAGGAGTCTCCCTGGAAAATACCTCTCCTTGTGGGAATGGGGACAGTTGTCATGGAGGTGTTGGAGGTGCATAGATGTATTATCGTGTTCAAATTCTTCATCGTGGCATCCAAGAATGCCGTGATTCTTGGGGTGTATTTTGTAGAGATTAAGAGTGTATAGGAGCCAGAAATGAGGGACCGAGTCAAATGCCTTCTTGTGGTCGATGTACGCGATGTGTAAATTCAGTGTGTCGAGATGTTCTTGAATCTGATTATGATGGCTTGAGTGTGAAGGGCGAATGTTTGTGTTTGACAGTGCCCGAATGGTTCCTTGTGGCACGCAGTACAATGTTGTGTGTATTTCTTTTAACGTATGGTTACTGATAACGTGTTGTGGGATAGTTTATGTGTTGTATATGTGTTGATATGGTATATGACTGTGGAGAGTTGTTTTGATGTGTGTACTTTGGGGAGTGAAGGCCTGAGTGTGGGGTTTGTGCCTGTATATTGTTCTAGTGCAGTGTAGAAATGATCAGGTGCTGCTTGTAGTATGTCAGTTGTTTTACTGTTGGGACATGTATACTATGGGATACAGTTTGTTTCTGTGTTTGAAGACACTGAAAGGTCGTGTCTTCTAGTGGGGGTGGGATGAAGTGTGGATGGATTCAGCAATACATTAGGTAGGATTTGTGCAAATATGGATAGGGGAACAAGACTGTTAACTTGTATGGAACGTCGCTGATCCACTATCTGCTGTTCATTAAGCTCTAACGATGGTTAACGTGTGGTGAATGAGTGGTGTAGTGACTATCTGTATCCTGTGAGATAGTCCCTAACTGTGTAACGGTGTAGAAGTCGGGCATAAGATCCTGGTTCATCTGCGATGACCATCGGATGCGCTGGCGTGGTTTCCCAGTCTTGGTGGTCGCCTACTCCGACACAGACGAAACACTTCCGACCGTTCGGGCTGAAAGGTGTTGCCGAAGCATTGTGATAGCCATATTACAGGATGGCCACTTTCTCCACCACCACCTGTGGGAGAGACTAGTCTAATTTTTAAAGACTAATCCCCGAAGGCGGGTGACTTTATCCTGTTAAATATTATTAAAATATTATTATTTGAATCAAATAAAGAAGATAAAAGTTAAGTTAACAAAAAAAAATAACACTTTAAAATATTTCATCATTTTAACTGTACTCAGCTCCGATAGCTCAACATAAGATACTGAACTGCAGGTTGGAGAAGCTGGTTGAGGATATATTTTCTTGGTTCTTTCTCCTACTCACCTTTTATTAAATGGGGGTTAGGGGTTTTTCTCTCTAGATGTGAAGCTTCGGAATCAATAATGGTCTGCAAGAAGACCCGTTTAACTTTTTTAGTCTGACCAAATAGCTTATGATTATTTGATTTCATTAACTTTGTACTAGTTCAATGTATGACATCGGGTCTTCCTTTAAATTCACCATTTTGTTAAATTCTATTTAAAGAAGACACAAGGCAAAAAGAATGGTTTCATAGTGTATACAAAACACCAATATTTCGTTATTAGCCACTTTCTGTGAGACAGAAACTGATCGTGGACTGGAACTAGTATTTTTTTTTCTGCAGTCCTACATGCCATCAGAGTTCCAATAAGGTATGACTCATGTCAGTAGTTAGGACTTTGAAGTGATGGTAGACTGATAAACAGACAGAATGAACATAACTGCTCTAATACCCCTCTTCTTTTACACTTTCTCGCTACAAAGGCTGTGGTCACATTTTATGCTTTAGTATTTCTATGATATTTAACTTTCTCTATACAACATAACATTGAGTTACATACAAAATAAAATAACCCAAACTGTTTATTCAGTTTTTAAGCAAATATTTCAAGAGAAATTACATCTAAATTCAAAATGGTTATTGCTTGCTTTACTAGGAAGGTAACTGAAAAGTTCTTTATACTTGTACCGTAAATATTAAAATGTATGATATTACAAATTGAGTTTAATGTTTATTATCAAATAAAGAAGATAAAAGTTAAGTTAACTGAATCAAAACAAAATCCAATGACTAAATTTGAATTGAAAATGGCTAAATTCCAACGGCTAAATTACAAATTGTCTCTAATGTTTATAGCAACCCTTATTGTAAAAAAAAAAAAAAAAAAAAAAAAAAAAAAAAACCTTTAAATTTGGACAACAAAAAACGTTGATTTAATCAGGTTACTAAAATCCTTTTTCAGTAACCTGATTAAATCAATGTTTTTTGTTGTCTTAATTATTTTATTTTATTATTATTATTTTTTTTTTGAAGCTGATACTTTTAATGTCAATGATTGCGAGATCCTCAGTAAATTTTGTACATGACCACTTACCTGAAAAGCTTAGGATCAATTACAGGAGTCTGTTGTCGTGACAACAAGTATTTATCTTGGGAAGCTGAAAATTCACTGATAATTTTATAAGTCAGATTCAACAGCTACTTTTGGTTCTTGCTGTGCGAATTCCGACAGGCAACTATAATTTTCTTGTTTTTTTAGTTAATCATTACACTTTTATTAGTATTTTCCTGCATGTCTTAATATTAATTTCATTATCTCTATTATAAGAAATCTATTCATTATATATTTAATAAATTAAATATATTTCTTCAAATTCCATACAATTTCAAATCCCCTACAACGATATTTCGCAGAAGCTATCGTTCTGCTTTATCAAGTTTCCCAAATTAAAATGACAATAATATTTGCGCTAATAATAATATGAACAATGTATATACATTAACTTCAGTATATTATTATTAGCATATATATTATTGTTATTTTAATTTGCGAAACTTGAAAAAACGTAGCTTCTGTGATATATCGTAGGGAATTTGAAATTGATGGAATTTGAAGAAATATATTTTTTATTTCATTTTATCTCTAATTCTGAGTTGAGAAATTTGCCTCAAACTAAATGATCTACCATTTTATTTTTATGCACTTGACTCCATATTACTGCTATTCTCAGGACACGTAAAATCTTTTATGATCAATTAGCAACTGATTATTACAACAGATTACAACAAAAGACGACCTTCAGACTGGTAATAGGCGAAGTCTCTTTTTTACAATTAATAAAAATTTACCGCCCTAGGGTATTTCGGTTTGAATAAAATCTTTCAAAGAATAAAGAAATACTTTGAAGTATTTAAAAGATAGAAATATTAAAAGACAGGACGATTCTTTAATTCTGGAATACCTCATTAAATAAAGAAAAAAATGACCATTTAATCGTTAATGTTTAAATTTCAATAAACTAACAGTTTTATTGGAATTAAATAATCATTGTTTTTATTTAGCCCTTTCAGTTTTTTATGAGGTACAAAATGAGGAACAAACGATGGAAATTGAGGTAATTAAATAAAATACATAACCTAAAAATATATGTTATGATGTATTATTAATTACGAAAGAAATTGAGCGAATATGCCAGACTAGGGTTTAAGAAAGTTTAAATTAAAAAGAAACATATAGTGTATTATTTTTTGAGGCATGTAAGGACACAGTAATTTAGGCCAAATAAATGAAGGCCACAAGAACCAAAACCTAATCAGTAGGGTCGCCCCACAAGGGGTTGGAGGTCTGTTGGGGCCCGGCTGTCAAAGGGGCCCGAGCTGAGGTCTTCACCGAAAAAAAATAAATAAAAAATAAATATTTCTAGACTTTTTTTATAATGAAGTCTACATTTTATATAAATATTTATCTGCTTTAACCGTCTACACAGTGCTATTCTGCATTACAATATTTGATCATCAATCGATACGTTCTACTACATATGTTGAACAATGGCTATCATGTTCACTGTAAGAACGTCTTATTCACGACTTCCTGAAAAGTCACATTACACTTGAACTTCCATTACAACTAAGCACTTGTTTTTTTTTATGTCATTTTATCATTTAAAACGTTCAAATTTTAAGTAAATTAAAGAAATTTTAAGAGAAAAATAATAAATGTGGTTACAGTGTTACCTCCTTTAACGGACACCCTGAATAGCGGACACCTCTAATTAGCGGACATTATTGCAGGTCCCAGTCCCTTGCAATACGACATTCCATGTTATCCACTCCGAATAGCATCACTCTGAATAGCGGACAGTTATTTTTTTTAAACTTTATTTTAACTGTAAAAAAAAAAAAAAAAAAAAAAAAAAATTCGATTAACATTTTGACAAACACATCATGGTTGTATTTACATCGGTGTCCCATACATTGATACATTGTATCAGTGTCCCACCATACATTGATATGTTGTATCTGTGTCCCATGATCGAATCTGAGGCCCTTTTTTTCACCGCAGTTGCTTTGTAAATGTCAATACCTCATAAAGCTATCCTATAAACATGTTGATTAAATTTAGTGCGAATTAAAATGGCGTCAAAAAGGAAGAGATTGGCACTGAAAGAAAAAAATTGATGTTCTTGAAGTTGCTGAAAAAGAAAAGCTGAGTGTGCGTTGTCTTGCTGAACGTTTTAAAGTTGGAAAAACTCAGATAAGTGAACTTTTAAACGACAAAGATGAGATTAGAAAAATGTGGATGGTGAATTCAAACGAAAATTCGAAGAATTTAAAGTTTCGTAAAACTGAAACAAGCAAAATCGACGAAGTGGTCATCAAATAGTTCCGCTCTGCTCATGCAAAGAACATTCCTATAAGCGGTGTTTTGCTTTAAGAAAAAGCCAGAGAATTCGGTCAAACTTTAGGATTGGATACGTTTAAGACATCAAATGGATGACTAGAAATTAACTTTATATATACTGTAATTAATTTTGTCATTATTTTAAGTAAGACAAACGGATTAGCACTCATTTAAAAAGGAATATAGTAAATAATTTGCAATTGTTCATATTCTCTCATATCGCAATGGTAATTGTAGAAATTTAATTAAGATTGTACGTAATTTTTCATTAAATGACATGATATAAGTTGAAAAATGAAAAAAAGATAGTCCTCCCCAATAGCGGACACCTCCCAATAACGGACGAAACTTCCGGTCCCGTGACTGTCCGTTATTCGGAGGTAACACTGTAATTTAAGATTGTAATTAGTTTATGAATTTCTAGAATCAGTTTAGGTTGAATTTTCACCTTTTAAGTAAATATTATATGTGTGTGGCTTGTTTAAAAAAAAGAAATATGAAATTGTGAGGTGTTTTCGCGGTATTATTGGTTAAGAATCTATGATTTTGACTATAACATGGGAAGGGGAGGGGGATTCATTACTGCATTTGGTATCTGGGCCCTGAATTTGATGTGAGGGGTCTGCTAATCAAGCCGAAAAACCTAACTTCGCAATATAAAATTTGATGTTGATCAGTGCATTTGCTTTAAGTTATTTGTTTCATAATTCGGCCCATTAAAATTTGTAACGTGTAAAGTAGTTCTTAAAATGGGCCAAATCCAATCAGATCTAGATAGCAACGTGAAACTATTAATCTTGGTGTAGATCGAATAATTGGTTAATTAGTTAATTAATTAGATAGGTTAATTATGCACATACACATATCATATAACTTAATAAGCAGTCTAAATTTGTTGTAGGGAGTATATTTTGCATTAAAATCGGCCTTTGGATATTTAGTCTGATTAATGCCCTGTGAGTTTAAAAAAAGAAAAAAAAAAAAACATTAATTTTAAAAAGCTGTATTAGAAAAAAAAATAATTTGCAACTCATTTGCATGATTATTATAATGTTCCGTTATTATCGTTTGGAGAAAGTAAAATGTAAGTTTATTGATGGAAACACCCCTTATGTAAGAATGAGAAATTGGAGAGAGGGCTATTCGGGTTCCGTAAGTAAAACTTAATTTACCACGTTTTAAAATCTCAGAAATTTGCGTAATAGTGAGCACACGATGACTTAAGTGTCAGATATTAACGCCTGCCACAAATGAATTTTTCAGTCCATTAAAAATAAAAATATAAAATCTAATGTAATTTACTAAAGATCAATAAAGAAGACCAAAATATCATTAACTTCCATTCCAGAAGAGTAATTTTGCATTTATTGATAATCATCAGACAACATTGGTCACCAGTAAACATTGTAGGAGGTAGTAACTATAGAGGAATTTCTCTATTGTGCACAGCATATAAACTGTTTACTTCTATATTGAAGAAGAGACTAGAACCACTTGCAGAAGATATCCTAGGTGAATATCAGGCAGGCTTTAGGAAGGGCAGATCCACCATAGACCAGATATTTACTGTGAAACAGGTATTGGAGAAGTGTTGGGAACGAAATATTGACGTGATACAGTTATTTATTGACTTCCAACAAGCTTATGACTCCATTGATGGAGATAAACTTGCCGAGATCTTAAAGAGAATTCAAGATACCGGAAAAGCTAGTGCGACTTGTGGAATTAACCATGAGGAATACAATGGCAGGAGTGAAAATACAGACAGATATAGGTAGCTTCTTTGAAGTTAAACAAGGACTAATACAAGGATATGGGCTTGCGCCACTCCTGTTCAACTTAGCGCTAGAATCGGTGATCAGGAAACTCAGAGTGGACACCAGAGGGACATTATTGTTTAAATCTGCACAATTAGTTGGGTATGCTGATGATATCAACTTGATGGGAAGAACAACCAGAGCTGTTAAAGAAGTATTTGAAGATCTGAGCAGAGAAGGTAAAGAGATTGGCCTTAGAATCAATGAGCAAAAGACGAAGATAGTGGTACAGGCCCAGAGAAGGAAATACACTGATCTACAACTTGTCCCGGAAGGATCCAATATTGATGTGGTTAACGTATTTAAATACCTCGGTGTGCATCTAACTGACAAAAATGAGGAAATGATAGAAATACAGGCTAGGATACAGGCTGCCAATAGAGCATACTTTGCTGTATTGTCCCTTTTTAGATGTAGGGATGTAAATAAGAGTGTAAAGGTAATGCTATATAAAACGCTTATATGCAGCATTGTAACCTATGGAAGCGAAACGTGGACCTTCTCAAAGAAAGCTGTTGAAAAGATTGATGCTTTCGAAAGGAAAGTATTGAGGAGGATCTATGGACCTGTATGCATACAAGGAGAATGGAGAATTAGATATAATGATGAACTGTATTCCTTGTATGGAGAGGTGCCCATGTCACAGGTTATTCGGGCTAGAAGGCTCACTTGGGCAGGTCATCTAGCTAGGAGGAACATCGAGTCCCAAAGAAGGTATTTTTAGGAAACTTCGGGGGAGGAAGATCAGCTGGAAGTCCACGTAATAGATGGGAGGATGGTGTACATCAGGATGCGGTACAAATCCTCAAGATTCGGAACTGGAGAGTTGCAGCGCGAGATCGACAAGGCTGGCGGAGACAACTGGGGAGGCCATGACCCGATTACGGGCCGACGCGCCATAGAAGAAGAAGAAGAAACATTGTAAGAGATACAGCACGGTCAAACTGAATCCTGTCAATGAACGATCAAAACCATGAAACAAAATGATGGCCGTAGATCTCAATTAGAACCCACAAGATTCGAATCCTCTCTTCCCTAATCCCTGAAAGGAACGTTTTACTAGCATCAAGATAATATTCTAGCTTTTATTACTAATGTAGAGGGTGTACCTGAAATGTGCTGTCAAACTTAAAGGTTGTATTCAATCATGCAAAACAACGAATAAATGTCATATAAACATGGGTCTGGAAATGCTTTATTTCCAAGATATGAACGATGCAACAATACAGAGCCCGTACAGTCGCTCAGTTTCACAGAAAGTGCTCGAAATGTCCTCCACCGGCCGCAATACACGCAACACAACGACTGCCGAACGTCGAATTGCGTTGCAGCCATCCGCTATGCGATCATGCAGTGCGTGGGCGACAGTGCGTGAGCGACAGGTACCCATAGCAAAAAGTCCAGGGGGTTTAAATCAGGGGAACCAGCAGGCCATGCTGTTGGTCCCTCTCTTCCAATCCAAAGGCCAAACACCTCTGTATCGTTTCATCGTTCATATCTTGGAAATAACGCATTTCCAGACCCATGTTTGTATGACATTTATTCGTTGTTTTGCATCGAGACATCAAACATCTCAGATTAGATGGTCTTCTGCTTATTGATGGTTTTTAAAAATATTTGAATTCATTTTAAGTATTCACATGGCCCCTTACTCTCTACTTTATTTATTGCTCTAAGAATATTTTTAACTTTTCCAGTGATGGTAGCATCAGCAGAAAAAAGCTTCTCAAAATTAAAATTAATTCAAGACTGCGTAAGGGCTAACATGGACCTAAAATAAGCTAAATACAGTACAAACTAACAGTATAATCAAGTTAAGGGGATTTTTCAGAAGGAAAGGCTTAGAAATGAGTCTTTAAAAATGTATTACATTTGTAAAGTGTTTCTTGTATATAACAAAGTATAGCACTTAAGAGATTTTAATTTTGTTTTTTTACTTTGAACTTAAAGCTTTCCAATAAGGGCTTTCCAATAATTAGCATATCCAGGGACCAAGGGCCCTGCATATGCTAAGGCTGGGTCTATCTTATCACATAGATGACATTTACCATAAAAATTTACTTAATATTATTCACATGTTGATCTTCAAATAGAAAAAAAAAAAATCAAATGATCTAAAATTTCATAGTTTTCGTGAATATTTTACAAACAATTTCCTCATTTTTGTGTTTGTGTGTGTGTGTTTTTTTTTTTATCCATTTCAGATTCTGGTAGCCTTTTTATTAGACTAACAATGTCATTACTTTCATTTTTTCTCTCTATTAACCGTTACAATAATAATGATTACCACTCATTGTTATGATGATCTAATAGAAATATACGTCAGTGGCATTTTAGACTTCTGATGAAGATCAGAAGACTTATAATCCCACTTTGTCTGTCCTGTGGACAAGTATCATTAAAATATCATTAAATTATCGTTAAGCGCAACAATTGCGTCTTTTGCATTCGCAACAATCACATTTGTAGTGATTGTTGTCATTGTTGTAGACACGGGCGGATCCAGGATTTTCAAAGGGAGGGGGGGGGGCTAACTTTTCTGAAGGGCTGACTATACCTGTGTGTCTGAGACGCATGCTAGTAGACAACTTTTTATTAGCAATCATCATCATGGCAATATTCATGTCTATCAGGCAGCAGCCTTTGGATACCATATTTTATCCAAACTATATTCACAGCTAAAGGGAGGGGCTACAGCCCCCACTAGCCCCCCCCCTCCCTGGATCCACCTATGGTTGTAGAGCTGCATTATAAATGTGATTGTCAAAAGGCGCGATTGTTGCGTTTAATGGAAATAAATACAAGGAAATTAAAGCAATATCAATGATCAAAAGACGTTGCGAAGCATTGTGATTGGTTTACTAATCGCTTTCCCTACTTTGTTTATTTCGGGCACGGTAAATACTAACAATACAGACCGTTTGATTTTAAAAAAAGTAGAGTAGATATTAAAAATGATCCCCATAGGACTATATTATCCTGTGTCTTAAGTCCCCGAAATTAAATCTTATCTAGTGTTTGCTAAATGAAGTTGTTCTTCGTATTAAAAATCAAGCGATTTCAGATTTTCGAAGTTACTTCAATCACTTACACAGGTAATAGAACGCGCTGGCACAGCTACCGGATAACAGCGGACTACCTCGGCTTCCCTGGGTTCGTATTTTTAACCTTTTAACCAAAGAACATATTTATTGTTTTATATAATCAATTTCAAATCAGTTGGGATAAATGCGTGTATATCCTAAACTATTTTTGGAATTTACAAAATTATTTCATGTAAATAGGTAATAAGTAAATAATAAGATAATAAGTAAACAATAGAAATGATTATATTCACTTTTGTGCTTTCTTGCGGATTAAATTACGTTGAACTAATTTTCAATTGGTTAAAGTGTAATATTCAATCATTATACAGAAACTTACTGTAATACATATCGGTAATAGGAAAAAAAGAATAATTTAGGCAGACGCGGTTTAGAGAATGACAAGATATAATTTAGCTTAAGAACTCGCGCTTTCTTTTTTTTTTCTTTTTCTGGTTGGATAGTATTAGGATCCTTTCTTAATTCTTAGTTTTTTTAAATTTATTTCTTGTTAATATGGGTTTTTAACTTGTGTAGAAATTAAATATAGACTATAAACAACATATCTAAAAAGGCACAATCTATTTATTTATTTAGTAAAATCAATAAAATGGCCAACACATAAACATAAAATAACACTAATATTAAAAAAAAAAACCAGACGCTGTTTCGTCCTGTGCCACGTGACTTTTTCAATGGGAAATTAACTTTTCTGAAGGGCTGTGACTCTGACGCCCACGCTAGTCGCCGGCTTTTAATTAGCAAATTTCCGTAGAATGGTTATATTTTAGATATTTCTCCTTAAGATATTAACGTCTATCAGGCAGCAGCCTTTGGAAACCCCATTTTATCCAATCTACATTGAGGGGGGGGGGGGGGGGGGGGGGGGGGGGGGGGCTAGCCCCATACACTGGGTCTGCCTGTGCTTGTATGTTGGCCTTTTTATTGATTTTACGAAACTTTAAGCACACGTGAAAGTGTATTTAATATTTATTTATTTATTTATTTATTTTTATAAATTAAAAAAAAATCCAGTTCCGGTTCCAGGCTGTTTCCAGCTTGATATTGTAAGATAATATCAAGGCCTCAAATATTTGCGCTTCCCCGAGGTCTCTCACACTCTAAAGTCAGGTTTTCTGATTTCAGTTTTTCTGCAAAAAACAAAAAACAAATAAAAAAAAAAACACAACAACAAATTTTATTCCCATTTTAAAACATGTCTCTTATTTATTAACTTTGAAGCAAACGAAGCAAACTGGAGCATTATCTTTAATAATCCTAGCGCAAAGTAAACACAACTGGTTCCGTTCCAATAATGAAAATTAAAAACACGAACATGTAGTTAAATGACGAGGAAAGTGTGTCAAATTGCCAGAGTCGCAGTTAGTTTCAAACTACACGTTTTATCGATGAGATAAAGAAAGCTGCTTAAATCAGTCTTGAGTTGGTGGATTATTCTTCAACTCACACCTTCATCTTACCTAATGAACAATTAAATCGATGATATATAGAGCGTATGGTATCTTATTAGTTCAGAGTATTTGGCGAAAAAAAAAAAATCAGAAGAGGAGGATAGCGGTAGGGGATCAATTTATTCAACACTGCACTGTCGTAATGTGGTAGTAGAATCGGGTACGGCTACAAGAAGGGATAATTTACGAGATGTTAAGAGGATTTCACAACTGAATTAAAGTTATGCAAATTCGAATATATATGTCATTTTGTATTTGATATCTTACTTCCTTTTTAGATATAAGTATAATGTTTTGGTAAAACATTTGATAATTACGTTAGTGATGACATTGTTCAATAATGACAACATTACGAAACAACATTACTAGGCTTGGACTGGCACGCCGACCCCATCGGCCCTCACATAAACACCGGAGCTGGAAACCCCTTGTTTCGTATCTTAATCGTAAAACTGTCCTCAAATTTAATTTCTCCCTTTCTTCGTTTTTATTATTCGATTATTATTTTAAATTAAACTTTCTTTTTTTCTTAAGAGGAAGTGAAACCTGGACCGAGAGAGCACAAGTTCATCTGCAAGAGGGCGCGCCAGTCCAAGCCTGATTACAACATTATAAAACTTTTAATATTTGCTGCAAAACAAGTTTAGGAACCACTGTTAGTGGTAAAAGAAATCCATAACCAGTTTTTTTTTTTTTCCCATTCATAACAAATTGTAATGTAATGTGTAGTATCTGGCAAACACAATAATTTCAGCGAGAAATTTCAAGAACCTCCCAAAACAAATGTAATTCCGTATTTGCGTGTAGATGGCATTCGGAGGTTGCGTACGCTTTTCCGAAAACTCCGCCTAATTAAAGACTTAATAAATAGCTAAAACTAAAAACTAAGTTACGATGTCATTATTTTTTTTTGTCTCTTTTGTCCCAATAAATGAACAAATAGACGTCCCATGGCTCTTGATTTTTCTAATCAAACCATTCTACTTGAATTCCAACTCCATGGCAACCTGAGTCCATCTGTTATGGCGTACGCAGTGGCCATGGTCATTCCGAGCAGCCGGCCTTGTTGACGGGTTGTGGAGCGAGCAAGTGGGGTGAACGGCCGCTTCAGCGTCGTGATGCAAAAACCCTTGCTCGCTTGTCATCGACCCTCGAAGCCTTTACACGCAGGTTGAAGGTCGGAGCAACCCACGGCTCCAGCGGGTCTCTCATGGCCTCCGCCTGCGGCAACCAAAGCGCTCAAACCCTTTATGCGTGACTGTTTTTCGTAGAACTAAGGTCACTGTATACTCTGTCGGTCGCTCTCTTTATTTTTCTAGGAAAAGAAAGGACAAGACTTATAGTAACGCCATTTTGGTTCCACTCGTTCGAATCGTTCAAGACTATTGGGACTTTTTTTTTATTATTATTTATTTCTTGCTTTATTTAATTTTTTTAATTTTTATTTTCAGTTTTCTTATTTGTAAAAAAAAAAAAAGTTGTTCTTATAATAAAAAATATTAATTAATAATTTAACAATTTACTAATGGTTGAAATGTTAGCTTTCACTGTATCTTAGTCCATAATTGTTGAGTTCTTGTGTATCATAATAAATTAAATTAAAAAAAAAAGTCTCTGTTTTTATAAATTCTCAAAAGAAAAAAAATCTGCGATGACATTGACAACAAACATTCAAAATTAGGAGACAAGTATCCAAAAGCTGTGTTCTCGAAAAACAACTTAAATAAAATCTTTTATTTTACAGCTATTATTAATCCAAATAATTTCGTCACTTATTTGTATATCTAAGCTGAAGATAATATAAAATTCTAAATTAATTGATTTAACTGTTACGGATTCTATGTTTATTTTTTAATTCTTTATTTATTCTCATAAAATAACTCTTTTGGTTCAACTTTTTTAAACAGATTTTTGCACTTACAAAATACGATTCGATCAATCAATAGTTATTTAAATTTATTTAAAAAATCAATCTTTTGCTAAATTATTATGACTGGATTTATTTTCACTATTCTTTGTTACATTATTTATCACCATTTTCCTTTAATGATTGTTTGTTTCGACAGTGCCGTTTAATTCTTCGATTTATAGTTAGTTTAAAAGATTT
>JAFIDM010000004.1:39624991-39635654 GCA_023159025.1 Thereuonema tuberculata | reverse complement strand
CGACAGTGCCGTTTAATTCTTCGATTTATAGTTAGTTTAAAAGATTTGTAGTTAGTTAATTTATTTAAAATTTTCTCATTTCTAATGACATTTTTCTGATTTAATTTTCGCATTTGTTCAAGATTGTCTTTTATTAATCCTATTAACATTAACTAATAAATCATACGATAGCTTAAAAAATATTTAATATTAATAAAGAACTTTTTCAACAAAATTTTGTTTCATTTTTATAAATAAAAAATAATAATTATTAGAAATGTTAATTATTCCAGGTGAATTTGTTTTTAGTTAATCGCAGGTATTGAAGAAAGCAACCTAATTTCAAGGTGACAATTATTTCAGTTCTGAAGCTTTATTACGGCAATACAACAAGTCATACAATTGTGGCTTGTTAATGATAAGTTTACAATTAATATTCACAAAAATGATTGACAATTCCACGATTGTTGTATTGTGTCTTGCCATCGCATTGTGGGAAATACCAAAGCTTTGAATTTTCTATTTCAAAATGGCATTGTCATATTAAGCAATACACGATAAAGCAGTACGTATGATATCTATAATGTTAAAATAACAAAAAAAAAAAAAAATAAACAACTAAACTTTCTCTGAATTTTCAATCGCTTTCTTTCTAAGAACTCGAGGAAAAAAAAGCAGAACAAAAAGCAGGGGTTTCAGCTATTAATATCCCCCAAGTTGGATTTCATTACGTTGGAGTATTGAGACACTTGACTTGAATAGTGCGTTAGTTTTCGTACGCATTCGCAAGTGGTACATAGTGCTTTATTTACGTTTTTCGGCGGCCAAAATACTTTAGTAAGCTAAATAAAAGCTAAGGCTTCGTTATTCGACGATTTTCGCTAATTGACTGTATTGATACGGGTGATGGTGGCCTATATTCCTAAATACTCTTCCCATTTTCTTTAAAGTTAACAGACGATGCTCTTTTGTTCTTGATATTAAGACGCTTTAAAATGCGAACATCTGCTGAAGTTGATTTTTATAGTCGGCCATTTTCTTTTTTCCCCAACTAAATATCTCTGTTTCTAAGTTTTCCTTCGTAATCAGTACGTTCTTGATTAAGCACAATGCAAGGCAAGAACATTATTGTTCGGCATTATTTACTTTTTTTTTGGACGAGATATTAGATGCACCAATGTTTTCACTAACTTAAACGGATACCATAATGTCTTGTAACCATCTGATGCAGTCCTCTTATGTGATGTTAGTGCACATAAACGATGATGCAATCGCAGTCTGAAATTAAGTCGTAAATTTCATGCAAAGATTAAAAAGTTTTCATGAAGTTAAGTTTGATGGCTGTTGCTTTGTTTTTGAGCACTGCTGTATATGTATTCTTTCGAGGCATTTTCAATTGGTTGTAGCTCTTACTTAAATTAAAGCAAAACATTTTTACCTCTATTGATACGTGAAGTTTCGGCTATTTTTGAAGATATCATTTTTTTGCAGTATGAACAAGGCTCCCACAAGTTGGGGGGTGGGGGTCAGTTGGTCCCTCGGCACCGGGGCCTGACCGTCAAAGGGGCCCCTGCTGAGGTCATAACCGAAAATTATGGTGCTTGTGGGAAGCCACATTGTAACTACGGCAAGATGGATGACAAATAGATGCAACATCAAACTATCGAAGACTGTATCACGACTATACTAGAAAAAGAAATAGCCGTATATTTATCATCCAGTTTTTTTAAGGTAAAAACTGCACTTTATTCGATTTTACATTGTTTACAATTTCTTATTGTAAAGTATTTAGTGTATATATTGAATGCACGATAACTCTGCATCAGTTGTTTGGATACATATGATATCCGATAAATGGATTATTTCCATTTAAATTTTTTTAGGAAATTATAATAATATTTACGGTAAACGAATTGAAAACAAATTCATGTAAAACAATCAAATCCAATAATTAAACCTATCTTTTCATAATAAGTAATACTTAAAATGCAAAAAGGAAAAAATGTCTTCCAATTTATCAAAGCACTTAATCAAAGTTGTTGTTGGATTTTGTAGGTGGTTGTTCTGGAATTGAACAATTTCCTAAAATAATTGCCTAAAACACCACTTGGTGGCAGTTAATCTAATGCTGTTCCTGATTATTTGCAGGAGAAAGGAATCTTTCCAAATAAAAATAAATTATTACTGCTTTTAATAGCTTAATTATCAACAGAAATGTGACGTAGGTTGTGACGACACCACTTACGGTCCATTAGACAAGTCAGTACTTGTTTTCTACGAATACGGTACTGTGTTCAGTTGACCCGCACATTTTCAGTGCTTAAACTAATAAATGAATTCATTATTCTTTATTTATAAATTCGCATTATTCATTACTATTGTTGTTGCCCTGCTTGTGATATTAGAAACTGCCCTAAATCTTCAGATATTTTAGGTCGGGAATTTCCTTAGGACTTGTTTAATAGCTTTTCTATAATAAGCATCTCAAAAAACATTGAAAAATCTCTGTTCTTGAATGTCAGTTGTGAGATTCGTTAATTAGGTACTACAGATGAACTGCAAGTTGATTTCTAGCTATTAGGCGTCGTACAATTGCAACTAAAAATTGCTGCTTATAGAAGTCTTTCTATTTTCTAGTGAACAAAATTGCCCGGTTTAATGGAACGTGCAAAGTAGCTGGAGAACTGTCAGTAGAGGACGAAATGCATCTTGGGAAACCTTAAATTCCTGAAAATGACGTTCACTTTTTTTTTTACGTATTTTTGTATGACAATGCAATAACGATTTTATTTTCTATTATTTGTGGATTATTTATTTTATTTTTTATTTTATTTTTATCTATTATTTATTTTAAGTAGCTTTTTTAGAAGCATTGCGTATTAAAAAGTTGCTGCTGATATAACGGGGAAAATTTCGAGTTAAGTAATAAACCTTAAAACATTGATAAATTAACATTCGTAATTTTTAAACAATGTTTACGAGTACGTTGTTGATGTAGAACTAGTTTGAAGCTCAGTGGACTGGATTTAAATTATCAGCAATAGGGGACAAAGGTTGTTAAAGAGGAGAGGGATATTTTGTTGAGCTTTGAACTGGAGGTTGATTAGGATGGACCTCAAAGGATAATCAGCCAAATATTACTCCCACCAAGTACTAGAAGTTTCTTTTGAACGTACACTTCTATCGAATTTCGATATCATTTTCATTTTATTTCGTTACGTCATAGGGTTTTAGATATACGTCGAGATTGATTCCGTTAGATATAGTAGCAAATTACGAGATCGCTTGGACTTTACAGTAGTAGATATCAGACAGTCATCAAAATAATTACCTATTTTATTTTTAAGTCGTAAATTTACCTGAAAGATGAAAAATTTTTATTATAAATATTCTAAGGTATAATTTTAATTTGAAATATACAGTCGGACCTCTATTTAACGAAGTCGCTAAATCCCGAAAAAAAGTTCGTTATATGGAAAATTCGTTAGAGATTCACCTTTTAAAATTACTTTAAACTACATAAAAGAGATTTAAAATACATAAACAATAAATATTATTAAAAAAAAGTAATATTTTTAATGACATGAAGCATACATTACCACATGCGTACTTAAATTTTACTAATAAAGTCTGTTAATTTTGTCTAAGTTTTTTGTTTTTTGAAAAAGTGTTTTCGCTCAAAGTACGTCTCGCATCTTTGCAATGTACCAAAAACCCCTTCAGTATTTTCTTCAAATTGTAATCCGGGTCGGATTATTTCAAATGATTTTAGCATTTCATCATATGAAGGTTTTTTGATTTCTTCATCATGATCATTTCCATTTTCATCATCTTGATCGCAATTCTTAGCTGTATTGTCTTTATTTTTCACACTGTCCAAAATATCCGATTCAGTTAGTGTTTCCGAGGTCTCATCTTCAAAATCAAGTGAAAGATAATCATCAATTAGCACATCATCGTTAATTTCTTCTTTTTCCCTCAGCTGTATCCACATTTCTCCCATTTCTTTTAAGGGAATATTAATAATAAAAATATTTCAAGGAGAAAAAAAAATATGATACCACAAAAAAGTTCGTTAAATAGAAAATGCACTTCGCTATTTGGAGGTTATTTTACGAAGAAATTAGCAAAATGTTCTTGGTTCCAAAGAAAAGTTCGCAAAATAGAGAAATTCGCAAAATAGAGGTTCGTTAAAATAGAGGTCCGACTGTATATGTAAATACATAAATTTGAAATTTCTAAAAAATATAATGAAATGAACTATATTAATTTAGAAGTATATTTTTATAACTTCTATAACAATGAACAAAATGATCCTAGAACAGCTGTTTTATGCTAATATGGCGGCGATCATCAGCTAGGAGCAGTCACAGTAAATCTCGCTGTACACAGGCCATTAGGAAATACCATCGGAATCAATGTGAGCCCGTAAACTTAATAAACAATAAAAAACTCACCATAAAATAAAATTCATTTGACAGCGTTTGGCGGCCTCAATGAATTTTTTTAGCGCATAAAAAGACTAAAAAAGCGCATGGAAATATTAATAAATAATAATAGGCCAAGTGAAGTAAAGTTTTGCGCTTTTTTAGTCTTTTTATGCGCTAATAAAATTCATTGAGGCCGCGGAACATTGACACATGAATGTTTTTACCAATTTCTTTTTTGTTTATTTAAGCTTTGCGTACTCTATATTGATTCCGACGATATAATTTATATACAAATAACCACTTAATGTTCATTATGAAATATAAATAAAAAGCTTTAAATCTCTTAACTAAATGAATTTTTTAATTTTATTTGAAAAAGTAATTTTTTTTTTATACTGTTTAATTCCTTATTTTTCTTCGGAATCAATATGAAAACCTCCAAAACTAAAAGAAGCGACTGTATTGGCATTCCGCTGGCCTCAAATGAATTTTATGAGCGCATTAAAAAAGAGAATAAAATACTCAAAAATATCAATGAGATGAGTGTTTACTAAGTGACATCCCAGAGCAGCTGTTTCACGCTGGCGATCATCAGCCAGCAATTGTCACCAGCAAACAGCGAGGTCCAGTTTAGAGGTCAATAGGAACAATCATCTGAATCACTATTGAGAATAATGGAGGCCTCTCAAGTATTACGTAATTTTAGATCCCCCTAAAAGCAAAAATAAGATGCCCGACCCCTGCCCCTAAAGATTTGCCAAATCGTTAATAGCAAACATCACTGAAATACTGAAATACACATGAAATACTGAGGGGAAAGAATGTTTGTCTAACCTATTGCTTTGTTTCCCCCTCCCCCTTGTCAGCTAAAAATGATCAAAACACGACCCCCCACCTAACAGCTTAACGGAATTTATTGTTGGTTATTTTTATTTTTCATATTGATCTCTGCTCTGAGACCTCGCTCTCCATTGGTGACTATTCCTTGCTGATGATCGCCAAAGATCCTGAAACAGCTATTTTAGGATGTCACTAAGTAAACACGTGGTCTCACCCATTGAAGTTTCAAATCGTGTTTTTTTTCGTAGCCTATCATTTTTAGAAAAGCAGTCAGTATATATGTATGTACGTATGTACGCGTGCTTGGTTTCTAAATAACTTTTGAATCGCTGAGTGGATCGTCTTGCAAATTTGCATGCATATTTAACGACAAGATTTAAATTTTATGAATAAAATCATGAAGCTCATGCACCTGTTTAAAAAGGATTTATACACGATAAAAATAAAATTATCTACCATAAAACAACCGGTTTCCGTCCCGAGAGGGATCTTTCTCAAGCAATCATAGGTTTCGTCATTTTATTCATAGTATGAACAGTGCAGGGAAAATTGTATTTGTGATCTAACTTTTATATTTGACATTTTTCAGTGTTGGTCCTTATCGAGAAATTAGCGCAGGAAAATGAGGAAAAATGTCCACAGAAAAGCATTTTAAATGAAACAAAGAATTTCTAATGATGTCTAACAACAGATATCAATCCATTTTCATAATCCACTAATTTGAACTATCTATGAAATGATTAAAAGTAATCATATTTCAAAAGTAATCGTAATTAAATTTAACTCCGAATTTAATTAATTTTTTTATAAAATAAAAAAAAAATATTCGTATTCATCAGATGCAAATTAAAATAAACGAAGGCTTTTTATTTGTGTCGTTTTGACAATTTTAATCAATGAAAACCAATGACAAAAACAAAAAACAAAACAGAAATTTAAGAAACAACCACTTTTAAGGAAAGTAGACTTTACGTTCGTTCACGAGCTTCTTTTTTATATTTTTCAATATAACACACTATATTAAAACACGTTCATTTGTATTACATTAATAATTCATCATTGAACACTTGGGAGAAAAATGTGGTTCTGATTTTGAATGTCGTTTTCAGAATGAAAACAACCTGGAAAATAGAAAAACAATAAAATTTTGTACAATTTTATATTAAGTGCATTGCGTATATGATGCACACATAACAAACAGACAAGCGAAAATAGTAATAAAATAACGGCACACAAAGAATGAACAATGCTTGTTTATTACATTCACTGCCTTGAAATTTCCATTGCAAGGTTATTGGAAACTGGTTCTGTAATCTGTTGAATTGTAGCTTGATCGGATTCTTAAGCGTGATGTGAATGTAATTCATTCAGTTTTCATTGGAAAAAAAAAAACCATGGAGTGAGATGTACTCATATACTCTTGTGATTTAAGCCTATCTGAATGTAAATATGTAGCTACTAGCCGGGTACCGTCGCTTCGCTCCGGAAGCCTTGCGTATATAGCAACAGAAAACAACTTTATTTATTTAGCAAATTAATATTGAGATCGGAGAATATACGACTTCCCAGCCCGTTGTGCCCTTCTCCACTTAACTCAGGTGTATTGCGGGTTGGCGCCACACACCTGGGGTTGCCGCCATACACTTCATCTTCAGTTTGCCAGATTATTCCCTATCCCGAATTTCGAAAAATCCGGCCTTATTCCTTGTCTACATCATAAAGGAAACCTCTGTACAAAATTTCAGCTTTCTAGATCCAAGGGTTTGGGGTGGGCGTTGATGAGTCGGTGAGTGAGTGAGTCAGGACTTTTCTTTTTATATATGTAGATTTTCATGAATTTTGTTTTGTTAACATCATTGATTAGTTCTTTATAGATTACATTTGGATGTGTTATTTTCTCATTTTCAACTGTTATCCGATTCGTTCTTTACATATTATTCCTGGTGTTTTGATATCATGTTTATTTATGAAAATATGATCTATATTTGTTTTCGTATTTCCATGAATTGTACAGTTTCTTGTTGTTCCGTAAAGACGATTTTTGAAACCATTATTGCACATAAGTTTTACGTATTTCTGTATACTGCATTGTTTTTATTCATTTTGAAAATATCTATATTTACGTCGCCAATCAGTATAGTTGGACAGTTGTTTAATATATTTTCATTTTTTATGAATAGATTCTCTATTTTAGTAACATTTTAGTAATTTGTAATTTAGCATTTTGCTTACAGAATGACAGATAGAATAACGTTTTATAATATACGTTTTTATATATTATAATAAAAATAGCCGGGTACCGTCGCTTCGCTCCGGAACCCTTGCATATATATAGCATTCAAAAAACAAACTTTATTTATTTAGCAAATTAATGTTGCGATCGTCGGAGAAAATATAACTTCCCAGACCGTTGTGGCTTCTCCGAATAACTCGGATGTATTGCGGGTCGGCGTCACACACCGAAAATTCACATTTTTGCATGTATCTTGCAAACTCAGAAGCGTTTGTGAATAAGTGATATATCGTTCGATAGAACTTTCAAATGCCAACATTTTCTAAATATAATGTTCTCTTCCATCTTTTATACTTTTCGTTTAAATTGAGAAAAAGTCAAAATTTGACCCTTTAAAAGGCGCCATCTTGGAAACCAAAAACTTTTTTCGAAAGATTTTTGTAGCATTTTGTTTGTCTTAAAAAGATCTACATTTTATCCATTTACATGACCACTCTATCTCTTATAGTTTGGTCACAAAATTGGAAAAACGTAAAGTCTTATGACAGACAAAATAACGCTTTTATAATATATAATTCACGGAAGTGTGATGTTTTGAGCAAGAAAAATACACTTGACTACTGCAGTGCAATATCGTACTTCCGCACAGGTGTTTCAGACGCCAGCCTGCAGACACTGAGACCCCAAAAATTAAAGTTGACAAAAAAACTTAGGTATTTTGTAATCACAATAACGAATATTAAGATTTTATAATTATTGCATTTTCTTGATCAAATGCTTATTAATTCAATTATGTAAGGGTATTATATTTTTTGTGATATTTCAATTTTTGTAAGATACTGTTATGAGTACCATTGTCCTCCTGTGTTGGGTAATGCATGCATAACAGGTTTAAGTCATGTAATGAATGAAAATCATTACAAATCATTGCCCTTTATTCAGGGCCGTTTCTACCATTAGGTAAGACTAGGCGGCCGCCTAGGGCGGGAAGATTTTAGGGCGGCTTTAGGACGGATTCCGTTTTTTTTTTTTTAGAACCTTGTTAAAATAGGATTGTCGTTTTTTTCTTTTTTTTTTTTGTTTTTTTGGTTTTGGTTGTTTTATTGAAGATTTTGTATTTTTTTTTTTTTTGGTGGGGGCGGCATTTGAAAGGGAGGGGGCCATTTTTCACTTCTCGCCTAGGGTGGCAGAACACCTAGAAACGGCTCTGCCTTTATCACTAAACTGAATCTTCAAACTAAAGTGTTACGAAAACTATAAAAAATACGCTTACTACAAGGAAAAATCGGTAGCCTAACATTTAGGAGATATAAAACTTGTCCCACTTCTTTCTGCTACTACTGTAAATTGTCTTCTGTCCATGAAGTTTATTTATAGTTGGGGTGTATATATGTACCATCTACAAACACAAAAGATTAATTTTCAATTAAATATTTAACAGCTGCGTATTGAGTACTTACAACTTAAAATTGTAAATTTGAAACTGTAAATTGTTTTAATGCGTGTTTATAACATCTTTGTTATTAAGAAACTCAATATGAAATTGTTAATTGTTTTATGATGCATGGTTGTATTGATTGTAACATCTTTGTTATTAAGAAGGATCATGCGTGTAACGAGTAATATCCTTTTTTTATGATTGTTATTACTTTGATTTTGCTTTTTGAAATAGAAAGAAAAGTTTGTTTTTTCTATTTCTATTTTACTCCTGAAGAAAATCCCCGCTTAGGAGATTGAAATATTGAGATAAAGAAGTTGATACTGAAGATGAAGTTTGTGAGTTTTTATATTTATTATGTTTAAGAAGAAATTCGAAGTTTTTAACAGCTGAACTAATACATTACACACAGAGCTGAAACAATAATATTGTTTTCCGTATCGCGTCACAAATAATCTGAACTCGATATAACAACGAAATGTGGAAAAAGTAATAATTGCAATCATCTTCAAATCCACGCTTGACAAATGCTTCCCCTCAACTGGTTTGTGTTTAATGAAGAGTACGTCAAAGGTACGTTCAAGTGCCAAGGATACTGAAATACTAAAATGTGTCCCATTTCCCCGATGTGTCCCAATGCCCCTCTCTTCTCTATAGGCATTTCTTTTTAAAATTCTTACTCTGATTGAGAGTCCCGCAACTTAATAGCAACTTAAAAATCAATGAGAGAAATCAACAACATACATGTGATATTCATATCGATAAATTTTCCTATTATTTTAGCATAGGCCCATTAAAATTTTATTTTATAGCCTCGGATTTCCTTATAGCTTTTTTTTTTGGTTGGATGATGTGAGCTGATCTTGTTTTTCTTTTTGGTTGGCTGTTCATGATGGATTTATACTTTTATAAACAGCACTTTACATTTGCGGCACACCAAACTTTGTTCCTAAAAATCCAAAATTATCATTATTTCATTGCGTATACTAGAATCCTTGGAAAAACATTTATGAATTTACCAATGAAATTTAGTCTGTTTTAAACATTTTAAAAATACCCTGAATTTGTAGATATCAAGATTACTCGATACCCAGAATTTTATTTAGATTAGAGCATTTGTCGAAGTGTGAAGATTACAAAAAACACCTTCGGAATTTTCTTCTGATTCACAGGTTGAGACGCCCTGTAGTAGATTGGTAATTCATTTCAACTTGGGAAGCTTAGTTCACGTAGGCATATATACAGGATCGGAAAAATATAAACCCTTAATATATCTTGAAATAATATTTATTTTTAAAGGTTGTGAGATGCGTAACAGTTCAATAATAAATTTCGGAGTTTAAATTTGTTCTGAAAATAATGTACGTACGATAGGTATCTTAATTATGGGTCTAATTTTATTTACAATGAACAGGATGTTCATAGAAGAACATTATCACTATAATTACAAGTTCCCGACATAAGTAATGATTATAAGAGATAAGGAAGGGGTAACTTGATACATTGAATTAAAGAAATTTTGTTCACTAATATACTGTATATTAAAAGTATAAGATCAAAACCCATAATATCCTTTGCGAGCTCGGAGTGTTTGTCGTAAAGTCATAACATTCTAATTTGAATAGATAGATCTCTTTCCTATGTTACAACTATTATACGAGGACACCATCCAACAGCAGGATATTATGGGTTTGATCTAATGTTTGTAATGTCACTTATCAGCTTAAGAAAAAAAAAGTTTCG
>JAFIDM010000004.1:39608139-39619572 GCA_023159025.1 Thereuonema tuberculata | reverse complement strand
ACAAAGAATTTCTAATGATGTCTAACAACAGATATCAATCCATTTTCGTAATCCACTAATTTGAACTAGCTCTGATATGATTAAAATTAATCATATTTCAGCAACTCCGAATTTAATTAATTTTTTTAGAAAAATACAAAAAAAAATATTTATCAGATGCAAATTAAAACAAACGAAGGCTTTTTATTTGTGTCGTTTTGACGATTTTAATAAAACCAATGAAAACAAAAACAGAGATTTAAAATATGTACATTTGTATAACATTAATAATTCATCATTGAACAGTTGGGAGAAAAATGTGGTTCTGATGTTGAATGTCGTTTTCAGAATAAAAATAACCTGGAAAACAGAAAAACAATAAAATTTTGTACAATTTTATATTAAGTGCAATGCGTATATTACGCACACATAACAAACTGACAGGCGAAAATAGTAATAAAATAACGGCACACAAAGAATGAACAATGCTTGTTTATTAAATTCACTGCCTTGAAATTTTCATTGCAAGGTTATTGGAAACTGGTTCTGTAATCTGTTGAATTGTAGCTTGATCGGATTCTTAAGCGTGATGTGAATGTAATTCATTCAGTTTTCATTTGGGAAAACCATGGAGTAAGATGTACTCATATACTCTTGTGATCAAAGTTACTCTGTATGTTCAGCCTATCTGAATGTAAGCATGTAGTTATTTACGGAAGTGTGATATTTTGAGCAAGAAAAGTACACTTGACTGTTGCAGTGCACTGTACCGTACTTCCGCACAGATGTTTCAGACGCCAGCCTGCAGATACTGAGACCCCAAAATTAAAGTTGACAAAAAAACTTAGGTATTTTGTAATCACAATAACGAATATTAAGATTTTTATAATTATTGCATTTTCTTGATCAAATGCTTATTAATTCAATTGTGTAAGGGTATTATATTTTTTGTGAAATTTCAATTTTTGTAAGTTATTGTTATGAGTACTATTGCTCTCCTGTGTTGGGTAATGCATGCATTACAGGTTTTAAGTAATGTAATGAATGAAAAATCATTACAAATCATTGCCCTTTATTACTAAACTGAATCTTCAAACTAAAGTGTTACAAAAAGTATGAAAAATACGCTTACTACAAGGAAAAATCGATAGCCTAACATTTAGGAGATATAAAAATTGTCCCACTTCTTTCTGCTACTACTGTAAATTGTCTTCTGTCCATGAAGTTCATTTATAGTTCGGTTATATATACGTACCATCTACAAATACAAAAGATTAATTTTCAATTAAATATTTAACAGCTGCGTAATGAGTACTTACAACTTAAAATTATAAATTTGAAACTGTAAATTGTTTTAATGCGTGTCTATAACATCTTTGTTATTAAGAAACTCAATATGAAATTGTTAATTGTTTTATGATGCATGGTTGTATTGATTGTAACATTTTTGTTATTAAGAAGGATCATGCGTGTAACGAGTAATATCCTTTTTTCATAATTGTTATTACTTTGATTTTGCTTTTTGAAATAGAAAGACAAGTTTGTTTTTTCTATTTCTATTTTACTCCTGAAGAAAATCCCCGCTTAGGAGATTGAAATATTGAGATAAAGAAGTTGATATTTTAAATGCAATAAATCAAGGCCAACGCACAAGACTAAATAAAAATACAAATTATTTATACATACAAATACATTTCAGCGCTATCGATTTCGTCAGAACAAACTGACTTCTACAGGCAAATAGAAATAAATTACAACAAAAAGACTTTTTATTTTCCAGTCTTTTCCTACTTCATCCAATAATAGCCCGTTACGTCTACAAAATAACAAGGACTGAGTTCGAGATTTCCACAGCCTTCCCGCAAGATGCAGTTAATCTTACCCATGTTACCAAATAGTGAACTGATCCATCACCTTTATAAGACTGGTGTTTTTGTTGTAATTTATTTCTATTTGCCTGTAGAAGTCAGTTTGTTCTGACGAAATCGATAGCGCTGAAATGTATGTATAAATAATTTGTATTTTTATTTAGTCTTGTGCGTTGGCCTTGATTTATTGCATTTAAAGATTATTTACGCACGTTAAAATATTATTCTAGAAGTTGATACTGAAGATGAAGTTTGTGAGTTTTTATATTTATTATGTTTAAGAAGAAATTCGAAGTTTTTAACAGCTGAACTACATTACACACAGAGCTGAAACAATAATATAGTTTTCCGTATCGCGTCACAAATAATCTGAACTCGATATAACAACGAAATGTGGAAAAAGTAATAATTGCAATCATCTTCAAATCCACGCTTGACCAATGCTTCCCCCAACTGCTTTGTGTTTAATGAAAACCATGTCAAAGAAACGTTCAAGTGCCAAGGATACTGAAATGTTCATAGATGAACATTATCACTATAATTACAAGTTCCCGACATATGTAATGATTATAAGAGATAAGGAAGGGGTAACTTGATACATTCAATTAAAGAAATTTTGTTCACTAATGTACTGTATATTAAAAGTATAAGATCAAAGCCCATAATATCCTTTGCGAGCTCGGAGTGTTTGTCGTAAAGTCATAACATTCTAATTTGAATAGATAGATCTCTTTCCTATGTTACAACTATTATACGAGGACACCATCCAACAGCAGGATATTATGGGTTTGATCTAATGTTTGTCATGTCACTTATCAGCTTAAGAAAAAAAAAGTTTCGACGCCGTTTTACTACAGGATATCGCTTCCATTGATGATGTCCTGTAGTGCGGGACGAAACGGCCTCTGGCGTTTTTAACTTACGTTTATTTTTTGTGCTGATGTGTTGGCTTTTTAAGTGACTTTTTTAAATTTTATGAAGATTTACTCAAATTTTATGAGTATGTTGTAATCTTTGATTTTTAATTTGACTGATTGATAATGATAAAATATAATATGTAATGTGTCGTAATATGTAATAACGACTTTGATACGTATAATACATAGTTCTTGACAATAATTCATTAAACATAAGATTTTATTTAGGCCTACTCAGAGTTGTGAAAAATGATTTTAAAATTTGCTTGATTTGAATTTATTTTTAAACTATTGGATTGTTTTAATAGGCCTATATAAGCTTAAATACTTTAACGAATTACCGCTAATCTATATTCATAAAACTGAATGTTTATTTGCTTGTCCGCTATTCGGACCCTATTGGAGCTATCAAATCAAACTTTGATCATGATCGTTAATTAGGACAAAAAACAGGTTTTAGCCCGAGTTTTGTTCCTAACCTTTCGTATTTATCTGACCTGTCTTCAAAAATCGATTCCCCTCTGAGTGACGTCTTTAGTGCGCCCGAAGATATTGTTACCTGACAATTAAGAATATGACCACTGTCGTCGAGGTATGTGAAGTTATTAACTTCCAAGTGAAATTGGATGTGGATGTTGTTGCTTCATAAAGAAATTTGAATAACGTTGAAAAATCGGTTAAGATTCCAGAGGCAGCAGATTAAAACAAGCAGCTCACTGAAAAGGTCACTTTCATTGAAAAAACAAACAAAACATTCTTTCATTCAATTAAAACCAAAATGTTGACTGGATATGCAAAAGAAGATGAAGTTCCTATTCCTGACATTCACTGCCTTGAACATATCATTTGAATTGAAAAGATTGTAGTTTTCAGTCAGGCTAGCGTTTGCAAAGCGATAATTTTTATAAATCATAGCTATCAATTAAGGCTAGTACACATCAAGGGACAAAGTCGCGGAACACGTGTCTCGGGACAGTCGCGATACATTGTCCCTAGACTGTCGCTATACAATGTCGCGCCAGTTGCTCTACAGATATCAGAACACGATGTCCCAACAGAATGCTCTCTGTGCGTTTAATTTGTGCTTAAATAATTTAATGTTTTAAAAAAGGAAAAATCGTAAATCTAAACTGGAGGAGAACTCTATTTTCGGGAGGCATTACTGTTAATCTTCTCGAAAAATTAAAACTTTAAGATGGCGTGAGTTTCAGAAATTTTTGGGCCAGATGCTCCATAGCATCCCTCCTTTTATTTCTGTTTTTATAATCTAGACTTGTGATATCCCAAAGACATGGGAGGGCCTAAAAAATCTTCGATTATTTTTAATGTTGTTTCCATGGCGGACAAGTAGAAACTGACTCAGAAGTCTCGGAACACGTACAGACTACGAAATTCGCGCAACATTGTCTCGTGTCCCCGTTTCGATGGGGAACAGGAGACCTGCTACTTTTGTATTGCGACAGTCCCGGAATACGAGAAAAATGTATCGCAACAGTCGCGGAACAGCCCGCAACTTTGTCTCGAGACACATTTTCCGCGACTTTGTCCCGAGACACATTTTCCGCGACTTTGTCTCGAGTCACATTTTCCGCGACTTTGTCCCGAGACACATTTTCCGCGACTTTGTCCCGAGACACATTTTCCGCGACTTTGTCTCGAGACACATTTTCTGCGACTTTGTCCCGAGACACATTTTCTGCGACTTTGTCCCGAGACACGTTTTCCGCGACTTTGTCCCGAGACACATTTTCCGCGACTTTGTCTCCAGACATATTTTCCGCGACTTTGTCCCGAGACATTTTCCACGACTTTGTCCCTTGGTGTGTACGAGGCTTTAGACCCCCTGCTTTTCTCATGAACGAGTATGTTCTAACTTCTACCTTTTTATTATCCGTTTCCCAAAAGAAAGACTTTTGTTGACGTAATCCGCTTATGGATTGATGTTTCCAGGTCGTAACAGCGGCATCTATTGTTAAAATTTGTAACTATATCTTATTAAACATAATGAAAACATTTTGGTTTTTGTATTTTATACAGTTACGAATATATTTCAAACGAATTATTGAAAAACGTTTAAAATTTATACCTCTGACTTGGCTGCGTCATGTCTTCCCTCGCTTTTGACGGTAACTTGCTGTTGCAAACACACCATTTCTGTGATGGACGTCGTGATTTCCAGGCGAATTGTAAGTGATCAGATTTCGCCAAAAAAGGTCTTTCTCTGTGGAAATAGAGAATACTCCAAATGGAAAGCAGTATCAGCAGAAAGCTTTCATAGCAATGCCGGATACTCCGCTATTTCTTTATAATATCTCCTAAACACACAATTAATGAAAGAAAAATAAAAGAGGTTGTATATAGATATAATATACGAGTCGAACTTAGGTCCACCCTTTCAACGCATCCATTTAATTGTAACTTTCGTTATTCGGAAATCTCTTACAATTCTTTCATTTCTCATTACTTCGTATTTCTTATTAGTTCCAGCATTTCATCTAATCCATTACGTGAATTGGACAAGGTGAATGACTTTTTTATTTTAGTTTGTTTCGATGTTTTTTTCTGTCGTTCAGGCCTCTTTTTAAGAGACCATAACCTAATAATTTACTTTATTTGTTTTTATTTATGAAAATTCGCTTACAATAAAAAAAAAAACAACAACTAATAACTATTTTTATTCTCAATTTTTAAAGCTAATATTTAATCCATTTTTTTTTTAAACTGATATTTCCTACATTACGTCATTTCCGAAATTTTTTGAAAATATTAGATCTTACAGAGGATTTTATTCAATTGTGGCGCTCGGATTAAAACTAATTATTCTGTTTGTTGAATTGTGTCTGGGAAATCACGAGAAGAAATAAAGAAGGATACAAATAAAAAGGTTTCTCAAGCCAGTCTTTTGCCGCCTGGTGTGTGTAAGAACGTCAGGCCACGTGACACCAGGAAGAGTCCTGAACTCATATTTCTATATTTAGTGGTTTTTCAACGTAGATTTATACATAATTTAAGCTTTTGATCAACAAGATAAATCTTTAATATTAAGTTTTTATAATAGATTCGGTAACAAGGCAGAAAGGGGTTTTATAATAGATTGTTTGAAACCATTAGCATGTCACTCTTACTTATATATTTCCTTTTTTTTTTTTTTTTCAATATTTAATGATTGTCATTCAGCAGATATTTTTAAGCTAAAAAACATATTTATTAATTTATACTTATATTTTGAACAAACAAAAAAAGATTCGAATTTACCGTACAGGTTGGTCTAACTGTTCTTAGCTTTTAAAAATTTATTTAACTTTTTACGATACATAAATAGAACGAACATTAACTGGGAAAACACCAATTTGAATAATGTAATCAGGGCCGTCGCGTGGGCGGGGCGGCCGGGGCGATTGCCCTGGGCGCCAATAAAACAAAAAAAATTGGTTGTTGAAACGGAGATTCCGTTTTTTTTTTTTGGTTGTAGATTTTGGGGATGGGAGGGGGCCGCAAATATCAAATGCTTAGAGGCCCTGGGTGGGATTAAGTTTGGGGGGGAGGCGCCTGACGAAATCTTGCCCCGGGCGCCAACAAACCACGCGACGGCCCTGAATGTAATACAGAACAAGATAATTTAATTATAGACAGAAAATGTCTGTGATGAAAAGAATGAAGCAATGAAGAATGAATCTTGGTAGATTTTCGGAGATCGCGGCCAGCCAGAATTGTAAAGTAAAGATGTACTTCTTTTTTTAAACTTTTTCAAAAGCTTAATTTAAATTGAGTGTAGCTTAAAGATGAGTTATTTGAATATACTAAATTTTCCGTTATTTGCATATTATTTTTAGCGGTAGCTATTGCGTTTATCCTGTCCATCCGTCCGTGTCTGTCCATCCCTAACAACTCCCGAACGGAAGATCGGATTGACAAACGGATTTCACCATCGTGTTTTTCACCCCCAAAACTATAGGAATGGGGTATTTTCAGGGGCCAATGCCTCCCCATGTTCGAGAAATTTGCCATTGTTTTCATTGGATTTCCTCTATTATCTTAAATGTTCATTTCAGTTGTCGGCTGTAGCATGATGCTTAAGGTCTCGGACTCATACATTGAAGGTTGTCGGTTTGAATCCAAATGTCTAATTTTTTTTTTCTTTTCTCTTCATCTTTGTTTTTTTAAATGTGCGCGTGTTTATTTATTTATTTATTTTTTTTGCTTTTCTTATTTTCCTAATGCTTTTTATTTTTCCTTACGTTACTTCCTTTTTTTTTATTATTATTATTATTATTATTTTTTTTTTTTTATTAATACGGATCGCTCTTAAATTTATGCTTTAACACAAAATTATATTCACTTGTTTCATTTGCTATTTTCTTACATTTTTCGGTTTTTTTTTTTTTCATTTTTCCTTTCCGTTTTTAAATTTATTTTACTTTTTTCGAATTTGCATGCTTGGTGGTGTTACTCTACCCGCCCGGTAAATTGGAAACGCCAGTTGCTAGGCAACGCATGACTGACAAATTATAGCAGATCGTTTCAGTTACTGATTAGTTCGTTTATCGAAGAGTAAAAAAAATCTTTAAAATACAACTTGAACAAAACAAGTTTAATACTAATACTATTAATATTTTTAATACTATTTAATAAACTAAACAGTAATAATCGTAGGAATCAATATGGAATCTCTAAAACTAAAAAAAAGCATAATAAATTCACGTTTATAAACTAAATAGTACTTAATCTCAGTTTCCAGATAAATATAACATCCACTATATGAAGGTAATTTTTAGGATTCTTTCAGTACATTCGTTTTGTATGTTCCCTGACTTTCGCGAAACTAATGTGGAAGTGAATGGGCTTTTGTGGATTTAATATTCTAGGATATTTACAAGTCTTGAGACAAAACACCAATAATTAAAAAGCAATCCGTCTTCTAGATATACTGAGAATTATAAGCTGTCTGCTTTAACTTGTAGGTTTCGTTACCAGTCTGACTTGTACAATAAAATGTATTTACTTTCAGATTGTATTTCAGAATAAATGGAGATAAACGGACATAAATAACGTTTTCTATAACAATTGGGTTCTGACACAAAACGGGAACGAAACGATTTACTGATCAAACTAAGTAATTGTGTTACTTGAAAATAACTGCCGGCATTTCCTCAAGAGGGCGTGATTGCCTCAGCCTCTTGCCGAAACATCAACTCCATATCTTTTTAAAGTAGGTAATAAAAAAATTAGGAATGGTAATTGAGGGCAGTCGGAGGAAGACAGTCCAGCTGCCCAAGGCTGGACACGTGATGTCGAAGTGTAGGAAATATAATTGGAATAAAGATATACATAAAACATATCTGGGAAATTTGTATTTGAATGAAATCTGCCCACGTTTGTTTCCTCGTAGCAAAGAACGACTTGAAAGGAAGATGCAATGGTTGATACCAGAATAATTTCAAGACCTTTTTTCTTAGCTGTAGTTAGTTAGACAATGCACAGTATTTTAGTATGTGTGATTAGGCCTAAATTTCACGAAATGAATTACGACTTTGATCGGAGTAAGAACATGAAAAATTTTTATGCGATGAGATACATGTTGTTGTAAGAAAAAAATAATGAAAGTAAATGAGGTAAAAAAAATAACAGATTTTCGAATACAAGAGATTAACAACGAAGAGGATATTTTTTTTGGCATAAATAATTGTAGATTCATTGGCATACTGAGAGATGGGTGAGAATTAGATGGGTTAACTGTTTTAAAATTGCTTGCCCTGTGATTGGTTGAAAGCAAATTTCAAAATTCCATACTATAATTACAAATAATTAAAAACAAAACATTGAAAACTAAATTCACAGATAACTCACCGAAAATGAAAAAATATAGGATTTTTAATTTTTTTTTTTTTAATTTAGTTGGCAAGTTCATCATTTTATTTGTAAACCCCCTTTCGGAAAAGGATACGATTTTTTTTTGTTTGAACAGCTACGATCATCGTAACCCTTTCCATTCTAAAATTTGGAGTACGCCAACGCGCAGATTCAAGATATCTTCAGGTAGTTTTAGCTGTGCAGTATTTCAACCTAGAAGATTAACAAACTAAATATAAAATAATCCGTCTCCCACCCGCATAACTACATTTCGCTTTACGAAGGACTTTTAGGACTTTACTATTTTGTGAATGCGTTGAAAACAAAATAGTCCCAATGCAAAACTTACAGTATACCTGTTATCCGTGAAGTTATAGCGTTCTGAATGTTTTATTTGGATTTTTAGGTACCGGTATTTTTCGTATTTGTAAATACAACAAGGGGAATTTCCAATTTGCTTCCAGCCAATCACAGGGCAGGATATTTTAGAACAGTTACAAGTTAGTAGGCGGAAGGATATACGACGTCAAGTAAAGTAATTCGTCTGCAGAAAGGAATCGGAATAAATATAGAAGTCATTAATGTAATAAGCACAAGAACGATTCACATAATTTATAGTTTATAGTATATATTTTACTACTATTACTAAGACTAAAAATCTCAAGTATAAATATATATTACTCTTAATCCAGTTTGGAAATTATTTTCTTTGTTTTAATTTTTAGGTTTCTGTAATGGATATCTTAAAATGCTTTTATTATTCCGTTTATTGTCTGGTTGTTGCGAGTTTATTAAAAAAAAAATCAACTTTAACGCAACAAAGAAAAAAAAAAAATACAAACTTGTTTCCTCGATTCCTGCCAGTCTCGAACATAAATGAGTGAATTAATAACTCGTATAACATTAAATGGAGGAATAAACCCAAGACAGTAATTTTGTGGATTTCTTTTTCTTTAGATATCTTTTGTTATTCTTCAAAACTAGGGGTGGATTGTGGTGACTTAAGCTATGGCAGCAACTCGTAAAATAACCTCCGGCCAAGCAAGTATCATAACCATAAATCCGGCCCAGCAAGTACCCCAACATTCGTTCCGGACTTTTACCCTCATAAATTAACCCCTGATTCCGAGAAGTCCCATATTTTATGAGGTAGTCATGTATTATATGTATTTCTGTAAAGCAGCTGTTATATAATGGTCTCCATTTCCTTTTTGAAATTCAATTTAAAATCGTGTTAAATAAAAATGTGTTATCCTTTATATTGTCAGATTATCTACGTTTATAAATGGTGATAATTCTGTAGGGAATTAATTTTTATCGTGAGAGATTACAATTTATAGACAGCTTCCTAGTAGACCCTTAAAAAAATAATTTTGTTAGTGTGTGAGAGTTCTGCAAAATCCGTTATAATCGAAGTTCGTTAAAACCGATGTTAACTTGCAAAATATGCTGAGTCAATATAGTTGATGAATATTTTCATGAAGATTAACTCAGACATTAGAAAGGAATGTGCTGAAGTTACATAAATTTTATGTATTTATTTAGTATATTCATGATTTTTACGTCATTTGCAGTAGATACGTTGCTTACTGAAATTGAAGTCCACGTGACAATCAATTCACATAAATATCGACTAAAAGAAAAATAGGCCTATAATGCACGAACAACATACGCCTATTAATCAATAACCTATAGCAGCATGTCGAAAACCACGCAAGTAAGCAAAACTAAAAAAAAAACCCCACAAGATGTCGAAATAAGCGAATAGTTGATATTCAACATAATTGTATTACATAGAGATAATAGGGAAAGCCTTTACCTATCTGTGAATAACAAAGGAATCTTTATTTTATATGGAAACGAATTTTCTTAACTTACTTTAAAGTTGTTAATTGTCCCTTATTAATTATTTTGACCTACAACGGTAAAGAGTTCAGATCACAAAAGCATACGAAATGGGCGTGGCAATCGGTAATGGATTAATCATTCCACTTACAGCAGCGACATCTGTTGTTGAAAATTTGAATTGTTTTTAAACAATTCGTGAATGAATGTAAAAATAATGCGATTTTGTGCATTATTGAAAAGTCTTTTATCCTTTGGACCTACCTGAAATGCTATTATACCTTCAAATATCAACTTTTTTTTTTTTTTTACAGTGTGTTTTATCCATTTACTGAACAACTTCTGTTATGTGCACTTCCAGGCACGAGTAAGAGTTATGAACATTTCGTTCTTTGCTGACAGCAGCTCGAATAATCAGCAAATATTGGGAAAAAAATCCATTATGGTCAGCTCTATGAAGAATGGAATGAAAAAAAAAAATAACAAAACAAAACAAAATTCACATCCAGTTTAGCTGGATTTACACTGTACGCCCACTTTGTTAGGTACACCTACCTAGTAGCGTGTTGGGCCTCCTCAAAACAGCCTGGATTCGTCGAGGCATGGATTCCACAAGATGCTGAAAACGTTGTTGAGGTATTGTGTAACATGCAGACATGAGTGTGCCACGCAGTTCCTGAAGATTTGATGGAGGGTTAGGCCTGGAGCGAACAGCCCGTTCCAGCTCATCCCACAAATTTTCATCGGGCTGAGATCCGGGGACTGAGTGGGCCACTGCAGGAAGGAAGAGTCATCGTCATGTTCCTCAAACCATCCCATAGTGATACGGGCTTTGTACACCGGCGCATTATCCTGCTGGAAATGGCCATCTGCATGAGGATGAACTGTTAACATGTACGGTTGCACTTGATCGGCCATTGATGTTTAGGTACGCTCTAGCATCCTGACATGCCTCAAGAGGTATCAATGGACCC
>JAFIDM010000004.1:39582794-39601344 GCA_023159025.1 Thereuonema tuberculata | reverse complement strand
TCAAACTTGTGTATGAGTTCTTTACACTCTAAACCTCTATGCATCCACAAAACACAAGAGCATATTTTATGTTATTTTGTATTATTTCATTTTATTTAATAATGAAAATATATAAAAATTAATACATGGAAAACAGGTGTCTTTTATCCAATAGAATGTGGAAAAAGTACAGTAAATTTCGTCATTCGATGACTCTGATCCAAGGATTCGCGTATCCGCTTCATTAAAATATTAACTCATTTCGCCACATTTGTTGTCTCTTCACGCCCATTCGCGGTCATGGGCAGTAGCGTAAAACTTTCTGACAGGTCTATCATGCAACGTAGACACGAGCTCCACGAAGGGAAGCTGCGGTCTTGTTCTCGTGGCTTCTGTTGTTAACAAGTCTCCACGTCGTTCTGCTAATATTCCTTGTGTTTTCAGTGTTTACGCTGTTTTTGTGATTAATTTATTAAATTTTAACAACGACAACCGAAATGTTCTGCAAATGGAAAATATTTCGGCAAACGTTCCTAATCACAAATATAATATGATAAGCGTCATAGATAAGATTCGTGTGCTTGATTTGCTTCTTTCTGGAAATTAGATAGCATCAGGGTAGCCAAAGTATATAGCGAAGAGGGTCCGCGGGAACCTAACCGAATTTTTCCCCATGGAATCAATTCTTCAGTAACCGCAGTTTCTTTTGTTAACGACAATTGACTATTCTACTTAAGTCAGCCATATCCAATGTCCACTATTAACTATTACATAAAATCTCTATAATCACTGTATAGAATACATATCTCGTTTTATTTATTAAACAATAATATATTTAATGTGCTTAATATGCAAGTTAGATTATAGCATTTTTAATGTTGAGAATCTATTTTCACCTTTGCTAATCCCAAAAATGTAATTTTTTTTCTTTATTAAAGAAAACATTCTATGATAAAGATTTTCTTTTTTTTCTTTTTAACTAGCATCAGATGATTACCCTCCGTAGCAATCACAGAATGATAATTTTTAATGATCTTACTAACTGCTAACGTTTATGAATAGATATGTTTATTTTTGCAATAAATTCTCACAGCTGAATATATAAACCTAAAAAACAACATAAAATAAAGTAGCAGTTAAGTAGTAAAATTCATATTAAAAAATCTCATAATCGCCAAAGTACGGTACTTATTATCTTGCCGCTTAAAAATTAAATCTAGACTCGTTATTTGCCCTATAACGATATTCACTGCCAATTATACAAAAGTTAACAATATTTTTTCATTTACTAATATTGATGTCACTGGCTAATTCAGAATTAGGTATTCACTAGAGAAAGACCAGTTCATTCATATATTAATGAATGAATGCAATCCATAGCATTTTTGAACATCCACTGAAGTTAAACCTTTTTATTCTTATCATTGCTAAATGCACACAATTTAACGTAAGTTCGTTAGAAAGCTCAACCAATTCCATTCTTTCATTCTAGAACTTACCTATCTCTTTCGCTTTAGACCTAAGAGTTTTTTGTCGTATCTAGGAACTGTGGGCAAAATGGCTTCGTACCCTGTGTATTTAGTGTATTGCATAAGAATATTATCAAATACATTTGTATGCAAATATTTCTTGTACGAGCGCCTGTTTGGCTCTGAGGCGCCAATGGTATTTTACTAACCGTTGGGACTAGTTGAGAGTCGGGTGGTCAGCCCAATCCTTTCCCACCTCTACCCGGTTTTCATTTTACAGGGGGAGGGTTGAAATGAAATAAACTAAAAAAAATCAATGACCTCTACCAGGAACAAGGCGCCTCCAGTGCCTTTACCGCAGGACATGAACGAGAATGGTGTGAGAGGACAAATGATTACTTAATTAAACTTAACTGTACCTCTTTCCTGATTACGTATATCTTTAACCGCTACTAAGTGTTGATTATTTATCCTTCTTATCATGTTGCTTATGTATAATATAGGCCTTTATGACCTTACATTGCACATAAAGTTGACTTCACGATTGTTTGTAAAAGGAGCATAGCAATTATTTATTACACAACGCCGTTCCGGCATGGCCGATCGGTCTAGACGGCGGTCTGTTGATGTGTCGGAACCTGGTTCGAATCCCGGCATCGGCTGGGATGTTACTTTCTCCTTCTGTGTTTCGTCCGTTTCTGCGGTTATAGCGTGAGCTGCCTCGTATGGCGTACTCTGGGCAACATTTCGTCGGCTAAATGCTCACATTTTTCGTCCCTTGTTGAGGCCAATAGTTTCAATTCTAAGAGCCCGGACGTTGGCGAAAAAAAAAAAGTAATTGATTAATCATCCCAAGTATATCAGCGCCATCTACTGTTGAAAAACTGAACTGTAAAGTAAACTGTTCATGAAAGAATGTTAAAAAAAGTTTTTCATTGTTGTTTATTAATATAACTCTTGTAACTTATACCCCCGCTAGAAAAGTGACACAAGCAAAAAACGAAATTTTTCAGGAGAAGCATTTGAAAATTGTAGCTTTTTTAAAATCAGTGAGATTTTCTGCGACATTTGTGAGATTTTCCGAAGAACTATTGCTATTTGACTTGTGTCATTTTTTCTTGATTGAAGACCTATGTGCTATGAACATAATCCACATAAAAACGAACAATTTTATTTTTTTGACTTTTTTCTGGCGGGGGTGCGATATTATTATTGTGAATTCAAATAACAGCTTAACTTTTTTAATTATCAGTTTATTTTTTAATTGATTTGTTCTATTATAGTTGGAGGAACTGCTTCAGATATCGATTAAGTGATTTCCTTCTATGGCAAACTTTGTTTCATGGTGACAACTACAGAAATTCTGAAATCAATAAGGTATGTGTGTCGTTTTTCTTTTTGTCTTGAAAGATAATATAAAGATATATTCTATTCTATTATAATATATTGTATTATATTATTGTATTCTTCTTCTTCTTCTTCTTATTATTATTATTATTAAAAATTTGTTCAATTAAAATTTGGATAGATAGCAATAGATTCCACTATATATCTTCTGATATTAACAACTTCAGCACTGTAAGCTATCATTTACTAAGATACTATAGAAGATCGGCTCTATATAGTCACTTAGAAGACATTTGTCAGGTTTTATTTATTATATAGAGTACTTTAATATTTATATTATAATACTTTCAAAACTTAAGAATGAATCTTCTTACTTGTTAATCGCAAATATATAGGCCTAATATTTTTCGTACAGCTTGTTTGCTTTTAGCATAATCATAATTATGGTACTTTCAGCAACAATCGAAACTGCAGAATGATCATTTTAGATATGTTTGCTAAGTAAAGTTTAACGTAATTATTAAGTATATTTTAATTTTGATATTACCATACCAAACCAGATTGAACAAAATTCTTTCTTTACGGAAAAGAAAGATATCCGTGACATTGAAATTAATTTTAAATTCAAAAACTGTATGTTACTTTAATAAGATTGCAATTATCGTTTCTGCAGTGTAGCCTATGTTCTTCAAGTTGCAATGAGAGATAACATGTTCCTTTAAAGTTCTACTAGTGCTAAAGGAAGGCGCTGCTTCGCTAAAATGGCTTCACATGTTTGCGCCACATCAAAGGAGACCGCAAAGACTCTTCAGCTAGCGACCATTAGACTTCGGGGTTAACTAAACTCTGAATTTGATTCCTCTTTGAATTAGGTGTTTCTGTGATTCTGTGCAGTTTGAATTAGGTGTTTCTGTGATTCTGTGCAGTTTGTCGCCTTTTAAACATTATGTTGCTTTTGTGTTTGCTTTAAGAGGAAGCGGAGAATGTTTCCAAATCTTCATTTGGCAAATATACGTATCTATAAGTGACATGAGGTCAGTTTATGTACTAGCTGTTGGGTAATATTCAAAATAAAGTCCAAGAAACGCCATTTTGATGTGTGGGAGATAAAGGATTATCCAAGAAAAAATACTCTTTAAACCTTGTGATCTTACGTCTGTAAGATGTAAGTGAAGGTGAAAGATTAAAAATAAAATCCTAAAGATTAAATTCAAAATACAAGCAAGAAAAATCGAAATTTTGAAGTTATAGTGATTAACTTAAATTGCTTAAGTAATGCATATTTCTCTTAAGTTTGCTGAAGAAAAAAAAATAACAAATGAAAAAGTACTTGCTGAATCAGATGCATCTCTTGAAAGGGCTTAAGCTAAATTTTATTTCGATGATCAGGACTCGATTAGAAGTAAATAAGAGAAAATACAAATAAATCAAAGTTTCTTTTTGTTTTTATTTTTAATTAGTATTAATTTTGACAAAAATACATCCATTGTCTAGGGATGCTTGAAAGTCACTTCAAAACCATGAAAGCTTCGTAGTGATGTTTTAACACAGACTTAATATAAATTTCCATAATTTTCTATAATACAAATTTATATTACAGTACATTCAACTAGGTCCATTACATGGGAACTCTGTTTTGGCCAGATTTAGTTTTTTTTTAATAGATTTTCTGTGCAGCATATCGTGAACTAACCGGTATTTCGCAGAAGCTTATTGACCTCATTGTAGTAACAGGATTAAACAAACCAATTTTTAGATTTAAACATCTTTTTGGGATGATTTTCATTTATATTTTTGATTTATATACATTTTTTATTTTTAGATTTATTTTAATTAATCATTTAATTACTATTTTTAAACTCAAAAATACTTATGAGATATTCAAAAAATATGTAACTTACAAGTTTATACCGCACGTCAACTTTTTCCTTCTCTGTCTCACATTATACCAAACGATATTTCACAGAACGTCATTGTCCTGCTTCTTCAGGATAACAATAGGATTGTCCTGAAGAAGCAGGACAATGATGTTCTGAGAAACATCGTTTGGTAAATATTAGACGGAGAAGCAGAAAGGTGATGTGCAGTTTAAAGTGGTAAGTTTATATGCTGTTTTTTTATATTTTAATATAATTATATTAATTTAATATTAATATAATAATTTTTATATTAATATATAATTATACAGGGTGATTCACAAAGATATGCAGAAACTTCGGAAGCTCATTCTATATATAAAAGTAAAGAACAAAGTTGTATAAACATAGGTCCGGAAATACTTCAGTATCGAGTTACGACTAGCGAAAGATTTCGCCTATAATTTAGTATAACAATACGCACTTGGACTACACCTCAGTTGTGAGCTCTCACAATAAATCAAAACAACGCAATTCACGTTATTGTTGAACAGCTGTTATTGTGTTGTCAACTTTTTTGTAGGTTCCACATGGGAAAAGCTTCAAACCACTGGGAGATACAGTTCTGCTACATGTTTCATTAGATTTTTCAGGTCAACAACCATAATAAACCATTGATTTCGTCCCTTAATTTACGTTTCCAAACTTCCAGCAAGTCTTCATTTCACCCAGGGTACTACATTATGGGCGAAATCTTTCGCTAGCCGTAACTCGATACCGAAGCAATTCCGGACCTATGTTTATATCACTTTGTTTCTTTACTTTTACATGTAGAATGATCTCCCGAAGTTTCTGCATATCTTCGTGAATCACCCTGTATTTGTTGATTGCAGAATGTGTCCATGTTATCTATAGAGGTTTTTTAATTGGTGAAATTCTGTGCTGATGGCTTCAATCTTGAATAAAAGTTTAACGTGTGGGAGATATATTTTGATTGAATAAAAGTTCTACCAATATACGACTAAGAAAAATAAAATAAAATAAAAAAACTTATTAAAAAACCACAATCGAAGCCATCTTTAGTATGTCAGAGCAGGATTCCAGTCTTTATTTCAATATTTACTAATTAAACAAACTAACAACTCTACACGGGATTCATTCTGTAATCTACAAATGGATTGGCCCTTTACTTCCTACCTCCCTATTGCAAACATGGATGTATCTCATTTACATCTGGTTGTTCAATGGTTTGGAACCGTGTCTTTGCCTACAGTATAAAGACTGTAGTGTTATATTCTTCACCAAATGATGTTCGGCTAAGCCAAACGAAATCGAATGTGATTTTTTTTAATGTTTTTTTTTTCTTAGTCATGTGTGTTGGCAGAACTTTTACTCACTCAAAATATGCCTCGCACACATTAAACTTTTATTCAGGATTATATAATAATTATATTAATATAATTTTATATATTTCTTCACGATTAAGAATAATTGTGTTTTGTGAAGTTTTTCCCACTAACTTTTACAGAAAAACAGAATTTTTCACCTTTGTCCAATGGCTTAAAAAATAAGACATTCAGCTAATTAATCACGCATGAGTGTATTTATACTTGGAAAAGATCTTAACATTAGATATTACAGATCTTCATTGACTAATTCATGAAGAAGTCGGAAGTGAATGATAATAAATGCAAGCCGTGACACATTGTCGTTCTTTAAGTATTTCTACATTTAAGACTGAAATAGAAATATGAAATAAAAGTATATATTGTTGGAGTACTTTTTTGATTACTTTTGTACATTTTATTTTAAAAATCCAGTACATCCCACGCATAATTGTATCAGAGATTTGTAAATTATACAAGAGAAAAATAGAATCTTACAAAGTCTTGTTTTGTTAGTTTAAGAGAAAATATATACATTAAATTGTCAGCTTTTTAAGTACCCTATCTTTCTGCACCTAAATTATCAGGAATATGTGATAAATAGCACCTAATGCGGCTTAGACACAAAGAATGTTTCTATTTTATATTTAGATTGCATAAAAGTATAGCGTATAAGTATTCTCGACTTACGATAGGTCGTAGAAAGATAATTAACATATACGAATGCTAAATGAATGCTAAAAAGCTTACTTTATTATTTTTAACTGATTTGTTTATAGTGGTAGAATGCAATATACATATTATGAAATTAACTGAATATTATTAATTATGCGTAAATTGTTATAAAATAATGAAGTAAGAGTATACAGGGCGTTATTAAAAACCTTTTCTTATTTAAAAGCATAAAGAAATGACATAGAAATGAAAAATATCTGAGCTTTCATCGGTGAGAGTTCCTGGCAGTTTTTGAAGTTTTGCCTGTTTTGGTTTTTTTTTTAAATGCGTTTTCTTTTAGAGGGAGGCCACAGCCGGGTGCGGGTGTGGTTTTCCTTATCACTTTTGCACTGTCCGAGCATTTCATCTGGTGAGTGGGTTTGGCTGACGAATCCACAAAAAGGACGAAACGATCCGTCCCAAAGTCTCATCGATGAAAGCTCAGATAGTTTTCATTTCTGTGTCATTACTTTATGCTGTTATATTAATTTGAGGCACGTTAAATCTTTTGTTTCCTTTCTTATTTCTTTATTGGGAACATTTTTTATTTTTTTTTTTGGGGGGGGGAGGGGACAAGGTCTTCCACTTTAAGTGATTCTTAGTCTGAATTACAACGGTTTTGCATTTTACAGTATTTTCATTATACAGTATATTTTGAGGACAACGTGTGTATGAAAATGACAGCTTGATAGCAGTCCATTCAAAAAGGATACAAAAGTGAATAGAGATACTTAAAGAGCTTTTGTATAAGTTAATTCATGTAAGGCCAGTACTTTGCTCAATAATTATCCTAAATTTTTAACAAAAACTCCAAAGGTCAATATGGATAACCATATGAGATTTACAAATTCTGACTTTGATAGATGATATCAACCCTTTTGTCAGCTGATAATTTCGGCACATATGGCTGAGATGCCTAACCCTGGATCAAATGGCGTGGGCTTAAACGTTTCTTTCTCTTCTCGATGTATATTTATCTTCTTTTATTGTTCTTGATTTAAAACGCCTTGTTTCGGTGCAGCATAACTTCTGTTGCTCTTGCGCCATTATAAATCGCACAGTGAATATGTTTACGATCCAATAAACAAACGATCACTGAATGCTCCTAACATTTTAAAGAAAAACTGCATATTGCCCTGATTTTTAGTTTCACAAAAAATAACTCTGAGCTTGCATTAACTCTGAGCTTGTATTAACTCTGAGCTTGTATTAACTCTGAGCTTGTATTAACTCTGAGCTTGTATTAACTCTGAGCTTGTATTAACTCTGAGCTTGTATTAACTCTGAGCTTGCATTAACTCTGAGCTTGTATTAACTCTGAGCTTGCATTAACTCTGAGCTTGTATTAACTCTGAGCTTGAGGAATGAAATGATATTTGGGCTTCTTGTAATTTTTTAAACAAAAATTATTATTTAATTTGCTTAGTATTCAATCGCTCGAACTATTCAAAGCAAAGCAATACCGAGAGATCCTCAATACTAAAGTCTAAAAAACAAGGAAAATAACTATGTTTAATATGTTTCTTATTCTTTAATGATGTAAGATTCAGAGATTTCATACTTGGATAACTTCTGCACATCCACATTACAAGAGGGTTAGAAGATATTGGAAAGGAATTCAACGTTTGTTCTTTTGTTGTCTTTCACTTGGCTAAAATTTGGATGAAACTCCGGTGAAGTTTGGACTGTTTTACTGTTTTCTGTAGATATGACTTTTCTACAAAATCTTCTAAATAGATTGCACGAGTTAGTTAGCTTGTATACGTAGGTCGATCAGATAAAAAGTTTACAAAGCTTGAGTATGAAAACAATACGTTTATTCGAAGAAAATGAGATGCTGCCCTTCAAATGGCACAGATACACTATTTTTCTACAAAATCAACTTGACGATTCAGATATTTGTTTGATCAGTTCTCCATCTCAGCCGCATTAAAGTCAGAGTTTTTTTGTATCATGTTGGACTTCTTGATTTGCATCACTTTTGCATGTGAAGCACCGAACAGATGCTTTTTAAGATAGGGAACCTATGAAAATCACTGGGAGCAAATCCGCATTGTAGGGCGGATCTCCCAAAATTTCCCAGTGGAAACAATGCAGCAAGGTGTGTGTATTCCAAGAAATGTGTGGTCGGGCATTGTCATGAAGGAGGATCACACCGTCATTCAGAAGACCAGGACGTTTCTTCCTGATGTTGTTGCACAATGTCTTAAGGTTTCAATAAGAGACCCGTTATCGAAGCGGATCGCATTTTTGAAATGACAGCGCGCATTCCCAATGACACACGAGAAAGACCATGCGGCACTGAGCAATACAGCCCTCTATAGGATATTTCAGCAATCGCCGCTATTATGGCAAACTCATAAATTTAATTAGGAGTTGTAAACTTTTTTTTCTGATGAACCCTCCTATTTTCTGTATGCTTTTGGGTAAGTTTTTCACTTCATGTAAAATAAACACATAAACACTTCATTCATGAGCTGACTTAATTCTCTCTTTTTCTTGAATAGTATTATGCTTGCTGGAGGCACACAATAAGGAATACACTGAGATATCTGCAAATAACTAAAAGTCAAACAGTGAATTATATATAAGAAAAATTTACAGTGTTACATCCGAATAACGGATAGTCACGGGCCCGGCAGTTTCGTCCGTTATTGGGAGGTGTCCGCTATTGGGGAGGACTATCTTTTTTTTCATTTTTTAGCTTATAGCATGCCATTTAATAGAAAATTACATACAATCTTAATTAAATTTCTAAAATTAAAAGGTGACCATTTTTTCTAAAATGAAAAGGAGGACGCAAATAATTTGAAGAAAAAAAAATGTTATCAGTAGTTTCAGAGGTATAAACCTATCTCTTCAACCAAAAAAAAAAAAGGTTTTAAAATTCACATATCAAAAAGGAGGACAGAATTTACAAAAGGAGGACATTTAGGAGGACACTTCTCAAGGGAGGACAGAGCTTCAAAAAGGAGGACGGTTGGTCACCTTAACAATTACCATTGCGATATGAGAGAATATGAACAATTGCAAATTATGTGCTATATTCCTTTTTAAATGAGTGCTAATCCGTTTGTCTTTCTTAAAATAATGACAAAATTAATTGCAGTATATAGAAAATTAATTTCTAGCCATCTATTTGATGCTTTAAACGTGTCCAATCCTAAACTGTGACCAAATTCTCTGGCTTTTTCTTGAAGCAAAACACCGCTTATAGGAATGTTCTTTGCATGAGCAGAGCGGAACCATTTTATGACCACTTCGTCGATTTTGCTCAGTTTTACGAAACTTCAAATTTTTCGAATTTTCGTTTGAATTCACCATCCACATTTTTCTAATCTCATCTTTGTCAAATCTTTGTCATCATCAAAAGTGACTTATCATCACTTATCTGAGTTTTCCAACTTTAAAGTTTTCCAACTTTAAGACAACGCACACTCAGCTTTTCTTTTTCAGCAACTTCAAGAACATCAATTTTTTCTTTCAGTGCCAATCTCTTCCTTTTTGACGCCATTTTAATTCGCACTAAATTTAATCAACACGTTTATAGGATAGCTTTACGAGGTATTGACATTTACAAAGCAACTGCAGTGAAAAAAAGGGTCTCAGATTCGTGCATTGAATCATGGGACACCGATACAATGTATCAATGTATGGGTCACCGATGTAAACCATGATGTGTTTGTCAAAATGTTAATCGAAAAAAAAAAATTTTTTTTTTACAGTTAAAATAACTGTCCGCTATTCAGAGTGTCCGCTATTCGGAGTGGATAACATGGAATGTCCTATTTTAAGGGACTGGACCCGTAATAATGTCCGCTAATTAGAGGTGTCCGCTATTAAGGGTGTCCGTTAAAGGAGGTAACACTGTATATTTAAAACGAAGCATTTCACATAATTTTTATTTACTTTCGATTTACTGTAAAAGCAAATATAATAAAACAAAAATACGCTTAAATAAATCCAATAAATTCCAGCTTACACGTGCTGCTCATACTTTCTGTAACAATAATTAAGCCTGCACACCTGCTTAATTGAAAAAGTTTATATAGCATTTGAAATACAAAAGAACGATCAGGTTTCAGTGATAATTTTAGCGTGACTTTTTTTCAAGTCGACGCTTACATCAACGATAAAAAATAGAACTGTGTGTTTTTGCACACTCCCATCTGTTTCTCCAATGGAATATACGAATATAAGTGCATGCTGTCACTTAAGCTTGAAGTTACCAGTGATTTACTTTATTCTAATTGCTAGGTACTGATATATAGTGAATTTATTGTATTGATTCCTTTCCTATTACATTCTTGGACTAATACTTACATAGCTGAGAAACTAGTACTAATTTATATATTTATATTGTATATTGTGAGATAATATAAACATGTATTCGTTTCAACCATAAAGAGTTAAAAATAGTTGACGAGTCCTGACAGCTGTTTTAGAAAAGCTCCGACAATGATGCAGAACGCCTCCTACTTAGCTAGTAAGTTTTCTAATATATTCTCCTATTATATTCTAATAATTCCTTTAATAGAACTTTTTCAATTAAGTTTTAATTACCTTTTTTGTAAAATAAATTTTAATTCATTTCTGAAAACTGGCTGGAGATTAATTATATACTATTCTGTTGTTCTATAATTACAATACGATATAGAATTAAGGAAAACGAAATAGCAAATACTACGCATCTGTTGTATGTCAACTGTAAATATTGAAAAAAATCCCATCATGTAATTTATATATAATAGATATTTTCCTAGGAAAAATGTGTATTAAATTTAATTTCGTAACTATTTTTTGTTTCAAAATGTAACGAGAATTATAATAAGGAAAATTAATAAAGAAAAAGTCTATCATTTTAATTATCAACAATAAACGTGATAACAATATCACATATCAAAAATTTTAACAATAAATTTCAATAATAATACATTAATACAATAATAAATTCAATCACTTAACAGTAAAAAATATTAATAATAAAGGAATTTCATGTTTTCGATTTAATAACTTATCATTAAATTTTTGAATGTATAAAGCTGCTTTTATTTGTAGTTATTTAGTTTTGCTCTCTTTATTTAAATTTTAATCTGATTCCAATGTATTTCATAATTTGGAAACTTTTATAAGTGTTCCATCAAGGCCATTCTAACAAACCTGACATACTTTATCCCATACCATAAAAACGATCAAATAGTGAACTTATCTGCATTGAACAAATGCGATATGTTTGCAGAGATTTTTACGTGTGTTAAAAAGTTTTATAACATTATTAAAAGTTATTAAGGACAGACACACAATTTAAGAAGTTAAAAAACATATTTAGACAATTTAAAACATAACCAGGTTTCGTTTGGCAGGTCCAAATGATCACTATACATAATTACACAATTATTATAATGTAATTATATAGGCCTACCAAATAAACTATTCTTTGAATCTCTGGAAGAAGTCATTAAAGTTTGAGGGTCAGAAGAACTTTCTCGATGCAACAATTTCCAATTACATTATTAAAACAAAGAAATCTTTAAAAAAAATTGCTTTTTTTCTTCTATTGCTGACATTTGAACATCGACGTTTTACAATTTATTGTAAATCATTTCTCAATTAACATTAAAAACTGCTTTTTTATTTCGAAAAAGGTACTTTTGGACAGGTGATGTTGAGATGGTACTCGTAGTCGCGTAATTGTCATTATATAAATATATTTTATTTATATAATATATTTATATATAAATCTAACGGGCAAAACTCAAAACAACCTCTTCGAGTTTCGCAAAGCAAAGATTTCAATCAATCATTTGCAATTTTGAAATTTAGAAAGTATAGAATATAAGAATAAAATTAACTTATATTACTAAACATATAAAGCCGGACAGTGATTTGGGATTTGAAAACGCTAATATCAAAAAACAAATCACTGTTTCTATGGAGATGTAATCCAATTACCTCCACGTCTTTAGCGGCAAAATTTGGAAACAATTGAGAAAATTAAAACGCAATAAACCAAGACTTTGCTCTTTCTTTAAAAATTAAAAACCAACTACTTAAAATTTAAAATTAAAATATCAATATTGTAAGTAAAATACCTAAATCTAAAAGCGACGTAATAAAGACGCCTGTTTTCATTATTATTAATTGAAAATTAAAATTAATACTTTAATTAATATATATATATATTCACAGAGTTCTCTTCACGCTATACATAATCCTTAATCAAGAACATTCTTACGAAGTAACCATCTCTAATAAACGCAAAATATCAGATATTTCTGGGCACACATGGGAAGTATCTTATTGTACGCTTGATCATATTTACGAAGACATATTAGGTATAGAAAAGATTGAATGACAATAAATGACCGTGTGGTAAATGTTCTTCTTTATGACAAATATGCTTTGAAAAATATATTCTGAATGGTAGCATGTTTTTGATGATTAATAGAAAATAAGAAAAAGTGTTTTGGGTGAACAAAAAGAACGAGTGAATGAGAACACAATGAGAAGTTGTGGAATGATCTAGAAGATAATAATGAAAAACTGATCGAAGTGTAAAAGCTAAGGATGAAAGGATAAGGATGAAAACTGTCTACAAGAGAAATTTTGAAGAAATTGATACTGCTCTTAATCAGGCTTGGAAGTTCAGTGATAGAAGTTATTCAAAATATAAATAAAATAACTCAATATTAAGTAAAATTCATAACTAAAAGAATTACAGTTTATATTTGATTTATAATAATTATTTGGTATGACCAAGGCATAAGAAAATTACAAAAAAAATATACAACATTACATTATTTTCGTATTGATGCGCGAACTATTTGGGACATTTCAAATCTTCAACAGTAGTTGTCGCTGAGATACCTGGAAGAATTAATCCACGCCTTTTTTAGATTTAAACTGTACTGTCGTTGAGAGATGGGGAGATATTTGTATGAAGTTCAAACCGGAGTGAATTAGAATGATAATTGTGCTGTTGTCAAATTGAATAAAATAAATTACACTAAATTTGACTTTCAAAATTTTCTTAGGGGGTAGTACTCTAACCTGATAGTGTGCCTGTACCTTGCTTAACATATGAGAATTTGGTTTGAGGATAGTTTGAAATGCGTAGAAATCGTTTCTTTGAAAGATGTAGCATTGAGATGAGGAGCTCTTTCACAACACTGATTGCAAAAGAAAAAGTTGTTTAGAGCTAGAGACGACAAGGTGAACGCTGTGAAAGTTGCCCTCTTGATTAACGTTTGTATGTCTATTTGTTTAATTTTGGTTCTTGGCAAACTCAGATTTGTTTCTCTTTAATCTCTTCTCAGAAGGAATTTAAAAATATACGGGAATGAGAGTTACTTAGAAGAGCTCGCATGGATATTGGAGTATAGTATCTAGGAACAAGTATGTTTGAAGGTAGTTTGATAAGAATGGTAAATGGTACATTGATGGCAACACAATGAAGAAAATATTCCGTCGCCATTTTGTTCTATTCTTTAGAGGAGCTTGTGCGTAGGTAACATTTGACAGCCATCTGAATCGACCACTGTTGCATGCAAGTGCTCTTTCACCTGGACAACGCGCCGTCTCACAAATTCGCAATGGTAAAATTGCAAGAATTGGGCTTCGAATTGATTCCTCATCCACCCCATCCCTCGGACTTTGCACCGTGCGACTTCTTCCTGTTTCTGAAGTTTAAGATTTGGCTCGGTGGGAAGAAATTTTCGTCGAATGAGGATGTCATCGATGCCTTCAATGACTATTTGCAGAGTTTGACAAAATCGACTTTTCAGACGGAATGAAAAAAGTGGCAACTCGCTGGGTCAAGTGTATTTAGCCCTCAAAGAAGACTATGTTGAGAAATAAAATTGATTTTTTTTTTTCCAAAAAATTTGCTTAACTTGCTTTTTTACCAAACTTTTCAAACTACCTCGTATGGACAATAGATGAGGATAAGAGAAGAAAAGAAAAAACAAAACAACTAATGTAAAGTTTTATATGAATGCTTTGTTTTAGGGCTCTCTTCCCTCTAGATAGTATTGTGACTACGTTATTAAAGATACTTGGATATGTTATCCTTTTACTGAATCTTTCTTTTCGGTTTAACTCCAAATAAATTATTTTAATTTTTCGTCTACACTTAAGTTAGGAACTTTATTATTTGGGATTGGTGTGATTTTGTTGATCGATGGACTCATGTATGTTTTCCCGCGAAAAACTCAGGAACCAAACGACATTTCCCACATTTTTCAAGACCATTTATTTCCTCTCTTTTCAAGCATGTTTTTAGACAGGAAAAAGTGCTGCAATTATTTAAAATTAATTATTGTTCAATTTAATGACTCCTCAGAATCCTGTGAGCAATGAAAGCAAGGCTGTAGATTCCAAAAATTCCTCTAAGAATTTAAAAATATTTTCAATGCTGTTTTTACGTGAAAAAATCAGTTAATTCTACATCAATTTTCGTTGTTCAAAAACAATGCAGTTTAAATTTTCTAACTAAACCGATTATTTGTTATAAATTTTGGTAGAACGTTGGGCTCAGAGAAAATGCATTTAAATGCTTATTAAACTGTTGTCTGTTTTGGAAACATGATAGGCTTCCTCAAGTCATATGGATTAGAAACACTGCTTCTAGGAACGTAATAAAAACGAGGCAAAAAACTGGCTATAAATTGGACACGAAACTATATCGACCACGTACAGTATGCTTCATTTTTGGCCACTTCCTGTGAGACCGGAAGTCGTATTTTTCGCGCGAGGTCCTCAAGTCATAAGCTTACTGATAAGAAATGATTAATGTCTGTGAGACTTTTCGTTTGGGCTGTAGAAGTACGAAGACGGACAGATCGATAAATAAAAGTTCTTTTGTACTTTCTTACTGTACTTTCGTGTACAGTGACGTTAATATACACATAGTCGAAGTCGAGTAATTGAAACGAGTATTTTTGGTTGAACAGTTAAAAATCTTCTATAACACTGTTTCTTTATACATTTTCTCTGGTTTTTTTTTTTTTTTGGATGTTATTAAAAATTTTGGATGAATTACAAAATTTAAGTTAATTTTATTTTTATCTCTTAAAAATTACAAGAATATTACGACACAGTTCGGAAATAAAGTAATGATAAAATTTAAAACTGGGAAATGGAGAAAAGGTCTAAATATACAAATAAGTCATTAGCATGTGAAAACTACTTTTTAGATTCTGAAGAAACTCATGAGATTATTGACAGGGCAAACGAAGTCTTTCTTTTTCACTTGAACTTACTTTCTTTGTTTGTCTGTATGCGTATCACGCTATTGTCCTCCAAATGAGAGATGGCCGCCCTGTTTTTGTGAGATCTGCGCATTTATCATCGATTAGTCTGGTCAGGCACGTCCGTCTGATTTAATGAAAGGACGCCGCCATTGTGCTAATCGCTTGTTACTTTGCAAAAGAGCATTGTATTTATAAATAATATAAATTTATTTATTTATATAAATACTTATTGTTAGCAACTGGTATTGAAATAACGCTAAATAGTCGAGAGAAGTTTTAATTTGGCGTTATCAACATGTCTTTCTCAGTGAAAACAGACTACGTCATCCATTGTGACAGGAAAACATAATTGATCAGCTACCGGAAGGGCTGCGCAGTTCAAACTTCCGCCGGCCATCTCTCATTTGGAGGACAAAACCAGATGGTTATACTTACTTTCAAAGTACTGTCGTAGAAATTGCTTTATAACTTACCCTTATCAATTCAAAAGCTCACATTCGGTAATCATTAAAACGCTTAATGTCTTCTTAGGAGACACATGAAGTTATTGTGTACGGCGCTTTAATATTAAATAATTATGCTTCACATCTTTGCCTCTTGGTTTGGGATTTCCTATTGGTGGCGTAAACGTATAGCAATGTTTCAACTTTACATGCCCATTAAACCTGGATCACAGGGAAAGCACAGATACTTATTTGAAGTATATTTAAGTAAAAAAAAAAAAAAAAAAGCCTATTCTTATTTCAACTTCCATTTATAAAATTGTTTCTTTGATTATTAATACAGTGTTACCTCCGAATAACGGACAGTCACGGGACCGCAAGTTTTGTCCGTTATTGGGAGGTGTCCGCTATTGGGGAGGACTATCTTTTTTTCATTTTTTAGCTTATAGCATGTCATTTAATGAAAAATTACGTACAATCTTAATTAAATTTCTACAATTACCATTGCGATATGAGAGAATATAAACAATTGCAAATTATTTACTATATTTTTAAATGAGTGCTAATCCGTTTGTCTTACTTAAAATAATGACAAAATTAATTACAGTATATAGAAAATTAATTTCTAGCCATCCATTTGATGCCTTAAACGTGTCCAATCCTAAAGTTTGAATTCTCTGGCTTTTTCTCGAAGCAAAACACCGCTTATAGGAATGTTCTTTGCATGAGCAGAGCGGAACCATTTTATGACTACTTCGTCGATTTTGCTTGTTTCAGTTTTACGAAACTTCAAATTCTTGAAGTTTGAATTTTCGTTTGAATTCACCATCCACATTTTCTAATCTCATCTTTGTCCTTCAAAAGTTCACTTATATCAGTTTTTCCAACTTTAAAACGTTCAGCAAGACAACGCACACTCAGCTTTTCTTTTTCAGCAACTTCAAGAACATCAATTTTTTCTTTCAGTGCCAATCTCTTCCTTTCTGACGCCATTTTAATTCGCACTAAATTTAATCAACACGTTTATAGGATAGCTTAATGAGGTATTGACATTTACAAAGCAGCTGCAGTGAAAAAAAAGACCTCAGATTCGTGCATTGAATCATGGGGACATAGATACAATGTATCAATGTACGGGGTGACACCGATACAATGTATCAATGTATGGGGTGACACCGATACAATGTATCAATGTATGGTACACCGATGTAAATACAACCGTGATGTCAATCAAAATCTGAGATCTTCATAACAATATCGCAATCTTCTTTATTAAATTAACCATAAATACTTCTTCACAGATCCAATATTTCGTCTTATATATTTCTCAAAGACTTCTTCAGGGTAAAAACAAAATAAGAAATAAAATAAAAAATAAAAATAAAACATAAAATAACGATCAACGGGAAGAGAATTAGCCTTCTCTAACCTCACAAAACATTAAATAATATGATAATACATCCAATGAATACATCCAATGATGTACCATTGATGTACCATTAGATGTATTACTACATTATTCCATGACAATAGTATCATTGGATGTATTCATTGGATGTATTATCATATTATTTAATGTTTTGTAAGGTTAGAGAAGGCTAATTCTCTTCCCGTTGATCGTTATTTTATGTTTTATTTTTATTTTATGTTTTATTTTTATTTTATCTCTTATTTTGTTTTTACCCTGAAGAAGTCTTTGAGAAATATATAAGACGAAATATTGGATCTGTGAAGAAGTATTTATGGTTAATTTAATAAAGAAGATTGCGATATTGTTACAACCGTGATGTGTTTGTCGAAATGTTAATCGAAAAAAAAAAAATTTTTACAGTTAAAATAACTGTCCGCTATTCGGAATGGATAACAGGGAATGTCCTATTGTAAGGGATTGGGACCCGCAATAATGTCCGCTAATTAGAGATGTTCGCTATTCAGGGTGTCCGTTAAAGGAGGTAACACTGTAATATTATTATTTTTTTTTTGTTCTAACAATTCTTTGCATATAAAGGGCTTCAAACCTATAGTAACCATACGACGTATTTCCCAGTACAATATTAAAAAAAAAATCTATAATATAGTAATTAATAAGAAAAAATTAAAAAAAAA
>JAFIDM010000004.1:39561557-39574524 GCA_023159025.1 Thereuonema tuberculata | reverse complement strand
TTTTTTTATCTTTTCATAGATTTTTGGTTCCCATCCCTAAATTGTCAGATTTACATCCCGTAAGGAAAATTGCAAATTCTGAGAGTAAACACAGCAGACCTCTTGAATCGATTTTAGATACGTTAACTAATATTTCTCGTGCTCTTAGAACTGCTTACCATTCACTGAAGGAAATAGAGATCATTACAATTCTGTAGCAAACGAGATAATGGAATTACAAAATATGTTAAACAAATATCAAATAACATATTTGATGAGCCTCATTAGGATAATGATGCTCATCAGTCCATCAGTCCGTGTGTGTTCTCCACCCACCTCCCCAAGAAAATGTTGAAAATCTTGTAGATTGGATCTTCTTGAAAATTGGTATGCCTATTTAAGAAACGTTCTAACTTTATTTCTTGAAATATTTCCAAATTGGTCATTATCGAGGAATGAGCGTAGAAGACACAAATTCCCGTAGATCTTTCAGGATCTTTCAGCATTGGGATCTTTCAGCATTTTATAATTTTATAATATTTATCGTATTTATAATTTTCAGTATTTTACAATTAAACGTAAATGTAAGCTTTTCTTTTTTGCCGTTTTAACAACTTTAAAAAAAAATAAAAAGAATAAACAAAGATAAATAATAAAGAATAACATTTTAAAGAAAGTGTATTCTAAGTTCTTACAGGAGCATCTTTTTAAAGTAAAAAGGACTGTAAATTGAGTAGTTAAAAATTCTCAGTCATTTTTCCAAAATCGTTGTTTCTTTTCAAATAATTAAAATAGCGAATGCCGCTAGATTAATCCCATCAAGTCATATTTTTGCTGTAATAAGATTCTAATAACGGAATTTAGCCTGTGATTCTATTTACATGTTATGTATCAAGTCCTGTTGTTCCTTCTGATTTGATACCAGTATTCTATTGTGTGACAAGAATTTTATTCTATTGTTTACCAGTATTCTATTGTGGTTATAGAATTACATCTAAATGAACATGTTAAAAAAAAAAAGAACTAAAGAAATCTCTAAATAAAATAAAAGTTGTGTATTTGGCTTAATATAAAATTTGAAAGGTGGGGGGGGGGGATTAATTTGGGAAAACTTTCAAGGAAAAGAAAGTCTAATACATACAGCAAAAAAAAATGCTGGAATCGCATGGAAAAACAGAATTTTCAGAATTTCGTTTTGGGTATTTTCCAAATACACTATTGCGTTCTCCCCTAACTGAACAGATGACCCCGGAACCTTCTGATAAATGCCGATCAGGGATCATAGATCACTCATATATATTCCATTCAAATTCTTCTCCCAGGATAACTTATATATATATTATTTACACTTTTTTGACGATTTTTACTATTTTCAAAACCTTATAGTCATGTTGTTTAAGAGTTTTTGCCACAAACTTTTCAGAGTTTGTAGGGCATTGGTTGAACTACAAATAAGTAACAACAAAGTCGACATCTGTTCACGTTTTTAGAGGGCCGAGCTTAGAAGTGGGACAAAATTGCGATTTGAATAACTTCCGTCAATTTTGGGTTTTAAAGCTAAAACTAACCTTGACTTCAGATGGCTGAATATCAAATTTTATTGTTAAAATATTATTAACAAATCTGAAGGTGGTTGACCTTTGGAAAATACACTTATCGCGATAGATCTGCGACAGAGATATTAAATTTTTGAGATCATTGTAATTGAATTGATTTACTATTTACTTTCTTTCTATTTACTCACCAGAATAACCAATTTTAATTAGTAATTTTCATTTTTTTTTTGCAGCGACCTAACAAAAAGAAAGCATACGTGTGAATATCATTGTTATCCACCCCTAACATGTCTTAAGAAATTTATATTTAAAGCTCATCATCTACTTATTCAAAAACTTAATTAATAAAAGAAAAACAGTAAAATGATCAACAAGAAAAAGAATGTCGATTATTTGACTGGAATAACTGGAAAAATTTAGTTATAATTAATTACTAAACTAATTATAGAATCAATGTACTTTTAAATAGTTTCAATAGAAGCTTTAGAAATCGATACCGAACTTTTAAGATTAATTAAAATAACTGAAAAAATACGAATACTAAAATATTATAATAATGTATTACATAACAAATATCACAATAATAATGAACCACATATCCATAACTGGCGCAATTTGTACTGATGTAGTATTATAAATAAAAGAAATGTAAGTACAGTACATTCGGAGTCCAGAATTATTCATTGTTACGGTGACCTAATTAGAGAGAAAGCAAAGGTCATATAATAGTTGTCAACAAAAATTTAAAATAAACTTACATCTGTTTAAGCATATCTGTTTAAGATCTTTGTATAGCTCCACAATTCCGCCGATGGGAAAGCGAAATCTTACGCTTAAGATAATAGATAGTTAAGTGAATTCCTAGGCAGTTGTACGCAGCATCATGAATTCGAATTTATCAATAATTTTAGCATCCGTAGGGGTGGCGCACATAAAACCGGCCCCAATAGGCTTTTCTTTTTATATGGTATTATTATTTTGGGACCGGTTTTATGTGCGCCATCATGTTGAAAACCTCCAGTTATTCTGTATATTCGTGTGCTTTGATTCTTCACATACTTGCACAACAATGTAAGCCTAATAAAAGCTCTTCACGCTGCATAACAATGTGCAACACATATTTGAAACACTCTTCTTAAAACTTTATCCAATTCTTTTTGGATATAATATCTGGAACCAATGAGACCCACTTTACAACGAGTGCTATCAAAAACAAAAAACAAAATAAAAAAAGAGAAATATTCTATGATAACAAGGAAAAGTTAAAAACAGGAAATGATAAAGCTTTGGAATGTGGTAATTTTATGTCATAAGTTGTGTGAACCTATCAATCATGACAGAGTGAAAAATTGTATTTAATGATCAAATAAATGCTTCCTAATAGATTGAAGTAAAAAATAGACAAATATCTGCAATAACTCAGTTTCAAAGAGAAATTTTAAAATTTGGATATGGTGACTTCGCGGATTATATGTATGCGTGTATGTGTGTATTTATATCTGTTTTGTTCGACTACTGGAAGTTATATTTATATGCCTATTAAAAACAAAAACATGTTTAAAATCCGCTTTGCTATACTTGTTTTTGAAAAAACGTTTTAGTTTCAATGAATTTTTATTAAAATTCATTTCATGAAAGACTTGCAGGAGCTGACTACTTTGTGTGAAGCTTCTAACAAAATAATCCCAGTTCAAAGCTTCAAAGAGCTTGTATTTAGATTTATAGAATCCTGAACAGGGTGTGAATTTTTATCAAATAGTGATTGCTTATTTTATTTTTATTTATTTTTAAATATGTAATGGAATTTCGAACTTATTTCCTGCCAATTACAGGACAGGAGATTTTAGAACCGTTATAAATTACGAGGCGGAAGGATATATGACGTCATTTAAGTAACTTGTCTGAAAAAAAGAAAGTGAAACAACATAGGCCCTATAGCTAAAAAACAGATCCTATCATTGTCAATTTCGAATATAAAAGTATGGCAGTATAATCATTACAAGATTTTATTTATACTCATTGTACTTATTTTCCAATATTTTTTCAATTGTTCAGCCTGCAATGTTGTAACCCTGTAGTCTCTAGAAAGTAGCCTTTCATATAACCTTACATGAACCCATAGCTACTAAACAGTCTCTACAGTATTTTTGCTGTCAGTATGCTGTCAGTATGTAATGTACATCAGCGCCTTATTGCTTGTGCTATAAAATTACATATTGTAAAATGACTATTACATGGGTCAACAAATAAAAAAAAAGTCAGGTCTAGACTACAGAACTAAACAAAACATTTTTGTTTTAGTTATACTCAAAAGCTCTACGTAACAGATTGATACACACCTACACAATTCACAATTTCAGAACACTTTACAAGAAAAATGTATTTAAATGTATTTTATAAAAACTTATATTTCGTTAAAAATCCGAATAAATGAATAAACTAATAACAACAATTATTACGATTTATGAGACATGATTACAGGCACGTAGCCAGACGGGAGGGGGCTTCGAGGGGCTGAAGCCCCTCCCGAAATTCAAACAAAGAAAAATCTCTGAGTTGAAATCACAGGAATACGATTGGTAATTTCGCAAAATGGTCGCGTATTACGACATTGAAGATAGGGAATGGTGCTATTCTTACTACGGCCGACCACCACATGGCACTTTTTCTAGGAATGAGCCCCCCCTCACCCACCGAAAGAAAAATCCTGGCTACCGGCCTGCAGGATTATTGTACTTTTCATTATATAATGGAGAGAGTATAAATTGGAAACTTAATACCAAATAGATTTAAATTCTTGTCTGTTGGTTTATCTTCAGTTTCTATTAGATACAAATAATAACATTTTCTGATATAATAACTCTAATAAGTAATCAGCATGAATTTTCGTCTTTATACTTTTTCACAGCCTGTACAGATGACAGTTTCATATCATGGATAATTTCTCCAGGTGTTGATTCTGTGACTCATTGACGAACTCAAGTCTGTGAGACCAGATATAACGACATCTAATACGGCAGTGATCGTTGTTGACAGTTTCTTAGCTGTATTTGTCAGTCAAATTAATATTCTTCTAAAGGAAGTTTGTGATTTGTTTATTTTTTGTAAATAGGTTAAATATTAAAAATAGCTTTTTAAATGAAACCCGTGGTGTACGTATTAATTTGATAGTTTTGGTTTAAATAAGAAATATTTCTATGGCTGTATATTTCTGCAATCCATATTCGTTCGAATTAACACTCAGAATTGAAAATACAATTTAATTTTCAATAAATAAATGTATTTATTAACCAAATAATATATAATATAGAAAAAATAGAAAACAAATTCTTCACTGAACATCGCTAACATTTCTCAGAAAGCTGCTTTTTCTGCTTCAAGATTTATAAAAGATTTATTAAAGATTTATTAAAGCTTGTGTTATAAATAGTTTTCATTGTTTAATAAACAACAAAGTAGGGATAAGCGATCATTTATAAAGAAAAAAAGTGCATTCTATTTTTATTTTAGTAAATTAAATCTTTCGTCGAAAGTATGTTAATCGAAATGAAAAATGTATTTTACTGTTCGATTACATTTATTGAACTATTTTTGTCTTAGGCTAATTCCAGAACTAGCGAAAATGAAACGAGATCGAAGTTGATTTTAATAAATTAAGTTTGAATTCTGTATTAAAACTCAGTGAAAACTTGTTATTAGTATTTAACACGAAATTCTTCCGTCTTTAGACAAATTACTTAATTTTAAAACTATTTTCTGAATAGAATTTATTTCAAATTATGAATAGTTATTTGCTTAGACAATTATTTGCGTAGACAATCAACTTTTTCTCTTTTCTTAATCAACCATATAATTTATTTATTTATTTATTTATTTTTGGGGTTGGCAGAGATTCGAGAGATTTAGAGATATCTGGATAAAATAAACTCAGCACCTTTTTTTTTTTTTTTTTTTTAATATAAACCCTAAATACATATTATTCAGTAATTATTTATCGCATTCATGTAAATATTTAATTTCAAAATTTAAGATTTGTATTAATTCGTATTATATATTAATCAATCTCACGAGTACAAATTGCATTCCTTTTTGTTATTCGTGTTCAGTAGTTCAAGTAATTACCGGTAGATGTCGATAGCTTACGCCAGCCATGTTGATGGACACGGGTATAATATTCATTTTACCAATTGCCAACTTTTTTTAAAGAAAAACTATTTGCTCTAGAATTCTTCAGTTCATAAGGTCAGTTTCGTGTTTAACCATCTCTAATTATTTAAAATTAACATACTTGTTTTCAGTTAAATGACAAATGACAGCCCATACATACACTAAATTAAAAAATAATAAATATATGTGACTTAAACACAGAAGACATCTTTGGCATTCTTTAAAATAACTAATCAATAAAATAACTGAAGAAAATTTATATTAGTTTTTTTTGTTTTGATATTCTTAATATTAAACAATTATTGATTTTAGAAAAACAAAATTTTTTCTTACTTTTTTTCTTTTCTTAATGCAAGTATTAAATTCATTTAAATATTTTCTTTTTCTTAATATTTGTATTTCCTAAGTTTTTTGCTACACAAGTTTTTAATTAAAAATAGCACTAAAATTACAATGTAAATGAAATTCGTAATAAATATAAACAAGGAATATTCTATCATCTTTTCACTTTTAACGTTAATAATGCAATTAAGAAATTTTAAAATTTAAGTAAGGAATATTGATAAACTATAATGATGATAGCTAAATATTTATTTTGAAATAACCGTATAATTAATTTAAATAACCCAATTCCTTGAAAAAGAGTTAAATAAAATAGCAAGATTTTTATACAAACAAATAAGCTCTCGAAGACTTTGAATTTATGATTTTAATTAATTTCGAAACAAAATGTTTAAATTATTATGCCCTTAAAGTATAAGGCTTTGTATAAGGTTTTGAAAACTGATCTCAGACATTGAAATTATAATTAATTGAGTTAGTTAATACTTTTAGAAACTTAATTCCTAAAGATTAAAATTTAAAGTTGAAAATTATTGGTTGGGCTAAAAAAAAAAGTCACTTTAAAGTTTTAAGTGGCTAACATCGAAATCTAATCAGGTTTAGATAAAAACACCAAAATTTCAAAATAAATATCTTGATGTAGATCAGTGCATTGTTATTTGAAATAATAATATGTACAATTTCTGAATAAGAGGCTGACACATAGCAAAGCGCAGTGATTTATATATATCCACACTAAAACACAGATAATACTCAGAAAACGGTCTAGACCTGTTAAAAAAAACCCCAGAAAACGTGAATTTCCATTCAATGTTATAGGCTAAATATACATACTTTATATGACTATTGTAATATTTATTACAGATGTACCCGCATTACTTGTTTAAAGTAATTGTCTAAATCCATTTTATTTCAATGATATGCATGCGCATATCACTGGAGTAAAAAGGAGATTAATATCGATTGCTAAGATATCGAAAGAAGTTAAAATGCTTTCCTTTGGAACCTTCACAAACTAATTTCTTAACAAAGACCGTCATAAATTTTCAAATAGAAACGTTAGATCGTCTTTGTCCGTAAATAAGCATGTTAAATTTCAAGAAGATTCACTAAGAGGTTCAAAAGCTTGGGGGGGGGGGGGGGGGCTGAACCTCATTTTTGTAAAAACTTAGGCGAAAACTATGCTGTTCTTTCTTGTAATAAAAGTAAAAATTGAAGAAATTAATGAAAGAAAACAAAAATGGAAGAAATAGTAGGCCTATGGAAAGAAGAAAATATGTAACTTATAAATTGTATTCTTTCAATTCCTCTTTTTCATGTTACATTCCTGCACCGTAAACTATCCTATTTAAGACTATTTGGTCCTTGTTTTATTTTGTCCCTCATACTTAAATGCCTTGCAGTTAGCAGGCTAAGGTTTTTCAATCTGTACTGGTTACAGTAATTTATTACAGTAAAGCCCCGATAATCCGCGAGTGCCGCGAAAATTTTTTAAAATTACGAACCTCAAAAAAATCAATTTTAATCCAAGCCAACAACAGGGAAAGTACAATAGGCCCTTCAGTGCGAAGGTCGAAAATTACTGCCAGTTTTATTGTGCATCGTAATCCTATAGGCCTTCTCGGAATTTGTGGATGAGTGGCAGGCTCTTGCTCTGCAGAAAGGTTTCTGCTGTACTCTACATATTTTAAAAGTTTTGCAAAATATGTTTTTTATGTAATAAAATGTAGTTTTTATGCTGAAATATTTATTTCATGTTTACACCTCAGTTTTAGTCTTTTTTCGGGTTATCCGCGATTTTTACTATTCGCGGTATCCTTGCCACCGAATTCCGCGGTTAATCGGGGCTCTACTGTATTGTTGTTTGCTTTTGTGAGGTTCCATTTCCGGGAGCTGGAGAGGAATCCATAGGCTTTCGCGCCTTTCGAGGCTTATTATTGAAGGTAAATCTGGCTGATGCATTCTAATAACGACGACACAGCTGTCCAGATTCCCGTCGATAATATCCCAAGGCGTGAAAGCAAACTGAATATGTATTTTTACATCTATTTTTCTATTTTTTTTCTATTTTTACTTCCCCTTTTTTATATTACATTCCTGCACGTTAAACTGTCCTGTTAAGACTACTTAGTCTTGTTTTGTTTTGTCCCTTATAAATTTATAAATAAATACCAAGTTAATATTTTAATAAGGAAATATTTCTGAAAAAAAAAGGAGCTCTCTGAAATATGTTTTCCTGCATTATTTAAATATAAATTAGTTGAAAATTCTGATTGGGATTAAATTCAAAATAAATCTTATACTAATATTTAAAGCTCAAGAGATTGTATGTTTGAACGCGGTAATCTCAGGAACTAACAGTCCGATTTGAAAAATTCTTTTTGTGTTAATAGCCCATTTATTGAGGAAGGTTATAGGCTACATAACATCACGCTACGACCTATAGGAGCGGAGCAGTAAACATAAACGTTAATCAATCGACTTCGCCGCACGACGAGAACCGAACATTACCGAGAAGGACCGAATTTAACGCTGGTGATACGTGGGGCACACAGCAAGTATGGAATAAGAATGAAAACGAAAAATTTGTGTGTTTCAGAGAATTTCCACATGTTCTGAACGAAATTATTGCTTTCTTGCTTAAAGGGCTAAAATGACATAAAGGCTGAGCTGTTTAGAAGATAAATGGTCTATCGTAACATATGTTGTGATTATGCAATCTAGTAAATCGGAGAAGGATGCCAATTTTTGAAACAATTCTTCTTCGATCAGAGTAAAGGAAGTCATACTAATCCATACAATCTATATGAAAAAAAAAAAAAAAAAAAAAAATAGATTAAGCCAAGGAAATTATCCTTTTATAAAGACGTTCGGTAGCTTTTTTTAATTTTATAGAAATGAGTAGAAGACCCGGCCTTTCCGATGCGCATTTCCCGGCGATTTGGACAGGCATTTGTATATCATTTGAATACAGCCGGATCTCGATATAAGGTCACCCGCATAAAAGATCACTTTTCTAAAGTCCCGGCTCATTGAACAGGAATTCTTTGATATGGATTATCGGATATATGGTCAGCTCTTAAATACCATAATCGCATATAAGGTCACTTTTGTCTTTGATTTCAGTGCCACACTGATTCAATACCAAGAATTTTTCCGTGGGTACGATCTTTTATCGGCATCATTTCTCCTACTGACGGAGGTGACAGCTTTTTCACAAAGCACTTCATCCCTTCAAATTAAAAAGATGATGAAGACGATATTCCTTTACCTGTGTTAATACAAGATCTCAGAAATCGCGGCTGTGCTTTAGAAGGGGAAAGTGAATATATGAGAATTGATGATGAAATTGCTACCACTTCTCAAGCTTCGATTTCGAAATTGTTTTGCAAGTTTTAGATTCCAATGCATTAGAAAGTTAGTTTAACGACGTGATACTTAAAGTGAAGGGGTTGGTTGGTTGGTTGGTTGGTGTTTTATGGCGCAAAAGCAGCTGCGGCTAGGCTGCGCCAAAAGTGAAGGGGTGACATAAGCAGAGACACTCAGAGCATTAAATTTTTAGAAACTACAAAACTTAGAAAACATTGTACAAAAGATGAAACCAAAATCCCGACAATCCAGTGTTATGGATTATTTTAAGTAAGGTCAGTTGTACATCAGTACTTTGCTTGAGCATACTAGTACTATTTGTATATAACTTTATTCCGAATTAAAATTTTAAAAAAAATTATTTCTTTCTGATTCCATTAATTTTAATTGGTTCAACTAAATTAAAAAAATATAACCTAATAAAAAATATAACCTATTTTTGTACGTATTACATTTTACAAAGAATTATACTGTATTCACATAATGCTTCTTTATTGACAAATGCGTATGAATCGGTTATAAGGTCACTTTCGCGAGATCCCAAGGGGTGACCTTATATCGAGGTCTATGTATTAGCATATCTCATTTGCAAAATAAAAAAAAAAATACGTATATTTTGCATAAAGGTCAGGGGAATGAAGGGTTTTTCGCAGCCAAAGGGTTAATTGATGATATTAATTTATATAATTATCAATAATTAATTTGCATATTAATCGTGATCAAAGGGTTAATGGTGATCAAAGAGTTAATAAGTCGAGTAATATGGCAAAGTTCGTGATTTTTCGTGGAGAATTGAATGGTGACATTTTTAATTAATTAATATAATTATTATCAGTGGGTTATTTTGTACCCAAAGGGTTAATAGGTCGAGTAATATGTCAAAGTTCGTGGATTTTCGTAGAGAATTGAATGGTGACATTTTTAATCCTTCCTATGTTGATTGTTAAGAAATAAAGGGTTAATTGATTGAGTAATATACCAAAATTCTTGTCTTGAACTGAAGAATACAATGTTGATATTTTTAATTCTTCCTATGCAAATTGTTAAGAAATAAACTAGTAATATATTAGTATTCTTTTTACAATGATTATTCTATATGAAGGGGAAAATAATTTACTATTATTCGTTGATTGTTTCTTATTTTATTTATTTATTAATCTTATAATGATTTTAGATAAGGAAAGAAGCGTATATAGACACAAGAATATCTTTTTTTTTTTTGTTTTTATTATATTATAAAAAAATATATGGTTACACACACACATATATATATATATATATTTTATCAAGGAATACATTTTGCTTTAAGATTTGTAAAACATAGATTCCATGTCTGAACTATCCGTTGGGTCAAATTCGAAATCGTGTCTAAGTCGTTTTTTCAAGGAGGCTTGAGTGTCTTCAGTCTCTTCACGAAAATTAGGTTCTTGGATGAATTGAGAGAAGGGTGGTGATTGAAAAGCAAGTTTTAAATTTCTCCAGGCCGGACATCTCATTTGTATGAACTTGCTACCGTCTGTGATCTGAATTCAAGGGTCGGTTGGTTGAATTTGAATACAAGGATTACAATAAACGGTTGGTTGAATTAATTGTATTAAAATTCCACTAACCGTTTGAAACGCTGTTAATTCAGCCAGGCTATTAGCTTTCGTATCTCTTTCTGCCCGGCAATATGCATCACTAATGTTTTGATATTCTTCTAAAATTTCTTTTATCAAATTTTCGTCCAGCTCTAAACCTTCACCGATCGATTCAAACTTGTGTGATTGTCTGGAATAATAATGCTTCTGCAATCGAATAACATTATCTTTCAAGATTAACAAGATATTCTCATCTAATGTCTTTGAATTAGGCACTTTAGGTATTGATGAAGAGGAAGGCAAATTCTGGAAAAGAAAAAAAAAAAATGTTAACTGGTTGTTCATTTGTAAAAGTGTTTGTGAAACAGCAACAAATAAAAAATAAATTGAATTTAGAGATAGAAAAAAAATACAAATTCCGAAAACACGATAGTAGTAGAGTTTTATCATGCATCAATCAACAACAATCAAAATATAAAAATACATAAATGTATTTAGAAAGAAACAATATGATTATTTTTTAATAATGACACGATAGTACGTCAATATTATGCATAATTGTATCAGTATTATCTGTTTATATTTTGGTGTTCATAAAGCTTTCCAGATGAAATTTTGAAGTTAAACATTAACATATTTTTATAGATCTGATTAAATATTATTATTTACAAGAATTACTTAGAAGAATTAACTTTAATTCTTTAGTTTTGTTATTTTACTTTCTTCGAGTTTTTTTTTTTTTCGCAAACGCCCGGGTTCCTAATACTTAAACTATTGGCCTCAACAAGGGGCGAGAAATGTGAGCATTTAGCCGACGAAACGTTGCCCAGGGTACGCCATAGGAGGCAGCTGACGCTATACCCGCAGAAACGGACGAAACAGAAGGAGAAAGAAACAGCCATGCCCTTGCCAGGATTCGAACCCAGGAACTGGCGCACTTGGACGCCACGGCTGGCCGCCGCCGAGACCGCACGACCACGCCAGCACGGTTACTTTCTTCGAGTTGAAACAAGCTTCCTTTCTACAAAATAAGATAATTAAAAAAATCATATTTAATTGAAGATGATAAAAGTTCTGCTTGTAAAGAAAAAGTTCCACCATTTATTTATCACTGATGATTTCAGTCATTGTGTATGTTTATAACATATAGGTTTATTTCATGGATGTATTTTTAAGGAACAAACTTTATCACAATTATCAATTCAAATACAGTGTAGTAAAAAAATCTCCAAATATTTAAATACTAAGAAAGTATATGGTACCTGGACCCAATGTAGCCACTTCGTCAGAGCTGTCCAGGTGCAAAATTGGTTGAGACATACTAAATAAGTTCAATAGGAGCATCCTTGAAATTACAATGGACCCTTTGAATTAAAACTAGCTTGAATAAATGATATCTGCACTACAACCAATACTAGTGTCCCTGTTAACAAGGTAAGCGTTTGAGTTGCAAATTGTAAGGGGTCGCATTGCTTTGTGTTTACTAGAAAGCTTGAATTGATTTATTCATAAATGCTCTTCAAAACTATCAGAATATAAAAATTGACGAATTTCCTGATTCTCCGCTACTTTCTTCACCATTTGGTTTCCGGTGATAAAACAGACGGAATAAAAGCTATTTTGCGAGATTAATCACAAGGCAAACAACAGTTCAAAACAGTAATATCTATACACATTGTAAGAATGAATTAAAAAATTTTAGTTGCTGCTATTCTCCAAATGCTATAGCTTCATTATCATTACAATAAACATATGATGACATTTCAGAAATACAGTGACCTTGAAATTACATTTTTTCTTTTTATAAAATTTATATAAACACAATTTTCATCAGAAATGTTTGAAAAATGTTTAAACTGTTAAAAAGTATTTGTTTGTTTTGTAATTACATTAAAAATTCCAATTTTAACTCCCTAAATTAAGCGAAAACGCGATTCAAAAACTGAAAATTAAAAAATTATGTAAATATCAGAT
>JAFIDM010000004.1:39519767-39541557 GCA_023159025.1 Thereuonema tuberculata | reverse complement strand
ATAGCTCATTTGGAAAAAAAGAATCTTTCGTTAAATCACTTTCTTTTATATAATTCAATCTCTATTCAATATCAGCGATCGAAGAAATTATTTTAAGGAAATGTCTTTCATGAAATTAATTTCCCTTATTGTTTAATTTAATTTGGTATTCATCCCTTTTTAAAAAAAAAAAAAAAAATAAGAATTTTGGTTTTAATTTTGCGATTAGTTACGTCTGGTCTTTCACTGATGACCATTGTAAGATGTTTTTAAGAAAAAATTATTGTCTTTAAAAGATTATTTTAATCCTTTAAAATTGGATAACCCTGGGCTAGCTTTCCTTCTTCATTCTGGATAATCGAGAGTCTAATTCGGATTCCTTGCTAAGAAGAATTGTTGTTTGAGCCCTGGGCTTCCGCAGAAGTGTTTCAGGGGAGACAAATTTTATTGGCTAAAAAAAAAAAAGTATTAAATTTAACATTAAAATATTTTAAAAATGCCGACACACAGTTAAGAACAAAAACATTTAACGTATTAAAAGACTACATGTTTCGACCAGACTGGTCGGTCATTTTCGAGTGAATATCTCAAGGATTAGAAGAGTTTTAAGTTAAGGAATTATACAGTTATGGTTTGATTGGTTTCTATAAAAAATAAAAAGATAGGGATGATGGTTCCACATAATGAGTTTCCAAAAGTTGTTGTATCTCCTAACCTCCCTTTTTTTTCCTAGATGCCGTTACTAAACAGTTGAAAAATTGATTGCCGTGTTTCGCAATCTTCGCTTTCAATATCTGATGTTTCATATCATCATTGCCATTTGTATCATCATATGATCACTTCTTCCATTTGTTAATTTGTACATAAAAACCCATTGTAATCTTAGAGATATTCACTTGAAAATGACTGATTTTATTTCAGACATTCAAGTTACACACGGTAAAAAGTTGTTTTTGTTAAAAATTATTTATTTGATTTATAAAAATAATTAGATAGAATTGAACAGCTAATTAAGAATAAAGTTTTTTATTCTTAATTTGTGTGTTGGCCTTTTTAAAATATTTTTTTAATGTTAAATTTTAATTTTAAAAAATAAAAGAAAGAAACAGAATAACAAATAATAACATGTTACTAAAGAAATAACAACGAAGGTTTGGATTATAAAAAAATGAAGTAAAACTTCAGTAATATTAAAATATTTTCTTTAAATCTTAAAATAAGAATAACAGGATATTTTTAATATTTTTATTTTTCATTTTAGAAATTTCTTTTTTTTTTTGGAAATTCTTGGTAATGTAGGCGTTAACGTACAGACTGTAAACAGAACTGTTCGGGAAAAATACGACAATTCTTTTATAAGGTCGTGTAATGAAATGCTTTGACATGTTACCTCAACATCACGCAAGAAAACATTAAAACATGACTTGTTTGATGAAGGAGCGACCTCACTAATATTTCTTTTATGAAGTCAATTTCAAATAAAGTTGAAGCATCTTACACTCAAGCTAGAAGAATAGGTGGAACAGAAAATAGAGGCTCCTGTGATTTTCTGCCCAACGGAGGGTTGAGGGCCAGGTCAACGTTCCCCAGCCTTAATCCCTCAGATAGAATCCAATACAACATGAGGAATAATCCTAATAGTGCAAACTTGTGATTGACTGACTGTTCGTTCTATGTTAGTAAGTAAACGCACGCCGTAACCGGAGTGGAATGCATCGTTTTATTAGTTACGTAAATAGCTACTTATCTGCTAATTGACATTTTCTTTCTTAGGAATCTAACAGTTTATTAGCGACCCATTTGGGAGCAATTGTGATAGCGACCAAAATCGATAGCTTTTGCGTTTGTCCTGTTCGTCCTTCCGTCCGTGTCTGTCCACCCCTAAGAACTCCCGAACGGAAGATCGAATCGAAAAACAGATTTCACCATCGTGTTTAGAGGCCCAAACAACATAGGAATAGGGTATTTTCAGGGGCCAACGGTCCGCTATGTTCGAGATATTTGGCATTGTTTGTATTGTAAACCCCCCCCCCCCCCAAGAACTCCTGAACGGAAGGTCGGATCGAAAAATCAAGAGGCCAAATAACATAGGAATAAGGTATTTTCAGGGGCCAACGCTCCCCATGTTCTAGATATTTGGCATTTTTTTTTATTGGATTTCTGCTATTAGCTTACATGTCAGAAATGCAACCATCTCACTTCAGTTGTCAGCTATAGCTTGATTGGTAAGTTCTCGGACTCAAAAGCTGAAGATTGTCGGTTCGAATTCGTATATCAACTGTTTTTTTTTTTTGTTTTTTTTCCTTCTCAAAATCTTTTTTTCTCAATGTTAATGTGAATTTTTTTTTTCTTAATTTCCTAACTTTTTTTTTATAATTTTCCTTACATTAATGTACTTCCTTTTTTTTTAATTATTATTATTTTTAATTTTATTATTATTATTATAGGTCGCCCTTAAATTTATTTATTTATGCTTTATCAAAAAATTATATTCACTTGTTTTTAAAACATCATAGTATTTTTCAACAGATAAATACTGTTAAATATCGATTTTGTAGAGTACAAATTAATAAAATCTTCTATCAAGCAAAAAAAAAAAAATTCTAAATAATTTCTTATAAATCTTAGTTTAATAAAATTCAAGTTTGCACGGCCCTGCTAATAACTCAATGAAAACTTAAACCAATCAGCCCATATCTCCTTGAAGAGTTTATAATAAATTCATTTTCTATTATTGGTTTTCTAAATGCTCATCTGGAATCAGTTTATCTTGAGTTCCGGTATAAAGTCCTGTTTTCCAGGTTATCAAGAACAATTCATTATAAATTTATTTTTGTAAAGAGAAAAAGTTAAATAGTAATTTTTTTAATAAATTAGAAAATTATCGAATCTTTCAAACTAGAGTTACAATATTTGTCTTCAAACTAGCAAAATTCTTATGTTTTATTCAATTAAAAGTTGGATACATTCAATTGGTCAGATTCTAGTTTTTTTAAATGTATATATTATGCAATTTATATCAATTTCTGCTATCAAAACTTACAATAATTGTAAAAATTCTGTAGCCAATGCAGAAGCCAATATCTATTTATTTTTTTTTCAAATCTATTTTCGTAAATCACAAAGTTTCAATTTTCTGAACATATAAAACGTGTTTTTTTTAATATAAATTTATATTTGTTACATCGAATTTATATTTAAAATAGCCTAGAGATGAAAACAAGAGAGCTGAATTTATTAAGTTTAGAAAATTCCCAAAAACTGCGAGCCATTTTGGAAAGTCACAAGAAGCCATCTGCAGCTAATTCAAAATTAGAGCCGCTGTCTCAACTATGTACCCGTTGGCGGAGTCTTTGTCTCATTGGAATCCCAGGAGTCAAAGTGTCCCCCACATTGCAAAAATCTTGTCTAAAAATACTTAAAATCTTGTCAACCTAAGTTTCTGTACTTGGAAAAACTCCTAAATTACGTGATTAAATGAAGTACAGAATGTGCTTCTTCTACAAAGCAAAATTAGGACAGTAAATTTAACATATAATGATGTTACAGCCATAAAGATAACCGGATACTGTATAGAAATTTTGGTTAACATAAAACAATGTAATTATCATAATTAAAAAATATAATGAGGGCAACACATATATTTTAAGATTACATTTTTTTAACACATTAAAAGGATTTAAAACTGCAGTTTCAGCTCGTCGTTGGCAAGTAAACAATGTATTCATATACATATCCAAAATTAAATAATAAATTTTGTACATTATACAACCATGTATGTAACGTTATAGTAAAGTAATTCGTAATGATTTAAGTTAGTATTTAAAAAAAAACAACACATACACACAAATTATAAGATTAAAAAACATTTAACACATTAAAATACTACATGTTTCGTCCAGTCTTTAGCTGAACTTTTACAAGTGAATAACTCAAGGCATATAAGGGTTTAAATACAGAAATCAAGAAGTAAGGGAAACTACCATTCCTTGGTTTTCCATTCAAATTTCCCGTATTTAAACCCTTGTATACCTTGAGTTATTTACTTGTAAAAGTCCAGCTAAGACTGGACGAAACATGTAGTGTTTTAATGTGTCAATGCTTTTTAATCTTACAATTTGTAAGTTGTGTTTTTATTTTAAATTCATTCGTTTCACACACTTTAAATTTTATACATTTGTTAGTAATCGCGTTGTACTGACATTTCAATGTAACGTGAGATATTAAACAGGATGTAATTACGATGGATACTTATGAATTAGGTCGCCTGCAGCAAAAGTTAAATTCAGAAAAAATTACGGTTTAAATAAATATTTAAAGTTTAATCTTGAAATTTGTCAAGTAAGGAAAGAGCTGCTGAAAAAGTTAAAGAATTACATTATTTTTACGAGTATAAATAATGTGCGAAATGTGAAATTCAAATGCAAAGACGTAACGGGTAGTGGTCTTTTCTTAACTGACCTAAATATTGATATTAGATATTTCTTCGCGACCTGCTGATTATCTCAATCAATAACAATGCATTGTGGATGATACATAAAATGATCAATTTTTTTTTTACTACCTGAAGTGAAATAAAATTTGCAATAATAATCCTCACAAAAACAGAATTTTTTTTTTTATCTTTTTATCTGTTTGATAAAACCTTTTGTGTGTGTTTTTTTGGAAATTTTTCGATTTATTAAGTGATAATTTTCCGACAGTGTAATAAGAATCTGCAGAAATATTCGCCTTAACTGTGGGTGGTAATTGTAGACTACTTTGCCGAATAAAGCGTTGCCTAGGATACACCATAGAAGACTTTTATCACCGTGGAAATAAACAAATTTATAGAAGAGCGATAGGCAAGAGTCTTTCCCAATTGCTAGTTTCGAACAGCAGTTCATGCACTTGACCTGCAGTATTGGGAAATACCGATACTGTAAGGTAAGGATCGATAAACACGAGACCTTGGATAATAAAAGTATATTGATAACGAATTTGATAGATAACGAATTAAAGTGATCAGCAGAATTAGAATACGAGTCTTTCAAAGAAGGAATAATGAATTATTACAGGAATGAACTAAAAGTCCTTTTAATTAGAAAGACAGGTCAGATGATTCCTAAACTATTTTAGATTTGTTGCAAACAGGTGAACAATTATTTAAGAAAAATTCAAAATATTACCTTCATTATAAATGGAAAAACAAAACAAAAACGAAACTGCTGTAATTGCAGCCCAGAAGGAATTGGTGATGTATCACGTGACAGCTTTGGTAACGTCTCGTTATCTTGAATTGGAATATCAAGAATGCATTCTTTTTTTTTTTTTTTTGGCCATTTTTTTTTAATTTAAAAAAAAATGATTAAAAAAATTAATTTAAATTAAGAAATTAATTTAAAATCTAATCCCTTACAGATTTTTCAGTTAATATTTCAACTATGCTTAAAATAAAATCTACAAATTTCAGTCCGCTAAATTTAGTTACATTAAGGAGCAAAACATGTTTTCATTTGTTCTGGAATTCTCTCTTCAAAACAAAGAAAGAGATAATAATTTCGTAACAGCAAAAAAATAATAATAATAAAAAAAATGAATGAATAAAATGAATTGGATTCATTGCTTAAAAGAAAACAAGAACATCCTGAACATAAGATTCATTGATTGCCTTTCGAGTCAGTAAGTTCAAAACAAGCTAAATAATTCGCCTGCGGATCTAACTGCGAGAATGACGTTTGTGGAGCTAGGAAATGCTTATAACAACACATTCCCTTTGCTTATTAAACTGCCTAACTTGCAATTAGAGCAATATCTGTATTAATTGATTGCTAAAATCTCGCAAAATCTCGCAAAATCTCCATTACGAGATCCCTGTGAACAAGGATACCTGCCACAGGCATTATACTGTACATTGATGTAAGGTTTCTACATTAATAAGCATTAAAAATGATTAAAACACTAAAGCCCCGGGAACATCAGTCTGTCCTACTGATGATCACCAATAAGTCTGAGACAGCGGTATTACAATGTTACTTGTGAATTTCAATTCTCACTTCAAAACAATAATTATAAAATAAAAATATGTTTAAATATTATCTAATATTCCTTACTGTAATCATAAGTTTGTCAAACTATTAATGTGAACTCATCATTTTAACAATATATTTTTTTTTTTTTTATTTTTGATCTGATAATAATTTATTTTATTGTATTGGCTATTTTTTTTTTAATTTGAAAGTTTAAAATTAGGCGAAAATTTCAACAGTCCTTTGATAAAAATGTATTCAAAATATTATTTTTCATTATAAACGCTTATTTGTTTTTGTTTTGTTTTTTATTTTCAATATTCTCTTAATTAAATGTGCTGATTTACTATTATAATTTCTATCTTGATAGAATAGTTTTGTATATTCCTAACTAGACTACTTTTTTATAATTTTACTCAATGACAAGGAATTTTAGAATATAAATTCTAAATGTCTTCTTGTATTTAATTTATTGCAACAACAGATAAAAAAAAAAACAAAATAAAAAATAACTGATTTTGAGAGATATCTAGATTATATCAACTGATAATCATTTTTTTTATATATCAGACTTCAAGGAAAAAAAGGAATTCAAAAATTGGTTGTTTTTGTTTTATTATCAACTAGCAAAATTCCCGTTTTTGTACGGGCTACAATGATGTGGACGAGAAAGAAATTGAAATTGAAATCACTTCGAAATGGCAGAGGAAACCATTGCAGGCTGCTTAACTCAGGTGTATTGCGGGTTGCCGCCACACACTTCATGGTCATCCCCCATCCCACGCCAATATAATAAAAGGTTTATTTTTATACTTTTTACATTGTCTACATTATGGAACCTATCCATATGCCAAATTTTAAGTTTGTAACATATTGGGAAGTACGCTAAATGTTTCTAAGAGACATACACACATATCCTCAGATTTCCCTTTTATATTTTAGATTGTGATATATTGAAACAATATATATATATATATATTTGAAGTTTGGAGAATAGATTATTTTAAAGATTTTTCTTATATCTATTTTTCTTAATTGATTCCGAAATTAGTTCGAATTTGATTTTTTTTTTTGGGGGGGGGGGGGGATAATTTACAATGAAGGTGAACCTTATCAAATCTGTGTGTGTGTATGTGTGAGAGAGTGTGAAGTCCTCCTAAATTAATATCCATTGCTTTAAAGTGAAACAATTTTTATATTTGAACTTTTTTCTGTATGTCCTATTAATGAATATTAATCCTTTTAGATAAACCATTAATTCTGCGTGCAATTTTATGTCATTAAAAAAAAAAAATCGGATTTAAGCAACTAAATAATACGGACTCTACTATTATTACTATTAATGTTACAGAAAATGAAAAAGCTTAATTGTTTGTATATCTGTTATCAGATATTATAAATTAAAACTAAGATAGGGGCTGTTCAAGTATTACATAAGCATTCAAGGAGAGGAGGGGGTTCAAGCTTTGATTATTTTTGCTGACAAGGGGGAGGGGAAGGGTTAGGGCAATTCTTACGTAAGACAGACAAACATGCATTTTGATATAATTTTGACTGCTTTAATTTATTTTTCAGTGGTATTTACTGTTGATGTATTTGGCAAATTTTACGTAAGCACAAGAGGGGGGGGGGCATTTGATTATTTTTGCTGGCAAAGGGGGGGGGTCTAAAATGACTAAAAATATGTTTACATAATACTTGAACAGTCCCATAGGCTTTTCGTTTCTTTTCACGACTTAAAAATAATAATAAAAAAGGAAAAAAAAAAATTAAAAAAAACAAAAAAAAAAAAAAACCAAAAAAAAACTGAAAGGTATAATATGGACAACACTGTAAGGAAAGTAGATTTTAAGTTCTTTTCAAACTTTCTTATTGTTTGATGAGTAAACGTTAAGCGGAATTAATCAGTTGTTCAACGTGTTTGGTCAAAAACAACTGACCCCAGTTCTTCCACATCAATACCTTTACACCGAAATCAAGGTTGCAATTGATTAAAGAAACAGGTCATTGACCACAGACTAACAATGAACAATCGCTGTTTTATAGATGACCGGTCCTCCAGATTACAAGGCAGATTTTGTTATTATAATTGTCGTTCTTAATTGTAAAATTGTAACATTTTTTTTTTCGATTAACATTTTGACAAACACATCATGGTTGTCCCGTACATTGATACATTGTATCGTGTTCCCCCCCCCCCCCATAGATTGATACATTGTATCTGTGTTCCATGATTCAATGCACGAATCTGAGGCCCTTTTTTTCACGGCAGTTGCTTTGTAAATATCAATCCCTCGTAAAGCTATCCTACAAACGTGTTGATTAAATTTAGTGCGAATTAAAATGGCGTCAAAAAGGAAGAGATTGGCACTGAAAGAAAAATTGATGTTCGTGAAGTTGCTGAAAAAGAAAAGCTGAGTGTGCGTTGTCTTGCTGAACGTTTTAAAGTTGGAAAAAATCAGATAAGTGAACTTTTGAAGGACAAAGATGAGATTAGGAAAATGTGGATGGTGAATTCAAACGAAAATTCGAAGAATTTGAAGTTTCGTAAAACTGAAAGAAGAAAAATCGACGAAGTGGTCTAAAATGGTTCCTCTCTGCTCATACACAGAACATTCCTATAAGCGGTGTTTTGCTTCAAGAAAAAGCCAGAGAATTCTGTCAAACTTTACGATTGGACCGGTTTAAGGCATCAATTGGATGGCTAGAAATTAATTTACTATATACTGTAATTAATTTTGTCACTATTTTAAGTAAGACAAACGGATTAGCACTCATTTAAATAGGAATATAGTAACTAATTTGCAATTGTTCATATTCTCTCATATCGCAATGATAATTGTAGAAATTTAATTAAGATTGTACGTAATTTTTCATTAAATGACATGCTATAAGCTAAAAAATGAAAAAAAGATAGTCCTCCCCAATAGCGGACACCTCCCAATAACGGACGAAACTTCCGGTCCCGTGACTGTCCGTTATTCGGAGGTAACACTGTATACCTAGCTGATAAGAAATAAAATCTTTTGAATCGAGATTTCCTAAGATAAATTTATATAATATTAACGTAATTTATTATAAGGATCATTATTTTACTTGAGGGTTAGAGTTTAGAAACGAATGAGAGTGCTATGTCCCTCTGTTCTATATTTGTTATTCAGTGACTGGTTGAATTTTCATAGCATTTCTTAAATTTTGTTAGAAAATAAATAAAATAATAGAAGTTGTTAATAAAAGTGATAGTCTCGAGCGACAAATATCTTTCGACCCCGATTGGTCTTTTGAAAATGGTTTACTTCCATCAGACGGTTTCCCTGAGACCAATCCGACAACCAATCAGAGTGAAGCATTCGAACACTTCAGTTTTCACGTCATGCACATTAGTAGGGCTCTTCGTCTTCACTTCACCTGAAAAATGAGCAAATACAAAATTTGTTTAGTTATTCCTCTTCTCAAGGTATAAATTCTCAATATTTTGGCCCGTCGCCTTGAGCCTTCTTCAGAAGAATTTGTAAACATTACTTTAATAGCTCTTGTTCTTTTGATCTCATCAATATTTTTTTTTTATGACCCCCCCTTAAGAGGCGGTGTTATGGTTTGCCTGTCACTGTGTGTATGTGTGTGTGTGTAATGATCTCCACAGCCCAAACCGGAAATCAGAGCCTCATGAGTCATATCTTATTGGACTCCCCATGGCCTGGTGGTTTTCGAAAAATCCAACTTCCTGGACAGACCACTTCGGGTTTTAGTTTTTCAGTGACCAATTAGAGTTAGGAAAATAGTGCTAATCGGATAAAATTGGGGTCTATCTGTACTGAATCGATTATGATACCCTCGACCCAATATGGCCACGTATTTATAGTCGCTCGAATGGTGCAAAAGGGGGTCTAGACATACTAAATAAACTCAATGTGGGAATCGCTTGAAATTATATTTGACCCTTGAATTACAACGATTTGAATAAATAAGTTTTGCGCGCCAATCAATAGTAGCGTCACTTTTAACACAAGGTTTTGATAGATTGCAAATTGTACGGGGTCGTTTTGTTTTGTGTTTACTAAAAAACTGTGAATTAACTTTTTTATTCCTTAAACAACTACCGTATTTACTCGCATAATTTCTTCTTTTTTTTCCTCAATATTTTGACAAAAAAAAGGGGGGTGGGGATGTTTTTCAATTTGAGGAAAAAAAATATGGTGAAAGTGTAAGGAAAACCATGTTAAATATTGATTTTTAAAGCAGGAAATGTAATTAACAACAATTTTATTAACACGCAACATTTAAAATATAAGAAATCACATCTCAACATTGGTTTTTTTCTTCAAAGTACAGTTAAGCAATAGGCATGCACGGAAGTGTGTGTGCGACTGTGACGTAATTTCGTAACTCACGCAGCGCAGCCCGCCATCTTTATAGCTGCTCATCGCATGACGTCAGCATCAGCTGCCAGCTAATAGAGAACTTAACTTTATTCGCGAACTTCACGTTTTCACAAAACACTCGAAATTGTTGTACTGATTCAGAAGGAGTCTGCTCTTTTACTGACCGGGGTGGGGGTGGAATCTTCCCCTAAAGTAGCGTGGGATAGAGAAATGCGATAGTAACGGTACATTGTCGCGTCGTCGTGAGTTGACCGCCAGTCAAGGTCATGTTGGAAACGCGTTGAAGTAGAGGTGGGGAAATTATGAGATAAAAATAAAAATTGAATTTTGTAATCCACAAAAACTGGGGTGGGGAAAATATGCGATGGGGGAAATTATGCGAATAAATACGGTATTATTGTCCAATAGAATATGGCTTGTGTCTTTTCATTTTGTTTAAATAGAAATAACTATCAAAAACTCTATTAATAAGAAAAAAAGCAAATTAAATAGGCGAATATATGGATGGTGGCTCCATCTGACGAGTGAATATGGAGTTACTCTGATGCTTATGCCTTTCCTCGAAAAATTACTGATATTTAAGCTTTTGCTCATATCCTTTATTATTGTTATTATTATTACTTTAAGTTACTTTGTCTGTCATTTGCGTGAGAGGTTAATGAGAAGTACTCACAATCTCTTCTGCTATTTAAAACCTGATGGACCGCGTGAGGTATTCCATAAATATTCATTAAGATATTTTTGAACTTCCCCCATACGATGACGAATTTTCGAATGTGTGAAGAATTTTGAAGCTTCCTCCCTGCAATTTATTCTAAATTTCCCTGCACTTACTATTATTATTGATTATTTCGGTTGATTAAGAATAAATTAGAATACCTAATACTTCAAGAGTAAAAAATGAAATTCACTGTTCTGAGAAATTGAAAAAAATAATTAAGTCATACAGAACAGGCCCAAACCTTCAAATTAAGTAAAAGTCTCTCGCTAAAAGGTAGTTACATGTACGTACAGTACGTATGAATGAGTACGTCTGACTGTAATTTACGCATGTATGTACGAGCATCTACTGTGCGTTTATGAAAGGCAGAGCTACCATTGCCGGACGATTTTACTCCACAGAGGGGTGATACGCTGAGATGGATACTTTCCTGAGAAATTCTTTTGGACATTTTCGCTTTTAAGAAAAAAATAACGAGGAGCATTTTTGCAATAGTATTTATTCTTTCCATAATTCTTTTCCGAAAAACGCAAATAGAACGCAGCTACTAGCAAACTAACACTATAAAAAGTAAAATCCCATCTTTGTTTCTCCTTGCCCCTATTTTGAAGAAATCGAAGGAGACCTGACACTTGCGCAAAAGCGTTGAAAGCTCTCGTAAACAAAACCGAACAGTATATGTATGCTCTTATGTACCGGTATTTACAGTATGTATTTATGTATAAGGAGGTACGTCAACAACCTCCAGTGGCTTAAATGTATAGGCTTCAATATTTTAGTGACCAAACGGAACTAATTACAATAGAATGGACCGTATAAGTGATGTCGTCACAATCTACGTCACAGTTCAAAGAGGCTGTTGCTAGGCTCATTTGCTAGGGTTTACACCAAGCAGATGTTTATTTTGGTTTTTCTTTGAGACTGTTTGAGGTTTTTCTTTCCTCTGGTATTACCTGAAGAAGTCCTTCGCAGAGAAGGACGAAATATTGTGGGAATTACAAGAGTGTAATTAATATCAACAGGATTTCTAGAAGTAATTTTATATTCTGAAAACTATATCCATATAAATGATAAAATGTCCCAAGTCATAACATTAATAATAATTAAGATAAAGAAAAAAATTAATTGAACTAAACTTGAAATCTTTTGTTGTTTCGTTTCATCATGAAAAGAAAAAATACAAAAAAAAAAAAAAAAAAAAAACTTGTTTGGTATGAAGAGATAAGATTAAAGTGGGACAATACATCACGAACCACGCTGAGGCAAGAGACATCGTTATAATATCCAGACTGCCTTCCTCCCGCAGAAGCAATGGAATATGTCGATCAATAGTATTACTATTTTCGCTGGATCCCCACTTTGGATTGAAGATGTTTTATCGTTTTCATTCTGACACGAAGAAGTAAATAGTTCATTAATCAACGATAGGATACAGAGTTTCTATATTAGAGGGATCAATTTGTTTCCGTTATATGGATTAGGCCTAAATAGTATGCTTTTCGTAAATGAATACTAATCATAAATTATCCGTAATTTTGATCTGAATTACAAATAAGATTTATACGAATCGCTTAGTTTGCACTGAAGATGCAACGCTGGGAGGAGTTCGAGACTAAATTAATTGTACTCATATTTTAACTTAGACATGTCACAAAAACAGACAAAAAGACAAATAAAGAAGAAAAGTACTGAAAATCTTAGTTATATTATTTCATGAAATTTTTTATTGTTTTTCTTAATTTATAACTATAATCAGTTTCAGAAATAGATCAGGAGTGACGTCATTGAACCAAGTTACACAATATCCGTCAGCCCGAAACATAGTCCCATCTTTCTGTAAACATCGTTCTGCAAAAGGTTTTGTATGATGTGAAATTACTTTAATTTTGTACTGATATGTAATAAAGTGTTTAAAATGATTTTTTGTAAAAATTTCTAACTAGTAAAAAATCAATCGTGCTATTGGTTATTGAGTTGTCGAACTACTTGACATCATGGCTACCTCCACTAGCTCCCACATGTTTCCTCAAATGTACTTTAAAGTTAAAGGTAAGTCTTGGCGTGTACCTGTGATTTGACTGGCGAGAATAAAATTAAAATAGATGTAATCTAAGCAGGATTAATTAAAAAACAAAAAAAGGCATGTACGAGAATCGATCCAGCGAACTTTAACATGAAAGACAGATGCTTAGACCATCTCGCCACCACAGAATAGAGATTCCTACGCATGACATTACTCCCGATCTTTTCTGAAACTGGATGTAGCTTAAAATACCCGGCGTTGCCCGGGGAGGGGATGGGGGTAGGGAGTCCTGGTTCTCCCCTTCTTCACAATCCTATCACATCAAACCTTCCCCAATTGTTCCAATTACTGCAGAACAATATTTGTGTAGTTCCCATTGTCGCCACCAGGTGCGTTTATGGTACTATTTCAGAGATTTCATCCCTTTTGACCTTGGGGGTTAGTTAACCGAGTTCCAAGGTAGCCTATATTTTCCGCAGGATAGTAGAGAGTATCTACGCACAATTTGGTTCCAGTCAGTCAAATCAATCGGTGTAAAATTGTATAGAGAATATATAAACTTACACATACACAAACTTTGACTTTTATATATATGTTATTTTTTATGTTTTAAGGTCATAAAAAAAACAAAAAAAAAACTAAAATTATTTTAAAATTATAATATCTGCTGTTTACATACATGCTGCTTCATACACTGTAAATTTCTCGACAAGATTTCAAATGTTAAAGTTAGAACATCAGTAGTCCTCAAATGTGCATACTAAGTTTCAACAAGACCCATTTTAGAAATTCTAGCGGTTCAAAGTTAATAGCGACACACACACACACACACACACACACACACACACACACACACACACACACACACACAGACTGAGTGATCATACCAGCCTTATGATCATTTCCCTGGAAAATAGGCTAAAGAAATACATAAGTTGAGTTGTAAAACTTTACAACTTAATTTTTCGGCTACTTGCTTTAAGTTTTAACTTTTTCTTTTCCCCCATTTTGATTTTTTTAATGTTTTAATGGATTTAAGATAATACAATTACAAAAAAGCTGAACTAACCACATTTAACAGATCCCCTTTAACAGACCATGCATACAGATCCTTTCAGGAAGCATAGGCTTCCAACGATTCTCGGGATCGTTAGAACTCCCATCTTAAAACCCAGTGAAAACTTCCAGTGAAAACCGTGAAATTCTATTGATTTAATTTTTCTGTATCGATATTTGGTGGTTCATGAAAAAAAAACAAAAAAACAAAAAAACAAAAACAATTATAATGGTTTTTTTTTTTTTTTTTTGTTTTTTTTTTTTTTTTTTTTTGCAATCTTTAATCGGCAAAGTTGTAGTTTTGGAAAGGATTCGCAAGTTAGTAAAAGATTTGGAATATCTAGTTTAAATGAGGCAAAGCTATGAAATAATCAATGGAAATTTTGGAAATTTCGTTAACTCGAAATCAAGTTCTCTGAAGTAATTCAAAGTTATTTAATTTGTCCAGATTTTATCACTAACTGTTACTTATCTCTATACATATACAGAGGTATCCAGAACTAGGTGTTCACTCTTTGATACACTAGGAACTGCACTATGGCGCAAGAATTGTACGTCTACGTCATTTTGTTCGCGAGATATTGATTATCGAAGAGTGAATACATAGTTCTGCACCACTATATATATATTTTGAAGTTTTATGTGGCTTCTTATTAAGGTATTTACTTATTTTTATGTATTACAGATTTTACTCTTTTTAATTTTAATTTTAAATTTAAATACGTCTTTATTGCTTCGTATTTTTTAAATTTAAAAAGAGCAAAGTCTTGATATATTGCGTTTTTGTTTTCTAAATTGTTTCTAAATTTTGCCGCTGAAGACGTAATTGGATTACATCTCCATAGAAACAGTGATTTGTTTTTTGGTATTAGCGTTTTCAAATCCCAAATCGCTGTCCGGCTATATATATATTTTAAAACCAGTAATTCGAAAACCGATTTTTTTCGGTCTTCGAATTAACGAGCTTTATCTGCTGTTGAGATGTTTAGGTTTGATTTTACACAGACACCCATCCTCTAAAGTACTTTGCTAAATACTTTGCTAAAGTAAAAACATCGTTGCCTTCCTCTCCAAAGAAACAAGTTTTCCTCTTTGGTTGTGGCAGTGATGTTTATTACTTATTAATCTTCCACTGGATTATTAACACTTATCTTCTTAATTTCTTTGATCATTTATCTCTTCTCCTGAAACAACTCCCTCCGGTTACAACGTAGTAGAACTATTTTCAGCGACGAACGGAGAAAAGAGATAAATTTCACTGAAGCGAGCAGCTGTCGGCGCTGCAGGCAACAGAAGGTGAATGAAAACACGACCTGCAATGGACTGGAAAGAATGTTCTGATTAAAAAAATATCAACGTGATCAACAACTCTTATTTCAAATTAGAAGTACGTAGGATCGGCATTCAGATTTGGAGTAAAGCCCTATTTTCCCAACGAATTGGTTTTTTTTTTGCTTTGGTTTTGTTTTAGAAGTGTTGTTTATTTGTTTAAGTAAACAAAACATTGTCTTGGTTCAGGATTTTTTTTTTAAAGTTATTTTAAAGCTTATATCCTAAAAGCTGCAGAATAAACGTAAATAGAAAAGAAACTTACGCTTTTTGACAATAGATGGCGCTACAAGACATTCAAAAATAGAGTTCTGAAATAGAAGTTTGGCCATTGAAAAACTCAATGCAATTTTCAGTCTAATTTTTATACCCACATTATAGAATAGCATGAAACATCTTGGGAAAAAAAAATATCTATTTTTAAATTTAAAATCATGAATGCATAGTTTTTTTTTTTTTTTTTTTTTTGGATGTGTGTTTGTTTTTTCTATTATGCAATCTTCCAAAAAGGCCAGACACAAACTATTTCAAAATATTGAAACAATTAAAAATATTTAAACACACGACCAGGTTTCAAACCGAGTACAAAATCAGCACGATACAGGCTGCTTATAACAGAAAATTCAAAACAATAACGGATCTGTGATTGGACGGGCTGGTGGAGTCCCCTGGTGGTGGAGAGAGGAACCTGGAAGCGGTGTCCAGGAATGCGGGAAATGAAAAGATGTCATAGTTGGAAATGAAATCGCTGCAATTTTACACACGTTAAAATGTGCATTATGCAATCTTTTTTTTAAAAAAAAAAATACTTTACAACAAATGTTTCTTATTCTAGAAGCGATATAAGTTTTAGATCTATTTAATTATCCAGAACAGATCTGTTTCGATATGTATTACATTGATTCAATTTATAAAGAGTCAGGGAGAGTATAAACTAACTAACAATAAAAATGTAAGAAGTTACTGACTTACAGTGGCGGCTTTCGAAAGAATGACAGAAAGTTAATAAAAAAAAAAGGAGTAAAGATAAAAAAAAATAAAGTTAATAAAGAAAATAAATAGTAAAAAAATAAAATAAAAAAAATAAATAAAGAGTAAATTCGTTTACTAAATTAAATATGGCTGCTGTAACAGATACGAATGCGAAATCTTAAAATCTTTTCAGAGCTGTTTACGTAAAATTTGAACTGGATCATTTTTGATCAAAGTGGAATAAAATAATGTATTAGGCTTAACTTGATTAATCTAAGAGGTTAATCATAGATTCAAAGAAATCCATTCTAATTTGATAATGACATAAACGTCATTTCAGTACTATTGAATCTTATAATTAACGATCTTATAAAATTAAATCCAAGTTAATTCATAAATTATTAAGCATTTTTATCATAGTACGATTTTTATTATTTAAAAAGGAAAAAGGTTGAAATAGTTAAAGCTTTTTCATATTAATAATAACCAATTTTTAATATACTAGTTGACCCGTGCGAATAATTCGCACCAAAAAACCACTTTTGAGAAATAAACAAATCCAACAGCTGTCGTGCATGTTAGATGGCGTCATTGTCATTAGATGGCGCCTTCTCCATTTTTATAAAAAGGTTGACCCGTGCGAATATTTCGCATGGTATATATTGATCAGTCACCGAATGGTAATGTGGAAATAAATAAATGAACGGATTCAATAGATGGCACCTTCTACAATTTTATAAAGGTTTTTAAAATAAAGAGTTTTTTAACGAAAACAATAATTTAAACTGTTTGTTTATTTTTCGTCATTAGCGATGAACATAATCTTCAAAATATCTCAATCATTGATTTTGATAAAGTATTAAGATAAAAAAAAAGAAAAAAAAAAAAACACCTTTGATAAATAATATATGAGAAGTTGACAAATGTTTAGGTTTCTTATTGTAATAATTCCTTTAATTTTATTAAAATATAAATCTTTGTTTGTTTTTTTATCTGTTCTTATTAAATAAACGATGAAATATCATTTTAAAGAGCATTTTTATTTTAAAAAAGAATATATTTGAAGGTTATGACGCTAGAAGGTTTCGTTTTCGAAAAGAAGTCGCTTCTGTTAAAGCATGTCTACATTTTTATAAAAAGGTTTTTAAAATAAAGTTTTTTAACGAAAACATTAATTTTAAACAATTTGTTTATTTTTCGTCATTAGCGGGGAACTTAATCTTCAAAATGATGTCTCAATCATTGATTTTGATGAAGTCTTAAGGGAAATATGCCATACCGACAACAAAACACCTTTGAGAAATAATATATAAGGATTTTCCGATTGGAAAAAAAGCCTTTCCAAATCAGACCCCCCCCCCCTATTTATACAATTTTTGAACCACCGGAAGCATCTTCTTAAATCTTGGTATGCACATTCGAGAACTACAGACGATTTAACTATTATATTTGAAATCTTTTCCCAATGGGTTCTTGTCAATAAATTAGCACGACAAAAATTCCCATAGAAAAGTATTGGAATCTAAGTATTGGAATCTTTCTGTTAATATTTCATTGTCTTAAACGATGAATATTAAGCCTTTTAGCTAATCCGTTGCGCATGGGTTGATAAAAGTCAACATAAACAAATGAGATGCGATTAATTTTGTTTTCGGAAAACGGAAATTTTGTATTATTGTTTCGTATATTAACATTACTATCATATTAATAAAGTGGCGAAGCTCATGCATCTGCTTACAAAAACAATTTAATTCCTCACACAGATTATACATAAAAATACGACCGGTTTCTGCCCCGAGATGGAGCTTCCTCACGCTACGAAATTATGTAAAAAATGGCGAGAATTTATAATTACTGACGTATTTGAATAAACGTAGACTTTTCGTTTCTATTTTCACGACTTATAAAAAAAAAAGTTAAGAATTAACATTAAAAGAAAGTAGGTTTTAAAATCTTTCGAGCTTTTCTATCAAAACAGCTTTTTAAAACAAAACTTATGTGACAATTTGCCTTTAAATTTGTTTAATTTAAATTTTCTTTTTGGTAGACGATTACTTTATTATTTTTGCATGCATCACTAAGAGTTATTGTTCTGTTTATTGTTTTACATTGATAAGTTATCTTCGCATTGTTGCTGTGTCGCTTCGTCTACTGAAGTTCTTGTCAGTTTTCAGTTCCTTAGCAACAGGTAATTCCATTTTAATAGGTATAGAGGGGTAATATTCCTATCTACAGGGTTAGGCCTAAATAGCTTCATGCACATAAATTCTGAATAAAAATAAACAAAATATGATTTTTTTTTTATTTTTTTTTTTAAAAAGAAAGAAAAGAAAATTAATGTCCAATTTTCAAAGAAAAAAAGTTTTCTTAAAAATTTGTCAAAACAAATAATTTTTAAATCCTGATCAGCTTTCCTCTAATATCCGAAACGATCTTTACTAGTATGTTCGGTGTGATGGTTCGAAATGCGTCCTCAACTGCGTTGCGCAATTCTTCATTTGTAGCATAACAACGTTCAGACATGTAGGCCTTGATGATTCCCCACAATGAATCGTCCGGCGTCGTGAGGTCAGGACTTCGGGGTGGCCATTTCAATGGAGCTGGCGATGCTGAAGTATCGCAACCAATCCAGCGTCTTGGAAAATGTTCATGAAGAAACCTGCGCACAGTAAGAGCGAAGTGAGCAGGTGTCCCGTCCTCCTGTAGCCATACGTGTTCTATGATACCCGCGTCTTCAAGCTGTGGGATTAACCATGTTTATAACATGTGTAAATAAGTTTCGCCGTTAACATGATCATCAAAAAAAAATATAGTCCAAACAAAGGACGTGATGTCATCGCAGTTCTTAATAGGGGGTATGGGAACTTCCCGGCCATATTGTATCTATGGTACTACAATATAATCCGGACTTAAGATAGGTTAAGTTCCGGAGGGTATCTTGAGGTTAAGCTCCGTAAGCGGAAGGAATGTATTTCTTTTTAACCTATCAAAGTATGGCATGCACTCCGATCATCATTAGGTACGTAACTGCATAACTGAGAATAATACAACTACGTACAGCCTTGCAAATATAGGGTTGGGAGTTTTCCCTCTCATCTTGGAATAATACTGAGGGTTTTTTTTTCCTTTCTTTCCTCAGGAAACCATTATGGAATGACTTCAAACCTCAGACGACAAACACCGGAAACGAAGTAAACATCCAGGCCGGTGCCAGGATTCGAACCCAGGTTCAGATATATCAGCCTCGTTGCCGTCCGCCTCCGTCTTGACCATGAGGCTGTGCCGGAAAATCTTTTAAGGAGTATTTATTTATTTATTTATTTATTTAATTATTTTTCAAGCTCATAATCTCCCAATTGTTCTTATTATTGCAAAATACAAGAAGTTTCTGAAAGAACTTAAAACATTATTCCTTAAAATTCCTTTACTATTTTTCGTTTTTCTTTTTTTTTTTAAATTCCTGAAAACGGTAAAGCCATTTATTTTCAAGTTATAAAAAATCAGCTTAACACAACAGTACAAATTTATCATTATCTGAAAAAAAAAAAAAAACAACAAAAAAAACATCCGTTGCATAAGGCCGATTAATTTTTTTTACATTAAACCAAACGCACATGAAGTAACTAAAAGGATTAATTCTCATTGTGTAAGACGTTCACAGAAACATTACTTCCAATGCTTTTTTTTATTCATCTTTTCTCGACAAGAATCCATCTGGGAAATATTTCAAATATAAAATTAGAATCCCTCTAAGTCCTTAAATATGCACACCAAGTTTCAAAAAGACCCATCAAACGGTTGAAAAGTTATTAAGTGGAACGTGAAAGACAAACGAAACCGAGTACACATAAATATAAATATTTGTAACTAAATAACATTACATTGCTTATAAAATAATTCCTTATTGTTGTAATTACATAGTTTTATATTTAAATTTAATTTTTTTTATTAAAGTCGAATCTATCTATTATATTTATTCATTTCTAATTGATTTCTAACTCCTTTATTCTAAGCCATTCTCATATTTGTATTTGTAATTTTTATTTGAATTATCAGAACAGACACTTTTTTTTAAAAAAAAAATTAAAAATAATTAACAAAAAAAACAAAACAAAAGCAGATCTGAAGAAACATTGATCTGTATTTAAGCAACAATGTAGGCATCAATTCTTAAGATAAAAGAAATGATAAAATAATAAAATTAACACTCACACGACGTTTCATGACTCCATATTCGGAGGCCTTTTTTACAAGTAGTCTACTTGCAAAAAAGCCTCGCAATTTGGAGTCCTGAAACATCGGTGTGAGTGTTAATTTCATTATTTCTTTTATGCTATCAATTGGTCCTAAGTGATTGCTTATATTTCACTCAGGTACACTCCATGTACATTTCATTCAGGCACGTTAATATCTTATAATATTGAACTGATTTTTTAAAATTCATTGTTTTTTCGTTATTATCGACCCTCCATTCCAGTCATTAATTAATTCACAATTATGTTATTATGTTCTAAATATAAATTTTAATTTTAATGCTATTTACAGTGTATGGATATAATTGGTGAATGAATCATTTCATATATAACTAGGCTTTATTCATCAAATTGATTTATAGCAACGGGTGAAAAATAAACTAACTGCAAATATTGAGAATTTCTAATTGGTCACTCGCAGCTTCTTTTATTACTACAACAAAAATTTGGTTTATGATGTTAGATATGTTGTAAAAACAAAATTAATTTTTAAAGATGGCCGCTCAGTAAAAAAAATACGACATCTCGTAATCGTAAGCGCAGTCCAAGCACCTGTTTCATTAATTTCCTCAGTCTTCTTTATTTCCGCCTTAGGCAGTTTTCGTTATGGCACGACGCTGCTTCGCAAGACTTAACTAAAGATCAAGAGATTAAATATAAATTGCTCTAAACCTGATTGCAAAAAAACATTGGAGCATTTTGTGTTTTAGGCATCCGCCATTTTGAAATTCTATAAACATTAAACATGATTGCCATTTATACGAAGATTGTCAAAATTGACAATTAAATAGTGACAACAAGAATATATTGAGATACCGAAGGATATTTTTAAGTGAGTATAAATAGCCACTTATTCGTCTTCAACGCGACTTCTACTGGCGTTGAAGGGATGAACGGCTTCCCACAGGAAATGAAGTTTACCACAACGGCAGCAGCCAAAAATCTCACACGCCATTCTCGCATCGATCACCAGAATATGTCATTCTTTTTTTATTTAGTTGCAATTGAGAAATCTGTCATTGATTAATAGATAAAGAACAATTTATTAGTATTATCCACTAATAACA
>JAFIDM010000004.1:39466468-39499767 GCA_023159025.1 Thereuonema tuberculata | reverse complement strand
GAGCCCTTTCTTTCTTTGAGTGGCATTGCAACGCATGCCGGGTACAGCTAGTACTGAATAAGAAATGAAAACTTTATAAAAAATTTCAAATGATTCCGTATTGATGAAACTGTGTAAATAAACTACAATGCGAAACCAGAATCATATTAAGAACAAGAAAATGAAAGAAAAAATAATATTCTATATTACCTTTACCTCTTTTTTTAAAGTCAGATGTCTGCATTTTTCGATTTGTAGTAAGAGAACTATGTTGATACGATGATGACAGAAAGCGGCTCAAAAGTGTAGTTTATGTTTCTATTTAATTTTGAAATCTGCTCTATCCTAGCAGCGAAATGTCGTAATAGTTTATTAGTAGACGATATATATCTCTGTTGCTCATTGTTACGTCAAACTTTCAATTGGATATTGTATTTATATCCAATTATACTTTTGTTATACTTTCGTTGCTTCTTAGCCAGGACAAGATCATAGTTCTACTAGAGCTTAGAGATTGGCTAAAAATTAAAATAAAAAAATAAATTCTTTATTTTTCGTTACATTTCGTTTCGTACTAGCCCATAGTCTGTCCAAAGACGCAAGTATTTTTAGCGACCCATTTGGGAGCTATTGTGATAGCTATCAAAATCGGTAGCTATTGCGTTTGTTCTGTCCGTCCGTCCGTGTCTGTCCCTCCCTAACAACTCCCGAACGGAAGGTCGGATCTACAATCGGAGTTCACCACCATTTTCAGAGGCCCAGACAACGTCGGAATGGGGTATTTTCAGGGACTAACGTCCTCCCACGTTCAAAATATTTGGCATTGTTTTCATTTGGATTTCCGCTATTAGCTTAAATGTCAGAAACGCAATCATTTTCTTTCAGTTGTCAGCTATAGCTTGATCGGTAAAGTCTCTGACTCTGTTGGAGATTGTCGGTTCGAATCTGTTTAATCTACTGTTATTTTTTTCTCTTAATCTTTTTTTCTCAATGTCCTCGTGGATTTTTTTTTGTTTCTTATTTTCCTATTTTTTTTTTATTTTTTCCTAACTTTTTTTTATTTTTCTTTACGTTAATGTACTTCCTTTTTTTAATTTTTTTTTTTATTATGGGTCACCCTTAAATTTATGCTTTAGCGCAAAATTATATTAATTTGTATTACACCTGAACTTCTGAATCTAAAAACAGTATGATCGTAGAAAGGACAGTAGAAAGGGCAATAAGAGCGAAACAGCGTCTCAGGATGACGCTGAACAGGTCCGCATTCATTACTATATCTAAATAAAAAGTTCCTAACAGAGCTTTTTCGACAAGGAACCATATTGGGGGAAAAAAAATTCTTGTTGTTGTTGTCTTGTCCCCAGATTCATTTTCCGGATCAATAGTCGTAGAGTCACACTCTATGATGGGTAATTTTTGTTGCTTTACTATCGTTAGGACATAATTATCCAGGAGACACCGTAAGATGACAGTCAGACTTCAGCCTCCTATAAAGAGAAAAACAAATACTGAAAAGAAAGAAAAATCGAAGTCGTGCGTCGGGATTCGAACCCAACACATCGACCTCATGCACCAGACAGCCGCGCCGCTCAGACCACTCGGCCATGTTGAGCAGTCTTGAAGATTATACATTACAAATTAAGATTATGTAAGTTATATTTATTAAAGCATTTTAAGTGCTGCTTTTTAATAGTACACGAGAGGATCCTTATCTACTCAATTCTCTCCAATCCACTTTTTTTATATTGAAATGAAATCTTTTCTTAATTTATCATTCATTGCAGTAACATTATATGACTGGATAGAAAATCTTTTTAAGATCTAGTTCACTTTTAAGTTAACTTTTGAGATAAATGTTTTAGCTTTTTTGAATTAGATCTTCATGTTGAAATAACCTTAGGCTTATTATTTTAAACAGAATCTTAAAAAAAAAATCACTTGACATTTAATTTTTATAAATTTAATATAAAGACAAAAATAAATATTTATTCTTTATAGTACAAAAACAAAAAAACAAACAGAATCTAAAACTGAAGCTTTTTAAAATATTTTTCAAGCTACTAAAACAATTTTTACTTTACATCTGAAAGTATTCAAAATAATCACAAATTAGCGATTTCTTAAAAACAAATCACTATTTTATTCATATCTTTTCATATTTTTCTATTTTTTTTTTTGTTTTTATTTTTGAAGTTTCAGCAACATTACGAACCTATTTCAACCTTTATTCGAATTTTATTTGTCTGACATATTAGTTACATGAAAAAGTCCTTTCTGTTTTTTCCAGTCAACAGCATTTTTCATTTTCCATTGGATATACAACTATCTTCTCATAATTCCTTAGAGGATAAGGTGCTCGAGCAACGGTTTTCCAAGAGAAGTCACCAGAATTCAGATGCTGTGCAAATACTTGACCTCTCCTGTCTACACACCAAGCAGTGGTTTTCACCATTCTAAGTGAGACGATTTGTGGAATGTTATTATTCTCCTCTTTCACTCTGAACTTTTTATCGGACAGACAGAAATAATAGCTCTTTCCGGGAAAGAATCTGATTACAATGTGTGAATCTGTCATCTGAGTGAAGATTGATGGAACTAGTGAACCACAACCCAGGGTAAAAGAGGCCACTTGCACAAATCTCTTCTTCTCTACATTGTGCTCATGTATTAGGATCCTGATTCTATGTTTATTTGTCTCGGCAACAGCAACCATGAAGAATTTCTCCTGGCTACTCAGAAGGTACAAACGGTGTTCCCTCATGTCCATGGGACCTTTGAGCTTAAGAAGCTTTTCCAACAATGTGCCTTTGTTTGAGAAATAGGTAATAAATGTGAACTCCCTGTTTGTGGGCAAATAGCCAATCACTAGTATGCAGTCGGATGATCTTTCCATAATCATGGTTGCATCAGCTGGAATTTTACCTAACGGTATGGCGTTGCTTCCATGTTTTAGAAACATAATTTCTCCATCTTTATCTTTTTTGATAATGTCGACATTGAGACTGAATGGATTGATGTCAGCAGCAATAGATTCAAAAACTACCCGAGAGAGAGAGAAATCGTTCATCCACTGTCCTAACTTGCAATTCTGAATACTTAGTTTGTTATTTTTATCTATACCAATTAAGAATATGTTTGCACTGAGGACGTTGAGACCGTCCAGCTGCGCCATTAAAAGAAGTCTATCCTTAGTGGCAGATAGGGTTCTATCCATCAGAAACTTCGAGTCGCTGAAAAGTGGATCTTCCATGATCTGGTACAATTGAAAATTGGACAATTTCCGAAAGTCTACGTCTTCCAACAATTCTGAAAGATGGGAGTGGCGAAATTCGAAGGCACTTGTCCATTGTAAAATTATCTGAAACTTAAGATCATTGGAAATCTTTTCTGTTTTGTTCTGATATTCCAGAAGCTGCTTCAGCCAAGGTAAAGGAATTCTTTTAAAATCGTCTGCCTTGAAAATTCTCTCTGCCAGATTGTGCACAGCATCCAACATTTGTCTGTCCTCAAGACTATCGGCGATCGCCCAGACCTCAAAGAAATTGGCTTCTGAAAGCTGATTCAGGAAAGCCTTTTTATAATAGTCGTATGCTTCTGGCAGGTGTACTAGATGTAGGCCGCAGAGAACCTTGCCGAGATCCTTGAATTCGACGTCTCTGAAGTTTCCAGTGTAAAGGTAGTCCAGAAGTACTTCCATTGCCTTGGGTTCCCAGTCCGGCATTTCCACCTCTGACTGATTCGCTTCGCACAGATTGCTCGTGAACATGTTGTAGAAATATTCACATTTGGAAGATAGGAAGGCTTTGTTCGCAGTAAACACCCTTCCTTTACATATGAATTGGATGATTACATCGAAATTTGCTGGAATGTTATTCGAGACGTCCATTTGAACGTCAACAGAATGCTCCATTTCAACTCTGGGTGCTGAGGACTTGCTATATCATCTACCTACATGGAAAATAAAAATGTACTGTTAGATAGGTTTATACTTTATATATTTAAGGTTAAAGGCAATCACATTACAGAGTTAGGAATAACTAATATATATTTTTTGTATTTAAAGAAATCTCTAACTCAGTTCAGAAATTTAATCTTTAGAAGAATTAGCAAATAAATAAGTAATTTTAAAGGAGATATCAGTGTTCTTTCACAGTATTTATCTTCTGTCGTTAATGAGTTTCTTCGAGTGTTTTCTACAATTCGTAGAAAATTTATTTTCTCCATTTAAATAGTTGTTTCTTTTAATCTATATTACTAAAATCTTTTATTTCTCTGTCTGTCTGTCTGTCTTTCTGTCTGTCTGTCCGGCGCAATTTTCTGAGAGAATGGAAAATAGATATAATTTTTACAATGAAACATCCGCGACAGGAATCGAACCTGCAACCTTCTGATCCGAAGTCAGATGCCTTATCCATTAGGCCATAGGGACTACAACTCTCTTCATATGGTTTTTTTGACTTATATCTCCTTTCCTTTCCCCCATCAATAAGGAATGTATTCAATCTTTTTTTTGAATCTCAAGATTGTTTATTTATTTCACTTCAGTCAGTTTATTTGTAATTCGAAACTGACAATTAGAACGATAATTGCCGAAACGTTGCAATATTTTAAATATTCTTACTTAACCAAATCCTATGTGATATTGAAAAATATGTGGGTGTACATGCCAGATGTTGGAGTAAAGAAAACAGTCAAGAAAGAGAGAAGCACTCTTTTTTTGAGGTGGAATACCGAAAAAAATCACTATTTGCAACTCAAAAACCATCAATAAATGTAACTCAAACGTCACTGAAAAGTGACAATTATAATTAAAATGAGAGTCAAAAAAGAATGAAGCGATACTTCTATTAGATAGAATACTGAAAAATCACTATCTGTAACTCAGAAACCATCAATATTTGGAACACAAAAGCCACTGAAAAGTGCCACTTAGAATAAAAAAAGAGACTCAAAAAAGAAAGAAGCAGTATTTCTATTAGATAGAATACTGAACACTATTGTAACTCAGAAACCACTGAAAAGTATCATTTGGAATAAAAAAAAAAAAAAGAGTCAAGAAATAAGAAGCAGTATTTCATTAGGTAGAATACTGAAAAATCACTATTTGTAACTCAAAAACCATCACTATTTCTAACTCGAAAACCACTGAAAAGTATCAATAGGAATAAAAAAAGAAGATAGTCAAGAAAGAAAGATGCACTATTTCTACTAGGTAGAATACTGCTCAGAAGTTAGACGTCTTAGCCATTAGACCACTAGGCCTATATTCTAATCTCTGTAAAAAATAAAAATATATCATAGATATATGATTTTCAAGGTGGTTCTAAAAGCAGTCGTAGATTGAGAGAATGTAGACATCAAAAATTAAATTAAAAAAAAAGCTTTTAAAAAATTTTAGTTTTAGTTTCCTTGATGTAATTTGTGTGTGTGTGTGTGTGTGTGTGTGTGTGTGTGTGTTTTAATAAATAAAAAATTGTTTTCCGTTACATAAGGGAGGCTTCCGGAGCGAAGCGACGGGTAGCCGACTAGTTTTATATATTTTTTCTTGTGTTTAGCTTTTATAATGTCATTTGAATAAATCTTTGTTTTTATTTTGGTGATTTGATTTTTTGCTTTATTGTTAACGTAGCAAACCTTGATCACGTGATCTTGGATTCTGAGATAATTTTCTCCCAACCCGCGAGCGGGTCTCGGAGACCTCATGATTGATCTAAGTAATAAAATGTTTGACCCACGTAAATAAAAATGAAAATGTGAGCATCCTCAATATTATATCTAATATTTGCCACCTTATTTGTATTTCTGTGTCTTATAGAGGAGATAGGGCCAGAAAAAAATCAATTTTTCTTTTAATAATATAGATTAAATTCACTTTTTTCAGCTTTTTGAAATCGTAAATGGATTTTAGAAAGAACTTGTTTCTACAAAAGAAAAAATAGAAACTTATTATATTTTTCAAATACTAGTTAATTATTTTCATTCCTTAGCTTTATATCTAATAAAAATAAATTCTACGTTTTGTGATCTTTAGGAATAAATTCAGACGGTCCCTAACTTACGATGGTATGAAAGTGATACCCATTCAGTAGAAACCGTACTTCGAATTTTGAATTTTGATCTTGCAATTATTTTTATTCAAGGTTTCAAATATTCTTCAGACTTAGAATGCTTTCAGCTGTGTATGTTAATGGTGAGTACCCATACAAGCATTTTGGGTTTTTTTCACTTTCAGTACAGTATTCAGTAATTTAAATGAGATATTCAAAACTTTATTACAAAATAAGTTTTATGTTAGAAAATTTTGCCCAACTGGAGGCTAATGTAATTGTTCTTAACCTTGAAGGTAAGTTATGTGTTATTGCCGATGGGCTTATCGGTACATAGCCCATCCTAAGTCGAGGAGCATAGGTATCTCGAAAATTTTATAACTTCTTGGTAAATAAATCTTTTGTTATCGACATCAAAGCATCTTCATGCTTAATCTATTGTAATAATTTATGATCCAGGTTCTCTAGGCATTGGTTCAATTAGCAATGTGGTTTAATTTTCATCAAAACTTAGTAGGAAGAGAGATCTGATAAAATCTGCCACTAAAATTTCAGTCCCCTACGATAAATGATGTTATATCGCTTAAAGTACCACCTAATGTCAGTTAACAAATGTACTGGATCCTTCCGTCCTTTGAGTCCTTACGGATTACTCTGAGAAGACAACTTAAATTGATGATGTGCTGTAACACAGAATTGCTGATGGTACTATGATTTTATTCTTGATACATAATTACCTAAGAGTCTGACTTCAGTAGTTTTATCCAGAATTTGAAGTCATATCGAATTGCCTTTAAAATATTAGCCTTCAGAGGAATTATTTGGAAATAGATTAGAAAACAGATTTGGTTCAATCGATTTTGTAGTTAGGTTGAGACAGGAACTGAATGGACGGTTTTGGACTCAGCAAAGTTAAGAAACATCTGGAATAATTTCGATTATTAAGAAATTCTCTTTAAATTGTAAATTGACTGAAGATAAATGAAGTCTAGTAATTGTTTACAATATCTGCTGCACGATTACTACATTTTAAAAAACAACACATCCCTCTGTTTCATTTTAATTAATATTCACTTTTTACTGCTAAGATTTACAGAAAACATTTCACAAGCCTTTTTTATGTATCATTTACAAATATAGTAAATAATCTTCCTCTTTATTATTAGTACATACAAATTGTATATACAGTCGTCCCTCGCCTCTTTGCGCTTCGACTTTCGCGGTTTTTCAAATATATTCATTAAAAACTTGATCGAGATAATGAAAACGATACAGCGCGCGCTCGGTTATCTGAGTCAATTATACAACCTTGTATTACAATTAAAATTAAAATTACTGTTCCTATTAAAAAAATAGGACTGTAGGCCTATTTATTCGGGTGTGGTGAAACCAAGCCTATCAGAACGTGCTGTTCACTGATTGGCTATCCTATCCTCTTCCTATCCTGGCCATCTTATTTTCTTATTTTTGTCTAATAATATATTGGGTAATACGAATGTAATTGTGACTAAAGAGGTGTTATTGCATGTCCAGAAGGCTTTAATAATGTTAAAAACCGTATTTAGAGGGTCGTGAACAGGGTTTCTATGCTCTAACTACGAAAATATTCGATTTATAAATAAAGAATCCTACTTCGCGGAAATTCACTTATCGCGGTAGAGTCTGGAACTGATTAACCGCGGTAAACGAGGGACGACTGTAGTCCAGTCACATATTATAGTCGTCTAATTTATTAAGAATTGATGTTCTGAAATGTCTTTACCACAATTTTAAAGGGTGAACCATTTAATGTTAGTAAATAACGGAAAATTGTGTATTTCTATTTACGTTTTATTTATATAATTATTTAATATATTGAAATTAATTTAAATTTACATCATTTAAGATTACTAGAAAATAATTCACTCATTTAAAATTAATAAGTTATCTTCTTTGTAAACATATTTTTACCTTTACACAATCGCCCTATTTTTACCTTTACACAAGCGTGATATTTTACATTTACACAAGTGCAATCTAATACGACTGTATAATTAAAAAATACCGAAGTTCATACAATAATTATTGACAATACTCAAAAAGAAGGAATAACATTACAGCAACTGACTAGATTCAACTTTTTAAGACAATAACCGAAAAAGAAACAATAACCGAAATTAATAATTTTCAAATTTACTCATCTTTAATTTATTCTGGCAGTCAGTGAAAGATATAAAAAATATTCTGTACTTATTAATTCTTACCTTTCCTAACTTCCTATTTGCAAGTAAATATAATTCATTTACTTTAAAATACTGATATGAAAGGCGGGGAACAGATAAGCAATCTGAAGTTGTGTAAAATCTTCAGATGGAAGCCTGTGCTTAGAATTTGATTTCCATTTCGATTGTTGAATTGGTCTGTAACGTAATAACAGTGAAGTATTACTTTGTGAATGAATGAGATATTTGTTTTGATGTTGTTAGTTTATTGTTTATCGTCATTTGTTGAGCTATTGACGTAATAGCAAGTTTTTGTTCATTGTTATTTGATTTAAGTGGTTTATTTTTATTGACTTGTTTGGCGTTTTTTTGAGTGTTTGTCAGGGCCAACTGAAAATACGGGCCTTGGCGCTAAAAAAAAGAAAAAAAAAACCGGTAGTAGTTCAATGGTGCTACGTATCAAAAATGAAACAAAACAATAATATTGTCCCCCCAATGAATGATGACCGGCGGAAGTTTGAACTGCGCAGCCCTTCCGGTAGCTGATCAATTATGTTTTCCTGTCACAATGGACGACAGAGTCTGTTTTCACTGAGAAAGACATGTTGATAACGCCAAATTAAAGCTTCTCTCGACTATTTAGCGTTATTTCAATACCAGTTGCTAATAATAAGTATTTATATAAATAAATAAATATATATTATTTATAAATACAATGCTCTTTTGCAAAGTAACAAGCCTTTACCGTAATGGCGGCGTCCTGTCATAACATCAGACGGAAGTGCCTGACCAGACTAATCGATGATACATGCGCAGATCTCACAAAAACAGGGCGGCCATCTCTCATTGAGAGGACAGTAGATTGCTTGAAAAAACCTTCTTTTGTACAGCATTACCACACTGGTGTATCGTGACTTATGATATACTATATGCCATATAGTACAGTGATGGTTTTCTTTTCTGTGCCTGGGCCTATATTTTTAGTTGGTCTTGTGTTTCGTATGATGACGACACAGTTTTTTTGGAAACAAGAATGAATGATACGGTCATAGAACAGCAGATGAGAAGAAACAGCAAGTAACATGATTAAAAACTGGAAAACATATCTTTGTAATATAATATGAAAATAAGTTATCTTAGTTTAGCAACTTCCATCGATTAAAGAGGGTTTGTTAAGGCTCTTTATTTATCTAGGGGCTAGGAGGAGATTGGTTCACTTTTCAGCCAGAGTTCGGGTTTTTTTTTCCTGGATTAGCCTTAGGACTCGGAGCTTACCCAGCCCTCTGTCCAACGGATATGGATTTCTTTCACGAAAGTCAAGGTGGATGAGCGACTGTTGTTAAGTTATTCCGGTTGTCTTGTCTTACCTCCTGCGCTACTCATTCTCGAATTTAACCTAAGCCTTACGATATTAGGCCCCGCTGTTGCAAAAACGAATTGTCTTAAAAAAAAGTATATCAAAAACTATATGAATGAACAGCTATGTATATTGTTTTACTATTTTTGCCTTTTTTTGAGTTACAGATATTAAAAGTAAAACTAAATTTTACTCCTAGCATTTTTTTTGGAAAAAAGTAATCATTGAATAGATATTTGATTAAATCATGTATTTTAATTCCAGAACATCCTTACACCAGATGTCCAAGAAATAACGTGAAGTGTGTTTGAAGCGCCATAACTTGCTAAATGTTTGGTGCGTCGAGCTGAAACTTTGGAATGTAGGCTTATGGGTCATGGGGACTGCGATCATGAGAAAAAAGTGGAAGGACCTTACATGCACTACATATCTATATATATAAAGTGTATATATATTCATAAACACGCACACAGATACAAACATACTGCAAGGTGTTCATAATTAAAGATCACATTTCGATAATCTGTAACTGGAGAACCAATCAACGGAACGACTTCATATTTCACATAAAAACGTCCATGGCGATGGAATTACGATTGGTGCAAAAAAAAAAATACTTCCGAAAATTGCCGCTAGGGCGATATATGCCTCTGCAATACTGTAGTGGATACCCATAATTCGTTTGTGTTACACAAGTATATGTTTGATACGGTTTCCCCTGCATTCTTTTTCGAAGAGGTCGGTCCTGAATTCACTTCCACATTTACTGTCCAGCAGCGTTATGCATCTCTGTTAGCCAACCAGATGATTCCCATACTTCAACAGAATCAGTGTCTGGGTGCAATGGCTTTCATGTTGCATCACCTTACAGCGCCGCCCCTATCAAGCAGTTGCTTCGGGCTGCTTCTATCGACGACAGAATCATCAACCACCATTTTCGTACAATGTGGCCAGCAGGTTCGCTGGATCTCAACCCCTGCGACTTCTGGGTGTCGGGCCACCAAATTTATCTGTCGCGTACTCCTAGTTAACTTAAGAGATCAGCAATACACGCCGCTTTCACAACATTACGAGTGACACACTACGTGCTGTGGTTGAGCGATGATGTCATTTGAGTAATTTGACGATACCGGGGGAAACCATAATGGACATGTCCTTGTGTAACACACAACGAGTCATGTGTATCCACTATAGTGTTCCAGCGCCATATATCGCCCTAGCGGCCACCTTCGGCAGTTTTTTTTTTTGCGCCAAACAAAATTTCATCGCTACGTCCGTCCTCAAGTGAAATATGAAGTCTTTTCGCTTGGTTCTCCAGTTACAGTCTTCCGAAAAGTGAACTTAAATTATGAACACCTTATATATAGGTTCCTCAAGATATTATGACCTTTTTCGTCGTTTCATTCTGTCGGCTGCCATTGATAGCATTTGCTACTAGATATGTCGCCTGTTATCCACTCGAAGTCGCTGATCGACAAGGACTAGGGAAGTGAAAAAGTTACGAATGTTTGGTACTATAGTTTGGTCCTGAAGGAGGAGTGAGACATGATACTGTAGGTCCGTTTTTTTGAGGGATTTCCCTCAAGGTGAGCGCATAAGGAATCAGACACGATGTACAACTCATCCGAGGATCTAACGACGAAATTCGTTCATTATGCGCTCACCTTCATGTGATTGACTTTTAAAACATCTCCCGAAGAAGGCCCGAGGCAAGGGGCCGAAATATCGAGACCACATCTCATCCCGGAGTGAGGAAATCCCTCAAAAAAACGGACCCACAGTTTGGTACTAATTGAATACGACAGTAAGCAAGCACTGTCAATGTTGACAGTTCGGCGAGTACAAAGGGTGGTAAGTTGTTAGGCAGAACAACAATCAGTTCCTCATTGGATGGTCGTTCCTTATTGATGTAAGCTTGTTGCTCCTCTTATTCAAATTCCGTAGATAACGTAACTGATTAGGGAATTTCACTATCCAAAGCATCCTCCTCTGTATGAACCTCAAAAAAGGCACCCAGTCACAATATCCACTTTACACCTACCACTAACCTCAAAGATAAAAACAGCTACTATTCCTGCGAGACATTGAAGACAACAAAATAGTTGTCTTTTTGAATAAATCTCGCTTTGAGTTATACTTGCCGCCATAGGTGGAAGGTTCGACGATAGTGTCAGCAGAAACAGGCAGAAGGTGACAGCGCTTTAGTAAAAGGGAAATTTCTTTTATTCTTTAGTAACTCTGATACATGAAACTACGAATACCTGCACACAGTGGGTGATCAGACGTACAATGCCTGGCTTTCTAGATAACGTAAATGTTTCAAATTTATAGTATCGCTCGAGTTTGCTGCAGTAAGCATGGCATCATCTCTGAGTCCCGAGTTCGGTTCTCATGTTGGTTTCGTGATGGTGGACGATCCGCGCTGGGCAGGTTTTCTTGGGGTTCTCCCGTTTCCCCTACACTTCTCCCACCATACATTCTCAGTCTTTCTCTCCATCTGTCCATATTTCCGTGGGATAGTACAATAGACCTCTGGTCGCAGTGCTTGGCTTCTGCCACCCACCTTCACTACATACATACATACATACATACATGGCATCATGGTTTCCTAATTTGACTGATTAAAATCTTACATGGTTGGATTAAAATCTTACATATGATGTTTGAATCATCCGTCTCCTACGGATAGCAGTCTTAGGACTCCTGTAATATTCAAACATCACTGATAAAATTTATACCAGATTTTTTACTTTTTTTTTGAAGAGGAACATATTTTATTATAATTATAAGAGCATCATTTCCTTCTATATTGGAAAAGCAGATAAGCATAATACAAAAAGAAAACGAACAAATTTCTGGTGTGTAGGTTTTTCAGATTTAACATTTTTTTTTTTCTGTTTTTTCTAAAAAATTTTTTCTCTTTTTTTTTTATACTATTTTTTTTTTAAGTTGGTGAACATGTGATTCATGCAATGAAATTTTTTGCTAGCTTTACAAGGTTGTAAATTTAAGGTATTTCTAATAAGAGCCTCCATTGGCTTAAGCGGCACCGAGAATAGAGATTCCGACTTTTCAATGATCGTAGGGACTAGTTGAGATTTGGGGGTCATTCCAAAGTTCGCCTTCAACCTCGGGGACGAAACTCCGATTCCCATTTACAGCAGGCTGTCTGAACCTTAAGACCGTTCCGGAGGAGAAAAAGAACCTAAGAAAATATTCGACCTCCTCCGGGGATTGAACTCGGCTCCTCTATCCCAGTGCCTAAACCACCAGATCCACTTCTTAAATTTAAACAGTCACATAATTTTTTTTTGTATTTGCAGTTTTTTTTGCTGTTTTTTGCAGTTTTTTGCATTTGTGTGTTTCTTTCTATAGTTAAAAACCTATAAAATCATATCCATTAATTGTCTTTCGATTTCTTCTCTGATCATTTCTTTTTCATTCTTTATTTTTGGATCTTTATAACTGTGTAACTAAGTTCCCCTTCTTAAAACGATACAATAATAAAGTACTTTCCAATCATTGTTATTATCTGTCCATATTTATTTATTTTCCTTCTCAATTTAAAAAAAAACAAAAACAAAATTTAACAGTAATCTCTGTAAAGGCAAAATCTGAGTCGGTAAATCTAACTGCTCAAATTTTTTTGTTTTTACTTCGATTAAAATCAATTATTTTTCTTTTTTATAAATGAGGTATTTTATCTTTTCTCACGAGCAGGCGACATAAAATTTTCAGAACTTATAATACAGTATATATAAATTTTCAGTGAGTTAAGAGGGTCAATGAGGCCTAATTTTAATTTAATAAAAAATCTCATTTTTGCAAACAGTCTCGAAAACCCATATACGATATTTCGAACATCTTCTCGAATATTCTTCATCAGGTTGGATTTTGGAGACTGTTTATGGAATATTTATCGATAATTAAGTATTTTTTGAAATCTCATTTTATTTTCAGTGAACTTACACATTACACATTCTTTCGCTCGCTAGGTATTGCTGCTGTTCTTATTAATTTTTCATTATTGTGTTTTGGAAAATAGGGAGCCCCCATTTTACGACGGTTCAATTTACGACGATTCAGATTACGCCGGCTTATAATTTAGGCCAAGATGAGGAGTAATGTATTTTAAAAAAATTAAAAATACGAAAAATGAAAAATTAAATTTCTTGACGAAAATGCAGTCATAAACGGTGAATTCAGTCAACTTTAACAGCTGTACTTGCGCTTCGCCCACTCAGTCTACGTGGCTTCTTTCCTCTTCGCTTTTGTTTCGCTCTATCTCCCCCTTTAATTGCCTGTGAATGCTGTGATAATACATACGACAATCAATTTGTGTTGCCGGTACGCACCGAAGTGCGAGCTTCGTAGCCGAAGCCTCCGTGTTCCAGGGAGCGCTAGTGTTCCCAAGGTGGCGAACCCCTAGCAGACTCCTTAGAATTTCAAGGGAAAGATACTGGGGTGGTTTCCCGTGGCCTTCCCCAGGACGCCATTAAGGAATGACGTTAGACCGAAGAGAAAGTGAAGAAGAGGCTGGACAACACAGGAAAGGAAATTGAAACAACCATGCCACTGCCGGGATTCGAACCCAGGTACTGGCGCACTGGCCGCCACGGCAGACCGCCGCCGAGACCGCATGGCCACGCCAGCACGGCACGACAATCAATAGCGATAAAAATTTACTTTTTACGGATACGAACTTCTCGGTGAGTACCCTGACATACTTTACACTGTATGCATATAGTAATTAAGTTTATTTATATTAATTAATGCGCCTAGGAAAGTTTAGAAATACTTATATTAATTATCGTCGTAAAAACTTACATTAACATGCTTTAATGAAATAAAAACAATATTTATTTGGATGTGTCGAACGCATCCCCCTTATTTACATTATGTAATGGGTTCATTTTACATCGATTCGATTTACGACTCCATTGCAGGAACGGAACACCGGCATAAAAAAGAGGGCTGCCTGAATAGGAGCGTGTTTTGTATTACGTTAATATTTTCATACAATTAAAAATGTAGCTAATTTCGATAATAAACAGTACAAAAGAGATTGTGCTATTTGTTGGTGTTCTTGTGACTACGTTGTTTCAAAAATCCTGATTTTATATCGTTAAGAATTAAGAAATCATATCGTTAAGAAGACATTGCTTTGTGTTATTACTGTTAAGGTACGGATCAGGGCTTTGAACTGTAGATGATAACTAAGAATATATTAACTCGGAAAGTAAACATGTGAAATGTTACATTAAACAGGTTAATCTTCCAGATTGGAAAGTAATCTAGTCAAAATAATTAAAAGCAAAGGTTTCCTTTTAAGTGGTTCATAATCAGTTACCTTTTTTTTCATTTTATTTATGTTATTTCTGTTTTTTTTTAATTAAAACCAACCTCGAAAAGTTCGAAAAATACTAACGAACTATTATAAAAGAGGATAAAATAATAATAATGATAATAATAAGGTTTTTTAATTTTTCTTGTTATATTGAATAAATTTCTGAATAATATTTATGACAACTCCTTATTAGTAACATCCGATTAATAGTTTTTTTATTAATTTTTTTTTATCTAAATCTTAATTTTCCAATATTTTTTTTTACTGAATTTTCAGTAACGTACTTCTTAAGACAATCAAAACGCAAAAAAAAGTATTTTCTTGTTTATTTGATTTAGAGAACCATTATGATTCTCTAAATTATTCTCTCCTTCTTCTCCGTTAAGCTTCAGTTGTTGAGCATCCTTGACAGATGAAGAATCCGAAACAGCTGTCTAATGCTCCCTTTTGTTTTGTCTCACATGGTGATTAACTGCTATTAATTTTATTTTAGATGATTTCTTTGAAATCCTCGTTCTTTGGTTTCCTTTTTTATTTCTTTTGTAATTTCCTTCACATATTTGATTGTCAATTTGATCTTGCATTATTGCTTAATATATAGTGTGCATATATATATATCTATATATATTAATTAAAGTTCATCCATTCCATCCGCTGTATTGTAAAACCTACTTATCACCAAATTTGCAGTACTTTGTAATGCCATGGAAAGGACAGTCATTGAAAAAAAAAAAAGTTTCAAAAATCACCACTAGGGGGCGTTTTTACGCATGTATGGTATCAGAAATGCAAATTTCCGTTAACACGTAATCTCTCGTATCACTGTTTAATCAGCAGCCTTATACGCATTTTGAGTTCAATTCAAAATGACATTAGGTTTAACAGAACGTGCGTTACTTGTGAAATTGCTTTACCAAAACGGGAATTCTGCACCAGAAGCACGCTCACCGGATCTCACCCCATCGGAGTTTTTGGTGTGGGGGTATCTTAAAGATCTGGTTTATGTGACAACATCGCAACCTTGGCAGATCTTAAAGCAAGCATATCACGTCAAGTGCTGAACATTTCCAGGGATACCTTGCGTTCAATAGTTAAACATGCGATTCTGCGATTTGAGATGGTAGCAGGTAACGGTGGTCAACATCTTGAACATGTTATGACGTGATTGTACCCATATCAGCGCTTACTGCATTGCCATGTTCACCAAACACGCCTACAAACGCCTCCTGGTGGCAAATTTTGGAACTATTTTTTTTTTTAATGAATATCTCTCCCATGGGTCATAACAGCGTACTGCAAATTTGATGTCTTTCCGATAAGTAGTTTTTGTTGTAGTGTGCGTGGAATAGATGCACTTTAATTACAGATACCCTGTATCTCAATTGAGAGCCATTTTGTTTAGCATTAATGACAGTTTTATTACAGTATTTTCATACAGCTTCGAACTTTTCAATTGCGATCCTGACTACACCAACAAAGATACAAATCTTTCTCTAGTCATTCTCTATTTACCCACAGCAGTGGTAATTATTTACAAAATCCAAAATTAAGTTCTGATAACTTCTTAGCGGATTGGGTACTTGCGTTATGCGATTCCATGGCGATTTAGTGAAGCTTAGATCCTGTACAAATATTTGACCCATATTGTCCAGACACCAAGCAGTGAAATAGACGATACCTGGTACATTATTATCTTCATCTCTCTCTATGAATCTTCGATGAGCTAGACAGAAATAATGGCTCTTTCCAGGAAAGAATCTGATCACAATATGTGTTTTCGTTATCTCAACAAAATGTCCTGTGTTTATAGACACTTCGTCCAGGAGAAGCGAACCCACATGATTCCATTTACCAGTGTTCACGCTGCGTTGATGCACTAGCAGCTTGAGATGGTAATTAGGTAACTGAACGACTACAATCAAAAACAGTCGTTCATTTTTGCTCACAAGGTGAAGTCGATATTCAGTCATATCAATAGGGAATTTCAGCTTAGGGCTCTTACTTAAGACCTTACCTGTGTTTCCGGAGTATGTAATAAACTTGAGGTTCTTCGATGTGGGCAGATATCCAAACAACGCTGTACAAGAGCCTGACTGACTTATAGTCAGATTTCCGTTCTCAGGTATCGTTCCTAGAGGCACTGTAATTGTTTCACCGTTGTCGTTTACAGTCTGGAGCCTTAGTGATCCTTCATCGTTTTGAAGTATAATGCTTAGATTGCAATTGTGCGGGCTGCCCATTGAATCAACATAATCCAGTAGAGAGATATCATTCATCCACTTCCCCATCTTGTAGTTCTGAATTCTGATAACGCCATTTTGATCTGTACCAACGAGCAACATGTTTAAACAATGGATATTAACATTGGCCACCATTGATGTTAAAAGAAGCTTTTCCCTCATAATAGAAATAGTTTTATTCATCAGAATCTCCGAATCCCTGAACAGCGAATCTTGCATGATCTTCAATAATTGAAAATTGGACAATTTATGGAAATCAACGATTTCTAATAATTCGGATAAGTGGGAGAGACGATCATCTTTGAAAGAGTTCGTCCATTTCACAATTATCTGAAGCAAGAAATCGTGAGACATTGTTTCTTCCTGTTCCACATGATTTAGAAGCTGTTTGAACCGAAATAGGCTTATTTCTTTAAAATCATCTGTTCCATAAAAGTCCACTGCCAACTTATACACTGCCGTCAGTATTACAGTGTCTTGAAGAGTATCCCCCACATTCCAAAATTCAAGGAAATTGGAGACCGAAAGCTTATTTAAAAATACTGTTCTGTAGTAGCTGTAAGCCTCCATCACTTGCACTAGATGTAGAATGATCAGGACACCGCCGAAGTCTTCGAACTTGACTTCTCTGAATTTTCCCGTGTAAAGGAAGTCCAGAAGTACTTCAATTCCCTCGGGTTCCCAATCTGGCAACTCTACCTCTGGCTGATTGGCTTCTTTCATATTACTCGTGAACATATTGTAGAAATATTCACATTTTTCAGCTAAGAAAGCCTTATGGGCATTAAATGTCCTGCCTTTGCAGATGAATTTGATGTCTACAAAGATTGACTTCTTCCTCATTTCGTCGAATCTAGCTGGGATGGTGTTCGAGATGATATCTTCATATGTAGAGGGTTGGCCTTTACCATCAGGAAGTTCAGAAACTGACATGGTTCCTGTATTGTTTGCCTAAATTGAAAATAGAATGTAACACTTTAGAAGCATACAGTTTGTAGATTTAACTTCATTTAACTTAAAATTTTTAAATATAAAAGCTAAATATGGTAAAATTAGTGATTTTGTAATAAAATAAAATTGTAAGTTACTTTACTATTTACTGTCACTGTAGCTGAAAGTGACGTCATTGGTGTTTATTAGGTAAAGCTAGATAAGAGACTTGAGGTTTTGTTCAAACTAAGTTTTGTTCAAACTAAGTTTGAACTTAAAGATGTTGTTATTTTCGAATAATTTTAGGGGAAATTTTTTTCTTTGATATTCTACATTGAACAGACAAACATTAGAGACATGGATGATGGAAAGTTGATACTGGCATCCCTAACGCTTAGAAAAACATACCCAAACCAAAAGCATCTGATAAATAAGCGCCATCTAGGTTTCCCTGCTGTGTATCGCAATCTTCTAACATGAGTACATGTTGCGACCTGAGCAAATATGATCGTGGACGTTTTGTCGGCGCAAAAGAGATGGGTCATTCTATTCCCCAAGTGATAAACACTTTCAAAAGCTCTACTAGTGTAATTAAGGACGTAATTGGACATTGCACTCGCCTGGTTCCAGAAACATGAGCTGAACCTCTGTAAAATGGCGCCCAAATGAATCCTTTTAGTTGCTGTACCGATCTGACGGGAGAGTGCAGGTGTGTCGTCGAGACCCCGTTTTGCCAGATACGTTTTGTTCAAACGATAGGGTTTGTGGAGTCTTCTGGTGTAACACATTAGGTCCCTTTAGTGTATCTGGAGAGGTCCTTTAACCACTTCAAGCTACCTGAATGTGCTGGCTGATCACCTTTTCATGACTTTTACAGCTGATGGGTTGTTTCAGCAAGACTCTGGTGTAGCTCGAGGAAGACTCATCTGAGTTTGGGACCATCCAGTGACCCTCAAGGTCCCAAATTTAAATCCTATCGAACTTCTCTGCGATTCTGTTGAGCGAGACATGAGAAGTGAAAGGCGGATTTATGGATAATGGATAAACAAGAGACATGGCTGGCACTAACTCCGACAACCATCAATCATCTAGTCGATGCTTTGGCATAAATAGGCTGTTTTTCGAGCTGGAGGGTTCGGTATCTTTAACGTTTAGTCTATTCAGTGCAAATCGAGTTGATAGTTTTCGCATGGTTTCACAGTAAAAATACAGTTGTTACATAAGTTTAATTCTATGCATTAACTGCTTTCAACAATTATAAAACGAACAAAAAAAATTCAGTGAAGATGTCTAAATTTCATTCTAAACTTTTTCTTGACCGGATTTTCATAGATATTTTTATAGTTTTGCAGAAGGTATTTACGTTGTTTGTTTCACTTTTGATTTTCATGGGATATTTTTCTAAATCTTTATTAAAAACTGTCCTTATTCTTTTAGAGTTACTTTGAATGTTGTTATTTGATTAAAGATAACACAAAAAGCAGAAAAAAAATGCTATTACGGTTGTATAAAAATTGTTATGGAATAGCGAACTTTCGAATATTTGTTAAGGAAGCTTTTTATGAACAAAACTTTTAAAACAAAAACTAACTAAATAAATAAAACAGAAACTGTAGTTTGTAGATCTATTGGAAGTTTACATTAATTAAAATAATATTAAGATTTTATAGTTCCTAATATAAAACGCGGAATATATCTTCTTATTGTTAAGCTCCGTATTCTGTGTACTTTCAATTTTACTCCAGAATGATATTAGAGATTTTGAATAGGAAGGTTCTATTCTTAGAAAGGCGGGATAACTCTATACTGTCAGATCTCAGCAATAAGGGTCGAATATCCAAAAGTAATAATATTAATATTATTATTAAATATTATAATATCAAATATCCAGAGGTCATAAGGTGTCGATTATTTAAACGCCAATATTTACTCAATTATTTTGAGATTTGTTGAATGAGGGCCGAACACATCCTCGGTGCACGTAAAATCACGGGTTTTTCGAGGTTGGTTCATTTGTACCAGTATAATTCAATAGTACCAGGAAGTTAAATTGAGAACACTGTAGACAATCACCTGCTTATTTAACCCTCTTTTCGTGAAGTGGAAAGCCACAGTGAATACAAGCGACGTTGACAGGAAAACGTTTTAAAAATTATTGTTAAGTAGAATTATTATTTTATAATAGGTAAAAATGAAATTATTAATTTATTACACGTAAAAAACCCGCACTGAACACGAATTTATTAAGAATAAAATAAGACGAATTTAAAAATAAGAACAGTGGTTCCCAACCGTTTTCAGCTGGCGACCCATCTTTCCTTATCGGAATACATCCACGGTCCATCTGTCCATGGTGAAGTAAAAAACCATATTTGTATCGTATCCCTTCCTTTTATATGTAATTTACCACATATTATATATATATATAATATGCTATTTTGAAGATACAAATTGATTATTGATTAACAATTTGTGTTCTGATTTGAAAAAGTGTGAAAAATATAAGCACTTTGTAGCAAAACCTTATTTATTTAACAATAGATATATGTTTGCAATATATGCAATAAGTGGTTTTATACTCACTAACAAGTGTCTTCCTAGGTGAAGATAAAAACTATAATTATAAAAATACACAAAGACCACTTTAATTTTTCAGGCACAAAAATTCATACAGCTTTGATATGATTACAGTTAAGAAAATTGTTATCACAATCCATCAATATGTAAAATTGCTGTTTTCAACTAAGAATACAATATTAATGAGATTTTTGGACTTTTTTGATTGAACTAACACGTCAATTTCAGGATTGAATGAAGATGTTTTTAATCTTAAGTCACTTCCAACATTGGGTTGATTTCTGTGTTTGTTTTTTAGGAAAACCAAAGTTGAAAAAGTACGTTCACATAAATACGTAGTGGTGAATACCATTAGAAACCTCAATGCAATTACGGATATTGTTGGATATTCTGTCCTCGTTTCCATCCAAAAAGTTGTTAAATCTTTTTCCTTATAGACTGACTTCATTATGGAATCACAAGAAACTTCAATGAGTTCATTTTCCTGCAAAATAAAACAAAATAATTAATTATTAGAAAAATACTTATCTACATCGATAAAATAAATAAAGGGCGAAGCTAAAATAGCCATACATTTTAAAACTTAGTATTTGAATATAAAACTTCACAAAACTGACTTCTTATTTTGCAATAATTAATAAATATAATATTACAGTATTATTTTTAGAAAGAATTCAATTTTATTAAAATATTTTAAATTGATGCATTTACATTTTATTATTATGATTAGTTATAAATTTCAAGTTGTTAAAAAGAAATAAACATCTGTTTAGTTATGGTAATATTTTAAGATTTAAAATTGTAGCTTACCTGGGAGGTCGTGAGGTTAAGATTCTTTAAGTTGTCCTCATCGAATGGATTTTTAATCCACTGCTTTCCTTCTTCTATGGGTGGGAAGTAGCGTCTTAGGTTAGAAGCCAAGGCCTCAAGATGATCAAAGATCATTTTTGAAGTTTCTTCATTTACTTTAAGATCATTCTCGAACAAAAAATCTTTCAGAAGTGGGAAGGCATCAAAGATATTTTTCTGAACTTTTTCAGACCACCGTTGTATCTTTTTCATGGCAGCATCAACTTTGTCTTGCACAAAACATTTGTGGACATCTTTTCCTTGTAAGGTCAAATTAAGAGTATTTAGAGAACTGAAAATGTCCGCTAAGTAAGCCAACTTTATTAACCAAATCTCATCATTAAGGCAGTTGTCTAAAAAGACTTGAGCTTTAGACTTTCCTTCTGCTTGCAATTGTGATAAAAACAACCGTACCTCATCACGAAGCTCAAACAACCTGGCCAGAACTTTTCCTCTGGATAGCCAACGGATTTCACAATGCAGGAGTAGTTGTTTATGCTAACTCCCCATTTCATCGCACAACACACCAAAGACTCTTGAGTTTTTAGGTTGGGACTTGATTAAATTTACGGTTTTAACGGAATCGTCAAGTGTGTCTTTGAGGTTTTCTTTCATTCCTTTCACCGCCAAAGCCTCTCTATGAATACTACAGTGAACCCATTCAACTAATGGAGAAACTGCCTTAATTTTCGCTGCTAGTCCTGAGTATTTGCCAAACATGGCACGGGCACCATCGGTTGTTACTCCGACACACTTAGACCAGTCAATTTCGTTTTCTTTCATAAAACCATCCAAACAATTGAAAATATCAGCCCCAGTCGTACAGGTAGGTAAAAGTCTGCAAAATAACAATTCTTCTTCTACTGATTAATTGGTCTCAAATTTTACAAATGCTAATAATTTGGCATTATCAGCTATATCAGTGCTTTCATCCAATTGTAAGGAGTAAAAGTCACTTCGTTTCAAAGCAGAAATAAGTTGCTATTTCATATTTTCAGACATTTCTTCTATTCTCCTTTTAACCGTGTTATTTGATAGCGGTATTTCCGCTATTTTCTTCTTTGCTTTTTCGTCAAACAAAGAGGCAGAAATAAGCTTAGCAGCTGGCAAAATGATATTCTCACCTGCTGTATGAGGTGCACTTTCTTTGGCAATCAACAGTGACAGTTGGTACGAAACCATTGTAACTTTTTTGTTTTCATGTCCTGTTGAGACATTTTCTATACTAATCCGAGTCTATATCAAATCTCTTTTCTTATTTTGAAAAAAAGCTGTAGGCTACACATTCTGGATGTTTGGTTGTAATGTGCCTTTCTAGCTTAGAAGGCTTCATGCTATGATTTGCCAATATTTCAAAGCAAATTACAGATTGAGGTAATGGTTCTTCCTCTGTACCTACAAATGTAAACCCATATTTCATATAATCGGTACTATATTTCCTGAAGAAAGTTTTTGGTTTCTTTGCATTCGCCTGTACTTTACCCTTCTCAGAATTTATTAGGTTAGTATTTGATGGGCCAGGCTCACCTTCATCAATAGTTACTTGAGAAATTGTTCTCTTACCAAAAGATCCTGTTTTCAACCATTTGTCCATCTTCAAAACTTTTTCAAAATTTAAACCAAATGTTTTTCGCGAAAATTCAATGCCCATACACGACTGCTACCTTCGCTCTTCTGTTTCTCTGAACAGATCCCGTCAGACCACCTTTTCGCTTTCGCGCCAAAAACATAAGTTTCACTTTTTAATTAGCCAATGGGTGCGCTATAATTCCACCACCTGACCTGAACTTTATCGCCAGTATGTATTTCACTTTTTTACTGTTTTCCCACGGGAAAACGAAACTCAGGCAAAACACATGATCACTTGACCGAATGCTCAACTTCTATTTTCGAAGTTTTCTTTATCCTTTCTCACATATTGTTTTCTAAATATGCTCGAACCATCAAAAATAATATTTGACATTGAAATATAATAATAATAATAATATACAAGATATTATCAAATACAAAAAACTTCAAATACATAAATTGCGACAATACAATTATTAAAATCAAAATATATTCCCCTCAGAAACCAAGATTTTAATAGTGTCATGTTGCCAATTCCCCAACGTGACAGAAATTTCGATTTTTTTCGGATTTTCCATTTGCGAATTGGATGGTGTTCGGGGCTGACAAAAAGTTGGCGGACTCGAAGTCGGCCGACTAAAGTTGGTGCAAAGTTGGATGGTGTTGGCGGGGCTTTAGGATCAAGTCGCGACCCACCGGTTGGGAAACACTGCTGTAGACAATAACCTTGTACCTAAAATACCTGGTACCTATCTCTCAGGTATCAAACGACACCTAGCTAAATCGCTTTCTCGCACCCGAAAACGGTATATTCACCCCATTTCATCGAAATTCTTAGGTCCGTTTTCAAGATAAAATTTACAAGAATTGCTCGGTTTGTAAGTATTTGATTTGATGCTTAGTTAATACACAGTTCCTTAATAGCAAAACATCATTGAAAGATTAATAACGTTACCTTATTGCGCTGAAGAATTTTTCTTCTTTTGTTTTCTTTCCGTAATCTGAGCAATTATTAATCTTTAGATACAAGTGGATGCCACACAATCTAGTCACAAAAATGCCTGTTATCATCATTAAAAAAACAGAAGACAACTACAGTAACCAGCAACGAAAACCTCCATTGATTTACGCAGAAGGATCAATTTTCAATTTTCATTTCAATCCTTATAATAAATATCTCATTGAAAAAGGTATCTTGCCAGAACAACCCTAGAATTATGGAATATTTGTCAGTGCCACAAACAGCGGAAAAAGAGTTCGAGAAGAAGCAGACAAATACAGTTAACAGAGGAAACATCCATGTCGATGCCGGGATTCGAACCCAGGTTCCTACACATCTGCGTTGTCGTTAGCAATGAAAAGCAGGCCGGAACGGCCTATATCTTGTAGTTATTTAACTATTTTATAGTTCTTGAGTATACGTTGGTTAAAAAAAAAAACATCGAATATAAAATCTTTAGTGGAGAAATGGTTGAATGTTTAGAATAATGAGAGACAATTCACTGTATGAAGTAAATGACATTCTTGCCTTAAAATAAAATGAAATATTTTTCCTTATTCTAAAACGTGTGAAACCTGCATTTTTGTCCGTTAGAAAAATACGACATTTTCATCTATTTCAATTTAACATATGAATGAAAATAGATTACTACAATTATGCAACATTAACAAAAAAATAAAGGGACAAAATATAACATTCTAGCAACTGTATTTCATTCACGTTTATAAAATCCTGCAATAATAAACTCTAAAAAAATTAATTTCAAAAGTTACTACAAATTAGATCATACCAGAGTAAGAGAATTACAAGAACATAAAACATTCTTACTGTTTTTTTCTTACCTAGTCAGAGGTTTGCATCTTCCTGTTTCAAAGTATCTGTATTTACTTTGATAATGTGATGTTGACAGGTAAAGGACAGGAAGGCTTTTGAAATTCTTAAACCTTTATTATTGCACTCGAGCATGAATCAGTACTGATTGATTGTTGACATTTGCTACATCAGAATCATACACTGATGTATTGTTTCTGAGCTGGCGAGATATTTCTTATATAATGAACATTGTTTACCTTTTCTTTGTTAGATATTGATGTAATTGCATTTTTTTAAATTTTTTATTTAAAAACCGTATTAGTCCAATAAAATGGTACATCTTGGATGCAAAAGGTCGGGTAGTTCTGAATTTTCGATATGTTGTTAGTGTTGGGCTTATACCATAAAATCCAAGTTTTCGACCTCCGCGAGCCACATGGTATCAAGAAAACATCAAAAATTTGGACCTTCTCTATGGTTTTCCACAATTTCCCGTTCTTCTGAACGGTTTACTGTACAGAAAATAATATCCTTTCCAAATGTAGAGTAGAGTAAATTCGCAACACTTTGAGCCCATGTAGCTGCAATAGTGACCGAAACACAGGCTTCTCAAAAATCACGATTTTCTCAAAAATATATGAAAATTGTGATTGTTCGGCAGTTTCTGTTGAATATCGCCGAAACCAATAAAATAGAGCAAACGTCATAAGGAACAAATTTAAAGGCTATAAAATTTGCTATAAACAAAGCACAATAGGATGTTTCTACGACATATATTGAAAGATGAACAGTTGTTCAAATAACGGTTTAAAACGTTTGACATCATAAATTAGCCCAGTAAAATGATACATTTTGGTATGCAAACGGTCGGGTAGTTTTGATTTTCAGATTTGTTGTTAGTGTTGGGCTTATACCGTAAAATGAAAGTTTTCGATTTTCGAGCGCCACGGCGGGCCACGTGATATCATCAAAAATCAAAATTTTGGACCTTTTCTATGTTTTTACACAATATCTCCTGAACGTTTTTTTTACAGAAAATATTATCCCTCTTAAATTTAAAGCAGAGTAAATTTGAGCCCAAAATCAGCTCTGTAGCATAATAGTCCAACGAATAGAGGTGTTTTAACTTACAAAAGGTCCGGTAGTTCTAATTTTTTGATATGTTGTCTAGGATGGTTAGTAAGTGTTTAAAATGCAAAATGCACAATTCCTCCCCCGCCGCGCCCGCCTCCATCTTTAAAAATCCAAAAATAATTGATACTTTCTTTAGATTTTTGCTTACAACGTCTGTTTAGTGCATTTTAGCTACAAAAAAGTTCTACGCAATGTTGTAGAGAATACAATATCCTACAATTTAGTTTTTAAATTTTGTTTTTAGGACTGATAGTTACGGAGATATGTTTGTTTTGAAGAAATAAACAAAACGCACTTTCTGGAAACTTGTCAAACTTCTAACTTTAGGACGCTGTAACTCAGTTATGGCCTATTCTAGGGAAACAAGTATCAGATTAAATGTGTAGGGAATTTAATTACCTACAAAACGCATGTAAATTTTTTGACTCTACCGAGTGTGGGGTAAAAAAAAATCAAAAACAACGGAATATTGCGGTTTTTGTTTTTGTGACGCAGAGAGTATCTAAAAAAAATTCACCAATTACCTTCCAGTGTTGGCTTGAAATTGGAGGATATATCAACCCTACTTGAGTTTCTGACATGAAACTAAAGATGCTGACAGGTTGATAGTTGCCTCAGCTAAATGCCTCTCCCCCACGTACGACGCCGCGCCGTTGTCATTGTCGGTGAAGACATTGACCTACTCGTCCTGCTGACTGGCACAACACCTGCGGTCAGCAGTGTTTACCTCAAAAAACCAGCGAGAGGGAAACAGCCAGACGCAATCTACTCCGCCTCCTCCTACAAGTTCAACTCCACAGGCTGTATCTTGCTCCTGCACGCAATATCGGGCTGCGACACCACTTCAACCATTTTTGGGTTTGGAAAGAATAAATTCTGCCAACTTTTTAGGAAAGACCCATCGTTGCTGGAGCAGGCGGAGAGGTTCGGGGACCTTGCTGCCACTCCCCACGAAATTTCAGCAGCAGGGGAGAAAATCTTGGTATCCCTGTATGGTGGCAGTAACGAACAGTCATTGAGTCACTTCGCCACAGCAAATTCATGGCCAGTACCACCAAGCTCAATCTGGCTAAACTACCTCCGACCACTGACGCAGCACCACTTCTTGAGTTCATACCAGCCGGTCATGGAGTGGATGGGGATTGTCAAAGACCCGATCGAGTGGGGCTGGTGTAGAGGAGCTCGAGGACTGGAACCTATCAGAATGAGTAGCGACGCTGCTCCTCCAAACCTGCTTAAGACCATCTCATGCAGATGCACAACTGGCTGTATGGGGGCGTGTGGCGTGTGAGAAAGGCGGGTCTCAATTGTTCCGCCCTATGCAAATTCTGTGCTGGCCAGGAATGGGACAACAGGAATGAGGTCCTCGTCGACGACGACAATCGAGTAACTTCGCCATTTGACGAAAATGAAGACCCCGACTTCATTAACTCACCCCCTATGAAACGAGCGAAGTGGATGTAAATTTGTTTTCTTTTCAGTTTTAGCTCAATTAATTTCGATTTTGGTATGATTATTAATGCCTTTTGTTCTTACTATTTTACATACATGCATCTTTAAAAAATGTATCTGCTTTGTTGATGGGATATTTTAAATTGAACATCCGTTCTTACAAGTAGGTATTCCAGTGAAACATTACCTGCCTCATGAGCATTGCGCTGTAATACGAAGTTATAAGCCAAAATCTAAAGAAAGTACCAATTTTTTTTGGCTGTTTAAGATGGTGGCGGGCGCGGCGGGCACGGCGGGAGAGGAATTGTGCATTTTGCATTTTAAACCCTTACTAACCATCCTAGATATCATATCAAAACATTAGATCTACCGGACCTTTTGTAAGGTACTTTTTGAACTCTTATTTGCTGGACTAGTGCGTCACAATAGCAAAAGCCGCAATATTCCGTTGTTCTTGATTTTGTTTTTACCCCTCACTCCGTAGGGTTGATTCATAAAACTGTACATGTGTTTTGTAGGTAATTAAATTCCCTACACATTTTATTCTGATACTTGTTTCCCTAGAATAGGCCATATCTGAATTACAGAGTCCTAAAGTTAGAAGTTTTACAAATTTCTGGAAATTGCGTTTTTTTTTTTATTTTTTCAAAAAGTGTATATCTCCATAACTATCAGTCCTAGAAACAAAATTTAAAAACCATATTGTAGGAAATTGTATTCTCTACAACATTGCGTAGAACTCTTGTGTCGCTAAAATGTACCAAACAGAAGATATAAGCGAAAATCTAAAACAAAGTGCCGATTTTTTTTTTTTTTTTTTTTTTTAAGATGGCGGTGGGCTCGGAGGGAGGGGGGAATTGTGTATTTTGCATTTTAAACACTTACTAACCATCCTAGACAACATATCAAAAAATTAGAACTACCGGATCTTTTGTAAGGTAACCCCCCCCTTTTTTGGTCTCTATTCGCTGGACTGATAAATAGTGACCGAAACACAGGTTTCCCAAAAATCACGATTGACTCAAAACTGGATGAAAATTGTGATTTTTCGTCAATTTTTATTGAATAGCTCCTAAACTAATATAATAGAGAAAAAGTCTTAATAATCAAAATTAAAGACTAGTAAATTTGCTATAAATAAAGCACTATAGGGTCATTCCATGCCAAGTGGTCTAAACGTTCCCGCCGTCATGTCTCCAATTTTGTTCAAATTTTAGCTGTAGCACCGGTAAGGTGTTAAACTAAGTTTCACAAATTTGAAGTTCTACAAGACTGATGTATTTTTTTTTTGCAATACGACCATTAAGTACCCAACTAAGCAGGTCAAAGTATGTTAAATTTTGTGTGTGTTTGTGACATATTGCATCCTGATTTTGTTATGTTTAGATACATAGATATCTAACTCAAAACTCAAGCTCAAATATCAATCTCAAAGTTTTTTTCACAGATACCTCTCATAAAGTTCTCTTTATACTTTAAATATCAAATTTTTATTAGGTTCCCCACCAGACATATTGGGGTTCAAACTTCGAAAAAAATGAAAAAAGAGCATTTTTAAAGCGCTATAACTTAATTAGGAAGCCAATAACAGAGCTGAAATATTTTTTGCTAAACCTTTGATGTATATCTTTTCTCAAAAAAATTTATAGCTTTACTATTTCATTCCTTCCTGCTCAAAAAAAAACCCCGAAACTTTGATTTTTGTTCAAAAGAGAATATTAGTTTCGGTTTTAAATTTCAGCCATTTGTGTTAGAGATATGTAAAAAGGTAAAGGACATAAAATGAGCTGAAAATAATGTTTCTTTTTACCACAGCTTTCTATCGTTTTTCTTAGCTGAGTTATCGAAATTACCGCATCTGTCTGCAAAGGCCAAAATGCCGAAACCCTAAAACAAAAATGGACGCCATTTTTAAACGAAATCAAATAAAAAAAAAAAATGCCTGTTTTGAAGTACTCATGTATGGGGGTAACAACAGTAAAAAAATCAATTTTTTTAAAAATGGTCAAGCAACAAGTGCTGGACCGTTTGGTGTGGATTGACCCTAAATGAAGTGCAAATGAATTTATAATTTTATCAATAATTTTAAATGATTATTAAGACTAAAATTCATAGAAATTGCAAAGAGCAAAATTACAAAGAGCAAAATTGCAAAGATAGCCACAATCAAGCTTGGGATCCTGCAGTAATTTTTTAATTTTTTTTATTTTATTATTTTTTATGTTATTTTTTAATAATTAGCTTTAAACTTTCGTAAATTTTACCTTGAGTGCCAACATGTCAAATTTGAGGAGATCCTGCAGCGTGACTATAGACGCTACATAGTTGTAAATTTGGCAGTAATACGTTAAGCCCAAGCATAGTGCTTGTTCAAAATTTCAAGTCCTTATCTTTTTTTGCCTGTAAGTTTTGAGGTCTGAATGTTGGTCAAAATTTGTTGCGGTATTTTTCACAAAATTTTTATGCACACTTTGAGTCAACTTGTTTGACTGAATTTTACATCCATAATGTTAAAATTAATTTTATTGGAATCAGCAGGAAAAATTGTACAGGATTGCAACTTTTTAGCCATTTTCATAAGTTAATTTCATTTTTATTAGACCCAAAAGTTGCATTTTGTTCAATGCTGCGCGAACATGGACCGACTACCCTCTCGATAGGGGGTCTAGATCAACAACTATTGCAGTTTGGGACCTCAAATTTTGGGAAACTTTTTCTTTCTTAATCGCATTATTTAATACTCAATATTTCAATTACTTTAGCAGGAATCTTCTTCTCGGAGACTACAGAAAATGTAGAGAAATAAATGTGAGAGAAAATGTTTATTTCTCTACATTTTCTGTAGTCTCCGAGAAGAAGATTCCTGCTAAAGGAATTGAAATATTGAGTATTAAATAATGTGATTAAGGAAGAAGAGGTTTTATGAATTATTACTATTTATATAAGAAGATGAATTTTGGATTTGCATTATTGGGAAACTTTGTTTAACACCTTACCGGTGCTACAGCTAAAATTTGAACAAAATTGGAGACATGATGGCGGGAACATTTTTTTAATTTTAGACCATTTGGAAAGGTTATTTTCTTCTGTACAGCAAACCGTTCAGGAAATATTGTGGAAAAAATAGAGAAGGTTCAAAATTTTGTTGTTTTCTTTATACCACGTAGTGCGCAGTGGCGCGAGGAGGTCGCAGACTTGGATTTTATGGTGTAAGCCCAATATTAACAATATATCCAGAAATCAAAACTACCCGACCTTTTGCAAAGCAAACCTATATTTCCTGACGGATTTACTGGACTATATTGAGCTGCAAATAAGACAGAGTTGAAATTTAAGATCTTAAGGATCTGAAGAAAAAAATTGTGTTTTTTTTTAAGTTTATAAATATACTATAACCAAACCGTTGAAGATACATAGACTGGCCAAAAAATAATGAATCTGGTTTATTAACCGGTTTATTTGAAATGTTCGTAAATTTTTGGCCAATGTGTGTAGACATAATGTATTTTCAGTGTCAATTGTATGCCATTTTAAATTGATGCTCGAGACTGGACGAAATGTTGTTAAATTTGATGTACTCGTATCATAGATTAGGTGTATCCCACTACGTCCCTGGTTGCACTGAAAGAAAGTCTCTCAATATTTCTTTACCTCAAGACTGAGATTTGGTCGGGTGGTCAGCGCAACGCTCGCCCGCCTGAACCGCCTGGAAAATAAGCGATGGTTTTTACACATTCTGTAGAGGTGAAAGATAGATGTATATGAAATTTAAAAAACAAGTTAAAAAACTGTAAGGCAGTATGGTTTGGAAACACTAAAACTTCGAGCTTTTCAGTCTGTTATAAAGGTGATGGTTACTATTTTTTGTAGCCAAGGTGTTTTTTATTAGACTTTTTTTTTGTTATTTTTTTTTCGCTTTTTATCCTTGGTTAATGAAGTAACTTTAAAATTATCTGATCTTATTGGGTTTTTTTATTGTTTATTTGATTCGAGAGCCACAATGTTTACCATTAATGAAGGTTTTACTCAGCAAATAAATACAAATTGGATGTTTAGGTTAACCTTTAAAAAATATGCATAGAAAGAGAAAAAAGAACGTAATGAAATTGCTTCCTACTTCTGTTCAGTACTACAGATTACAAGAACATTAGCTTCTGATAGTTTCTTAGCGGATTAGGTGCTCGGCTCAAGTATCTCCATAATGGCACAGATGATTCGAGATCCTGCATAAATATTAGACCATCTTTATCCAAACACCAAGCTGTGTTATTCAAAATTTTGAGAGAGACGATTCCAGGGATATTATTATCTTCCTCTTTCCCACTGATCTTTCCAGAAGACAGACAGAAATAATAGCTCTTTCCAGGAAAGAACCTAATGACAATCTGTGTTTCTGTCATCTGCATAAAACAAGGTATGGTTATAGAGTCTTCATCTACAATAAAGGACTTTTCTTGATTCCATCTGTTCTTTCTCAGCTCGTGTTGATATATTAAGATCCTGAGTTGGTGATTGACTAACTCAACAAGAGCAACCATGAACAGTTCGTTCTGATTGGCTAGAAGATGCAAACGATATTCTATCATGTCAGTCCCATTTATTAGTTTCAGGTTCCTACATTTTAACACATCTCTGTTTTGGAAATAGGTGAAGAATATGAACATTTCTTCTGAAGGCCTATATCCAACCACTATAGTGCACGTAGCTGAATGTTCCATTATGACAGTTGCGTCAGAAGGTACTTTTCCTAGATACACAAATTTTCTCTTATATTCAAAACTATGAAGCGTTACTTCACCTTTAATGTTGTTTACCAAAATGTCCAGATTGCTATTGGAGAAAACTGGATTGCAATATTTGACGAAGGAGGTGTCATTCATCCACTGACCCTTTTTGCACGTCTGAATTTGAGTTTGGTTATTTTGATCTGAACCAATCAAAGTCACGCTAAGGTAATAGATATTGGCCCTTTCCAATGCCTCCACAAAAGTAAGCTTTTCGCTGATGTCAGATTCGTCAGGACAGGATTCAGCCTCAACAGCATCAGAAAGTGCAGAAACTGACATGGTTTAGCTGAAAGGAAAAAGAACGTTACTTATTAGAAACAATTATGTGTGTAAAATCTTGTACATAAAATTGTATTGAAACTAGCTGTGTTACATTAACTAAAATGATAACTTTATTTCATAATCTCAGTTTCTTTCCTAGTAAGGAAATTCATAATAATATTTGTTTATTCGGATGTGTTTTGACTTTTCAGTTGGTTTCTTTTGGATCTTTTAATTTTTTTTTTTCAGGCTTTACTTTGTCTTTATTACAGAGAATTTTCCTTTTCTATCTTTACAATTTGTAAAGTGACTAAATATCTTTGCAGTACAAATAACCCTAAATTCGTGATATAAAGTTTATGAAATTCTTGAACATCCATTCGGAAAGATCGTGTTTATAAAAGATTAGTATTGAAAAACTGAAATTCTAATGCAGCGTAGAAGTTATTCTTTAGTTTTTACTAAGAATTTTTTAATCCAATTCCAAAAAAAAAGAAAAAAAGAACAAGTTCGATTTGGATTCTAAATGCCCACCCACTTTCCTAAGAAAAGAAGGTCTTAGCTATTAACAACTTTCCTTGGTTGTTTGTTTGTTTTTGCTTTCGTTTTTCATCTTTATCAGTTGCAAAATACTGCTTTGGCCTCTGTTTCTGATAAATGGGAATTCTCGGAGTGCCTTCTATACCCCCTAGATCAATCGCTGGTCACCTATTGCTACTTCGTTAGTAGGTTTTGACTAGGATCAATCACATTTTC
>JAFIDM010000004.1:39433123-39449540 GCA_023159025.1 Thereuonema tuberculata | reverse complement strand
AAAAAAAAATCTTCTGATTGACAATGTTCCAAAATGCCAACAAACTATCCAACAATTTCACCAAATATACTAATCTTACTAGTTAACGAGATTCAACAATAGCAAACACAGTAATCATTTGTTTGTGTTATTCTCGTAATAATATGTAATCACATCTCAAATTACGTTGCTTCTATTGATATATTTTGGGGTTTACGTATGTTTTCAATTGACACCATACCACAGGCTTGCGTTCAATTCACGCCCGAGTGCACCGCCATTTTTTCTCCCCTTGATGACTATAATTATGAAATAAAATGTGCCCTCAACTATAGATTTCCTCACATAACATCTGTTAGCCCAAGTAAGAAAAAGCTTAACCGTTTTTTTCTTACTTAACCTTGTCTGTTCGGATTTTTCTGCTTTTTTTCATCACTTGTTTATAGTAGCAATTCTGAAGCATGGAAAAACTGCGAAGTGCTCTACGCTAACGATTCCCAAACTCTACCTCTGGATGGTACATGGAAATGCTTTTACTGCAGCTGCTTAGTAAAATTATTTATTCTCATAGGCGTTACTACATTCATTTTTATTTCTTCTTTATTTATTACTGTATAGTGTTTAGTAATAAATTAATTATTCACGTCAGTTATGCACCTATATGATTTTTGTTGCTCAGTACATATCTCGATAAGTGAATAATAAGGTAATGCTTCAACTTAGGTTAGTTTTCAATTTATCTCATCCCTCAGGAAACAAAGATGACATAAATGCCGGGTAATCTATATATAACTGGCATCATCTTCTATAAATTTAAAAAATAACACAAAACAAATCCCATGCGTTGGCCTAGATTTTTAAATAGTGTTGAATGACAAACTTCAGTTATTTTCAGTAGCGGCCTAGCTGGATTGAGAAATATCTGCAGTGATAAAGATCAGAATGACCAAGGCCCAAGGATCGTCGTTTTACAACCTCAACTTCCAATAAATGTTTAATGTACCAAATTTTATGAAAATCCATGCAAGGGTTTTAGGATGATGCGCTTACAAACAGACAAGAAAAATATTCAATTGGAATAGTTAACAGACTCAGCCAATTAGTGAATGGAAATCAATATAAGGAGATTTCTGAGCTTCTCACATTTTATTCGCATCTATTTTTAACGATTGTGAATATAACCTATATTATTTGTGTATTCTCTCTAATGTGATTAAGCTTTTTCTGTTCTCCTGAATTTGTTCTTGTTCTGACCATAGTAGTAAAGCAAGTGTCTGAATTTATTGAAGGATGATCGGCAGATTAATGCAACGTAGAATACTTTCGTGTTATTGTTAAGAAGATACATATGACACTCCACACAAGACCTTGGGATGACCAAAAAAAAAGATCTTCGGATATACAGGGTGATTCACGAAGATATGCAGAAACATCGGGAGCTTATTCTACATTTAAAACTAAAGAAACAAAGTTATATAAACATAGGTCCGGAAATGCTTCGGTATCGAGTTACGGCTGGCGAAAGATTTCGCCCATAATGTGAAATGAAGACTTGCTGGAAGTCTGGGAAGGTAAATTAAGGGGCGAAATCAGTGATTTCTTATGTTGTTGAACTGAAAAATCGAATGAAACATGTCGCAGAATTGTATCTCCCAGTGGTTTGAAGCTTATCCCACGTGGAACCTACAATAACAGCTGTTCAACAATAATGTGAATTGCATTGTTTTGATTTATCGTGAGAGCTAACAACTGAGATGTAGTCCATGTGCGTATTGTTGTACTGCATTATAGGCGAAATCTTTCGCTAGCCGTAACTCGATACCGAAGCATTTCCGGACCTATGTTTATAAAACTTTGTTTCTTATTTTTACATGTAGAATGAGCTCCCGAAGTTTCTGCATATCTTCGTGAATCACCCTGTATATCTCCCAAATCTACACTGCAAAAGTTTGGACAAAGTAGAGTGTCTTCTCAAAAATATGGATATCAGCATCCATTGAGTCGCCATATTCCTCCAAAGTTACATCATTCATCCATTGACCCATTCAGAGCCGTCGCGTGGTTTGTTGGCGCCCGGGGCAAGATTTCGTCAAGCGCCCCCTGAATCTCCAATTCAACAACCAAAAAAAAAAACCGGAATATCCTGAGGCCGTTGCCGCGGCGCTTCCCTAAGCGCGGCGCCCAGGGCGATCGTCCCGCCCACGCGACGCCCTTGAACCATTTGGCAATTTTGGATTCTTGCTTGATTATTGTGATCTACATTAAGCAGGAACAAGTTTACATTTCTCTTGTTAACACTCTGCAGCGTCGATAAGAAATGGAGTCTATTTCTGGTCATGGAAAGTGTTTTCTTCTTAAGAACGTCCGAGACGGTGAATAACGGATCTTGCATGATCTCTGCTAGTTGGTGATAAGACAGTTTCTCGAAGTCAATGGTCTCCAACAATTTGCAGAAATGAGGAAGGCGGGCATCCTTTAAGACGTTTGTCTATTGTGCAATTACCTAGAATTTGTTATCATGCGAAGTCTTTCCTTTCTCATTCAGATACTCCAGAAGCTGCTTGAGCCAAAAGACACTTCAAATTGTCTGTTTTGCAGATGGTCTGTGCCAAATCGTAGACAGCTTGCAGGATCTGACTGTCCTGAAGACTGTTGGCGACATTCCAGAACTCGAGGAAATTGGTGGTTGAAAGTTGCTTGAGGAAGACCTCTGTTGTAATCGTATGCCTCCGTCACATCTACTAGATGGAAAATGCAAAGCACGCCGCCGAAGTCCTCCAATCTAGCGTCACCAAATAGTCCGGTGTAAAGGAAACCCAGAAGTACTTCGTTCCATTGGGTTCCTAGTTTTGCAGCTCAATCTCCATTCATGAAAAATGTGCCATTTATGAAAAAGTTGTAGAAGTATTGACATCTACCAGATAAGACAGCCTTGTGCGCATTAAATGTCCTTCCGTTGCAGATAAAGTTGACGTCTATATCGATTGAATGACTCATCGAAAAATCTCTGAAACATTAGTCGACGATTGAGCAATCTGAGGGTTATGAAGACAAGGTTCCAAGTCAATCTCCGTAGGTTCAGAGTCTGACATGATCACCTAAAATTAAGATGGAACAGAAGGATAAATCTGAAAAGCAAATCATTTTGAGATATTAAAACTATATTTAATAATTACTCTTGTATTCTTGGTTATTTTAGAACTTTTTATTTTCGTGATCAAGAAATAACGTCTATGATGCAATCGAAACTCTCTCTGATAGTCATAGCTATTGCGTAAGCGTGTAGTCAGATTTTAATCTAGAGTGACAAAGGATAAACTGTATCTGTGTTAATAGATTTTCTCAGTTTTGTATAAGATTTGTTGGAGCTTACTTCACCTCTGACAGTATGTATGTATGTATGTTTATAGGGATATGCTTTAAAACGCACTTCCTGTTCAGACAGGATACCCTAAGGATTTATTAGAGTTTCTCTCTTAATCCAAGCAAGTTTTAAGAAGTTTTTAATTTTATTCAGATCTAATTTTCCCTTGAATCCTAATATGTGATCCAGTAATTCATCCTCTTCCCAGTTATTTGGGTTTCTGTTAATATTTTTTAAGAGTTCAGTTCTCTCTTTTCCGAAGCATGGACATCTTAAAATGAAATGTTTTAGAGATTCCTCTTCATTTTTATCGCAATTTAAACATATTGGCCCCTTTTCAGACCATTTTTCTGTTCTTTTATTGAGCGCCAATGATCCCGTTCTGCACTGGAAAAGTAAAGAACTTCCATAGGAATTATCATAAATATCCTGATATAGGGGAGCCCTTTTATTTTTAAACCCTAATGGCAAAGTTTTGTATTTATTAATAGAATCAACGAATAGTTCTAATTCTGTACTTTTTACACATTTATTAATAAGATGGTGCCATTTTTTTTCCGATTCAATGTTTATTCTAATTTCTTCTGTTTCATAATATTCTGCTAAATATTCTAATTTATCTACCCATTTGCTTTTTTCTGTTGTATTTTCAAACACCTTTCTAGACCATCTATTTTTATTCATGAAAGTCAACCTCCCCAGATATTTTAATTTGCTTGAAGCTTCTCTGCTAAAGAACGATGACCACCCCATTTCACTTTGAACTGCCGTAGTAGGTGTCAAATTGTTCCCTCCTATAAGTTTTCTTCCAAATGTGTTTTGGATATTTGTCAATTTTTGAAGTTCGGTTTCTGTATTAATTATAGTTTCGTTACCATATGTTAGAACAGGCACAGCCAATGATTTCCATAATATTCTACCTAGTTCTACTTTATTGTAGCTTTTATTACATATGCTCCTTATCCATCCACTTAGTTTATTTGCTTTAGCTATTGTGTTGTTTGTATGTTTTTTAAAGATTTGTCCCTCATTTGTTATTAATATTCCTAGGTATTGGTATTCATTGGTTTCTTTAATTTCCCGATTATTAATTTGCCAGTAGTTTTTCTCAACTACATTAAAATTTATTACTTCGCTTTTGTTGCAATTGAATTCCATTTGAAAATCTTTTGCGAAGCTTCCTGCCGTATTTAGTAGGCTCTGTAAATCCTTTTTATTATCTGAGAATAGAACAATGTCATCCGCAAACAATAAGCCTGGCAGGGTTTCATTCCCAACTGGGATACCCAAGTTGCTCTTTTCGAGTCTAAACGTTAATTCACTCATTATTATGTTGAATAGTTTTGGTGACAAAGTACACCCTTGTTTCATTCCTATTTCCGATTGTATCCAATTTGATTCCCAATTATGGAGTTTGTATTTCAACTTGCTGTCTTTATAAATATTTTGAATCAATCTGATAAATTTGCCATCAAGATTTTTCTTTTGTAATATGTTCCAGAGCCCTTCTCTACTTACCGTATCATAAGCTTTTTTGATATCCAAGAAGGCAATATAAAGCGGTTTTTTTGAATTTTTATATTTATCTATGGTTTCAGTGAGTACAAATAAATTGTCTGAAGCTCTTCTATCTTTTCTGAATCCATTCTGTAATTCTCCTAATATGTTGTTGTTTTCCATTATTGTATCCAATCTGTTGGTTAGTATTTTGGTGAACAGTTTACAGAGATTACTAATGATCGTTATAGGTCTATAGTTTTCCAATTTTTCCAGTTCCTTTTTTTGTCCTTTATGGATTAATTTTACTTCGCTTTGTTTCCATTCCTGCGGAATGATTTCTGTTTCTATTATTTTGTTATATAATATTTTAATCCATTTGTTTAGTTTTTCTCCTCCATATTTAATGAATTCATTAGCTATTAGGTCTAGCCCAGTTGCTTTATTGTTTTTTAAATCTTTTATGTTTTGTTCTAACTCTTTTATACTTATTTTTGAGGTTATTTTACCTTTTTTAATTTTTTGATCATTTTTTATTATTGGAGTTACATTTTGTTTTGACTTATTAGCCTCTTCCCAGAATGATGTCATTAGATTATTTATATCTACAGTGTCTTCTATCATTATGTTTTTGTCATTTACTAGTCCTTCTGGTATTACTTCATTTTCCCTACCCATATTTTTTACATATTTCCAGAGAACTTTGGATGCATCTTTACCTGAATTTTTAATTGTGTTTTTTAAGTTTTCATTATATTTTTTTATTAATTCATTCACGAGGTTGTGTGCATCTTGTTTCTTTTGTAGATAATCTTGTCTCAAAATGTTTTGTTTTTCAGTTGTTTCCCCTTTTTTTCTGGAACTTCTCCATTGTCTATTTGCTTCTTTTCTGTTTTTTATTGCCAATTTAATGTCTTTATTCCACCAGGCGACTAATTTATTTCTGCTAATATTTTTAAATCCTATTTGGTTTTTGGCTGTTTCAATGATTGTTTCCGATAATAATTTGTTTAATGTTTCTGGTTGATTTGCGACTTTCTCTAGCATTAATTCTTTCTGTTTTATATTATTCGTTAGGTGTGTTTTGAATTTTTCCCAATCGGTTTTTTCCGTTATGTTCCATTTATTCTGTTTGTTTTTCTTCATTTGATTAATGTTTTGTTTTTTATTTGTCTCTTTGTTTAATCTAATTGTTATTAATTTATGATCACTGTCAATGTCATATGCGTTTTCTTCATCAATCTCTATACTATATATTTGTTCGCTCAGATTCTCATTACTTATTACGTAGTCTATCATCGATTTTGATTCCCCTTTCTCCCAAGTATTTTTGCCCTTAGTTATATTTTCCCAATTCATTATTTTAAGATTTTGTTTATCTATTAATTCTGAGAGTAATTTTGCGTTTCTATCAAGTGGTTCTCTGAGTTCGTCAAAATGGCCGTTAAAATCTCCTGTTATTAGTAATTTTTCATTTTGATATTTTTCTGTTATTGTTGTGATCTCATTCATAATTTTCTTGTTCCAGTTTCCGTTTGGAGCCTCTTGTACTGACAGATAAGCTACTCCCAGTATCATATTAACATTCTTAGCTTTAGCTCTTATGAAGAAGGATTCAGCATTAGTTTCCTTATCTTCTGTTAATCTGGGGATTATTTCTGTGTTTAATTTGTTTGATACTAGGAATCCTACCCCTCCTCCTTTCTTATCTCCGTCTTTTCTGTTAATCCCTACCCAATTATAATCTTTTCCTGCTAAATCTTTTGGAGTTTCATCATTTCTTAAAAATGTCTCTGCTAAGCTCAAAATACTTATATCTAGTTGTTTGCACAATTCCACTAACTCAATGAATTTTTGTCTTGATCTCCCATTAATACATCTAATTCCCCTTGCATTTATAAATGCTATTTTTATGCTTGAATTTTTGCTATTTTTTATCTTTTCTGTCTTATTGTCATGTTGGTTTTGTTTTTATTAGGTGTGTTAAAATTTTGAATGCTAAATTTAGGATTTTTGTTCTCTAAGATTATATTGTTATTTAGGCTCAACTCTATTGTAATAGGTTCTGAAATATTGTTCTCCCTAGTTTTTTGGTTGTCTGATTTTAGATTTTTTTTGTTTTTCTTAGGGGTTTTATATTTTTATTCCCTTAAAGTTTTATTTTTTGTTTTTAACTCTGTAGCTTTACTTATAATTAAAGGACTTCTTAAAGTCTCCTGCTTACCTAATACTTTGCTCCTTCAGGGAAATATGATGCTTGGGAACGAAGTGCCACTGCTAACACTTTCTTTCCTTCTACATTTAGATGAATCCCATCCCGACGATAGTAGTGGGAGGGAGCTTTTAGTAGATCCCTTCCGACCCCTACCATCTTGACTCGTTCCATCCTGCAGACGCTCTCTATTTCCCTCAAAAACGGCCTCACTCGTTGGTCGAGTCCATCTCTATTCATACGGCCCTGCCAGAACCGTGGCAGGATCTCTGATATTAAAATCCTGCTCATCGGCCTTACTTCACGGATCCGCCGAATAAGTATCCTCATCTTTCTTCCTGCCTCTTGTGGAGAATCATGCCCTATATTGTTGGTTCCTACGTGGAGTGCAACAATAGGGCTCTTACCTGTCTGTCCCAGTACTCCCTGGACTCTTTCGGTTAAGTGTTCAATCTTCGCTCCTGGGTAGCAATACACCTCTGTATTTACTCCCCAGTGCCAGCCCGTCAGTGCCTTGTTCCCCAGACAGTGGCATTTCGTAAGAAATTGCGCATGCGTTGCTAAAATGACTGAAACTGAAAAAATTGACCATGATTCAAGCTGACCGAATGAGGAATTAAAAAATCTCAGATGAAAATCAAAATAATCCTCTGAACCTGAATAAGATACAGCTCCAAAACTGATTTATTGCGTTTTGTCCCGCTTAACGTTGAGTTTCGGTCTAAGTGCAAAGCAAATCCGCTTTAAGAGAGAATGTGTTCCCTTGATATATAGAAGATACGTACACAGGCGAAATGCAGTTTGTGCGTTTAAGGTACTTCACCTTATTTAAGTACTACACGAAGCGACCCCGTCGAACTTATAATCTATTAAACGCGTTGTTGTTCAAAATGACATTACAATTGATTGGCACGCAAAAGTAATTTATTCAAGTCTTGTAAATCAAGGATCAAGCACAATTTCTTTAAAAACCTCCTTGGTAATCATTGAGAAACAGATAGTTTAACAAGAGTTGTTGTCGATCAAGCATTCCCAGTGAATAGGAACTGGCAACACTGAGTCGAGAATATCGCATTCGTTATCAGAATAGCCAATTCAGTATGGATAGACCCCGATTTTCTCCAATTATCACTAATTTTAAGTCCATATTTCTTTCTAATTTCCTTTCTACTTATTTGCATTTTAGTAAATAAGCATCATCTTCACCAAAAATATATTATAAAATATATTTATTCAACAAATTTTCGGAAAGTCTTATTTTTATGTTTTTAGTTTATATTCAAGGAGGTTCCATTTCTTTCCCCACTCAACCTCAAAGAGGTTGTCCCAAAATCGATGATTTTGGCCCCACTCGGATTTCGCTGAAAATTGGTATGCAGACTCCGTAGTTGCTGTATGGTCTACAGTAGCAATTACTAGTGTGCCAGACTTCCGGTTAAACCAGAAATGGGTGAAGTTTGCTGTTCATTTCTATGTTGAAATATCAAAATGAAACCTATGCCAATCGATAGAGTTCGTTATGGTGAGTAAAATGATATGTCATATGTCTACCAGGCACTTCCGGTAGAAGGGATATTTACGTATATTCTCATGAGTTTCATGACTTTTCTCGAAAATTCTAGTCTATTCAAGAAAGTTCTAGAAAAATCTCGTCAGATTCAGAGGCATTTAGGCTCTCTGTCTTGATTATTCTAGACAATTCTAGAAGTTTCCAGAAAATGTTAGTGAAAATTCTCGAATTTTCTACTTTGACGTAGAATGAGGCCGGGAAATGACATGAACGTTCTGGAAGTATCGACAGTTTACCACACTTTTCCATAGATTTCTAGAAATACCTTATGAGGTATTTAAACCCTGTGGCTTTGCACGAGCACAGTCAGTTACGATTTCAACCTTGAGCAGGTCAGTACCACTTTTAACTTGTGCTAAAATGATGAAGGTGGCTGGCACAAATCCCTCCATCTTAATATAAACATCGGCATTCAAGAATGATAATCATTGTTTTCTTCTATTATTTAAACCAGTGATTTAGATTAAAAGACCTTCCAAAATGGCGGATCTTCAAAAATGGCACAGCAATATTACTGTGAATGTTCCACGGAAACGTGTGACTTTAAGCCACCGAACATGCATTTTCAAGTGCAAACGAGAGTCATCGCATATGTTAGTTCCAATAAAAGCCCAGAAAGAAGCTCTCAAGACTTTGAAAATCTACATTCCAGCTAAAGCACGATGCTGCAACCGTCATATCAATCCAGGAAATGATCTTTTTCATCGTGAATGGTTCGATCGTCTTTCATCAAATTGTGTTATCGAGCAAGAAACCACTGCTATGTCAGGACAAAATATAGCTGAATTGGTTGAAGAGTTGTTAGAAGAAGACGTAGAAGGTGAAGAGCCGGGCGAAATCTTTGATGCTATGACATCTTCCTTCAATTCCGGTAGGAAATGACGATGATTCACTGGACGTTAATGTAGCTGCTGCCGCACAAGAACAAGAAGGTTTCTCTCCTGCAGAAGATGCTTAAACTGCATTGTATATACAATACTTCAATCAAGATGTATTCGAAAATCACTAATAAAATCACTAATAAAATCATGATACACCAATACTCTTTGGTTTCTGAATTTTTCTTTCAGAAAACTTAGTTTTACAAATTATAATGGTCAAACCGGAAGTGCCAGCTAGACATATGACGTATCATGTTACTCACCACAACGAACTCTATCGAGTGGCATAGGTTTCATTTTGATATTTCAACATAGAAATGAACAGCAAACTTCACCCATTTCCGGTCTAACCGGAAGTCGGGCACACTTGTAATTGCTACTGTAGACCATACACCCCTTACGGAGTCTGTATACCAATTTTCAGCGAAATCCGAGTGGGGCCAAAATCGTCGATTTTGGGACAACCTCTTCACCTCCGTTATGAGACCTGCTTTGTTCATTTTGACTACTCTCAACTGATGATCGCCTAATACAGAGGCGGTCTGTCATTATTGGGGGCCCTTCGGCTGGAAACGAATTTGAGGCCCTTTAGGCTTTACTTACCGGAGGGGGGGGAGGGGTCTGGGGTTATGGACTGAATTAAGGGTTATTTTTATTACATTACAATAATATTTTTATTATTTTATTTTTATTACTGTACAATAATATTGTCATTACTTGCATTATTTATAAAATTTCTGTTTATAATATATTAATATATAGAAATATTTATAAATAACGTAAATAATGACAAACTTTCAGGTGCATTCTATATATCATATTCAAAATTATCAGATTAAGTAATCAGATGAATAACAACTATTCATAAGTTTTACTGTACCGTAGCCTATCAAAAAAAAAACAAAAACACAATTACACTAAACCAATAACTTTTTCTTTTATTCTTCACTAGTAATAGCTACTTTATCTACGATTAGATCTTTATCTAAATTGAAAAACAAATCTCGTTCCACATTCATTAGAATCAAGTTGAACAATATATTTTGAATCAGAGTTGATCTAAGCCTGTTTTTACAATTTTTACCTTAGAAAATACCCTTTCACATGTTACTTGCGTACAAGGAATGGTAACAACAAACTTGTATGCTGATCAACAAACTTGATCTCGCATCCCTCGGTTTCATGGGTTTAAGATCGCCCATATTAATTACCATCTACCTATATTAATTCTCTTACAAAGTTTAATCTTATAGAGCTTAAGACAGTTATGTTGATTTTGGGTCCCTGAATGCAAAATTTTAACATTTTCTTTCTGTCCGGCAGTAATATGTAAATCCCCGTTCATCATAGTGCTTAGTAATGAAGGCTATGTTGGGGCCTTAACAGTGGAATTTTTAGACCAGCGTAGCAATCCAAATGCAGAAGCCAGATTAACTTTACTTTCCAACCAGACTGTACTAATTATGCTTAGTGCAGTCTGGTAGTTGGCCCATACCCGCCCATTATCTGACCAGCAAGTCAGTTAACGTCAGACGCTCTTCTCGGCGAACTTCTCTTCTAGCCTTATTAGTATTAATGAGCAATTGTAAACACAGTACCCGATATAGGAACTTGAATAATCAGAAATTGAAAGTAAAGATAAATCTGGGTAAAAAATAGTGTATCTCTCGGCAGTTCGCAATTGTTCGCAATTGTGTAACTTTCGAGTGTGAAAATACTAATTTAACTTTCACTCATCTGTCCAGTGCCCCGTCGGGGGCCCTTTCTGGGCTCTCTGTCTCGGGGCCGTCGGCGATCGCCGACCTGCCGAACTGGCCAGACCACCCCTGGCCTAATAAGCGTGAAACATGCTTGTCTTGAGATGTCACTTTGAACATTCGTCTCAAATTTTAAGGCGTTTAAACATTTTTAAGGCACTTTTCCTTTATTTAGATGCGCATAAGAAATTCATTGAGGCTGGCAGAACCCAGCACATGTATTTTCTTTTCCTTTATTTTTAATGTGTTTTTATTTTTTTTAGTTTACATTCAAGGAGGTTCCATTTCTTTCTCAACTTAGAATCTAACTTCGATCTTTTTATAGTAATAAGTTTAAAAATATCCAAATCTAAAATTATTGTTGATTCGCTTGAGTATATAAATAAAACCAACTTCTTAAAATTAATAATAGTTAGAGAATACACAGAATGAAATGAAAACTGCTACAGACTCTTACTTTATCTACAATAAACAGTGAAATATAAAATCTGTATTTTTAGGAAAACAAGAGAATAAAATTAAAAAAAGAAAAAGATTGTACATTATTTTTACCTCTCAAATCTTTACCTCCCTATTTCTGTCAGATATCTTCAGTCTGTCATGGAAACACAAAAAATATTACTTAAATTCTAGTATTAAGTAGTAGGACGATTTTGAAAGCTTATGGTCAGAATCTGATTTTTTCTGTTTTGTTTTCAAATGTAGTGTTCTAACGTTATTGTTGGTAAGACAACTAGCTATTTATAACTCATTGTTAGTTTAACCATTCAATAGTTTTCACTTCAACTGTGACACCACATTTTTTATTACATTCTTTATTGTTTTCAATAAATCTTTCATTTTTCATTGTCTCTATGATCTAATATTTTATACAGAATACAAATCTCTCTATATTTTTAGGACGGAATTTTTCAACATCTGTATGTATTTACAATTATTCACACTTTGATGGCTTGCATTGCATCTTTGATTCAGAGAAACCTTGGTAAAATATTTATTGCAAAATTTTTATCCATTTTTCATTTGGTCAACGTTATTCCATGTTGGAGTAGTTTAGAATTCAAAACAGAAGCAATAACAAAACTGACAGAAACATTCATTGTTTAATCGTCGTTTCTGCATGTGTTATCGTTTATCATGAAAGGAACAGACACAAATGCTCTTAAGTCAATTTATTTATTGTAGCAATCAATAAACCAGCAATTTGTAGCTGTATAAATAAACGACATGGCATTTCATCACTTTATAAATATATAAGGCGTAAACGACATGGACATCTCTTATATACAAGGAATGTAGGCTGATGTCAGCCTTAATAGAAATCAAACAGTTTAGATTTAACATAGTTACATTTGCAAACCCTCTATCTCATTTTATTATCAATTAACAGTCTTTCATTCAATCTGAATTATTATTAATTACTTTTTAAGAATGTATTGTTTGTATCTAAATAAAGAATATTTTATAGTTTGAATTACCAAAACAACACAGTTAATCCATTTATTTTTAGCGGCCCCTAGTTACAGCTTGCCTGTAAAACTAGGGAATTGCTCTTATTTTTATGCATCCTGGATGTCACACTCTGTAGTGGTCAAACGGTTAGAGATATTAGAATGAAACCTTAATCATTGTGTTCAGCATCAAAAAGTAGGCGACCACGTCCAAAAAATCCGACCTGTAGGACCACTCCCTGACCGGGTTTGGGGGGGGGGGGGGGGGAATCAAAAAATGGTATGCTTGCTGGATGTCACACTTTATAGCGGCCAAACGGTTAGAGATATTAAAATGAAACCTTAATCATTGTGTGAAGACCACTCCCCGACCACCCAAAGGCGGTTTCTTTGTCTTAAAGGCGTCCTGAAAAGAAAGAAAAACGCCTTGGGGGCCAGGGAGTGGACCTTCGACGTCTGATTTTTTTGTACGTGGTCACCTACTATTTGATGCTGAACACAATGGTGAAGGTTTCATTCTAATATCTCTAACCGTTTGGCCGCTACAAAGTGTGACATATGTTAGCGGCCCCTAGGTTACAGCTTGCCTGTAAAACGTAGGGGACCTAAACCTTCACCATTGTGTTCAGTATCAAAAAGCAGGTGATCACGTCCAAAAAAAATAAGATCTCTAGGACCACTCCCTGACCAGAAGTTGGGGGGTTAAAAGTTGTCGCTTCCGATAAAATTTTGTTATGGGGCCGCTTTGCTTTTGACACTGACTAAAAGCATTAATTATCTTGTTTATTTTGTGCAATCAATTTGAATTGTACGATCAGATTTGGCTAAAAATGTTTCAGTAGATGTTCACAGCCTAAATACGTTGATCCAAAAAAGAAGAAAGAACGGCAAAGATATCTGCAATTGTTTAGTTTCTGAACAGTATTTCTGGATACTGCTATGAACGAAGGTATTGACATGAAAGTATAGGTTGATTTTTGCTGCTAAGAACTAAGCTACACATAAAGGATGCTTTTTGAATAATTCCTTCCAACAAATATGCATCAGCACCTTAGTACAAAGTTAAACAGCCCATTTTTAATGTACCTTTATTAATATTTGAGTTAGAGGGATTACATAAATTAGCCAATAAAAACCACGTTCACTTTGACACCAACGCAATGGATTCTTATCTGTCAGCATTTTGGCGAATTTCCGAATCAGTTTTAATTGATCAAGATCGAACTTTAAAAAAAGATATTAAGGATATCTATGACTCTTTAGAAGTTCATTGTTGCACAAAGTGTAACGGGGAGGGGGAAGCTTTTAAGAAGATTCTGTCTGTCGCCATCTCAAACTATAAACTGAACTTATTGGAAAGCTTAAGATTTGTAGAGATATGGAAAAGTAGGAGTGCCGGTCAGCGGTCACTTCCTCTCTCACAAGAAGTGGCCGACAATGGAGTGCTTGTGGGGTCCCTAAAATTTCGTGTACAATATAAAACTAGTTTTTCCTTGTTTTCTTCGTATACGTTTTATTTGAAATAAATTATCTTTAATATACCAGATTTAGTAACATAATTTTTTTTTTGAAATTAATGCTTTCAACTTTTATAAAAAAACATTTTTGTTAACGAGACTTTCGCATTTTTTTTTACTTGTTTCTTTTTTTAAGATTTGGATTTTTTTTTGTATTACTTTTTTGGATTTATAATCACTGTGTAAAAGCAATGAAAATTATTGTTTATTTATTTGAATTCAGGACCCTTTCCTTTTATCATAAGAAAGTTTACTGCTATTGGCTCAGAAGTAATTTACTGTTGTTTGATTTTATGGTTGTTTTCGCAGTGTTTTCGTTGTGTTTGACTTTTATTTTCAAAATTTTTATTTCATATGTAATGCCTCATGGATTCTCAACAACATAAGGGAGAGCAGTACTTTGATATTTTTATTTTGTTTTTTATACTTATAACAGTTTATTTTATACTTTATTTCAAATCAGAACTGCTATGTTAAACTTATGTTATTTATTAATAAATTTCATAGAACTTGATTATTTTTAAATCTAACTTTTCATTTGGACATGTTATATTAGAAAGACAAAGTAAAAAAAAACTTAAATCCTATTTCTGACTATCTGTCTTCATTACTATCTTAATATTATATGCAAAATTAGCTTTTGATAATTCCTTAGCGGGGCAGATGCTTGCGTAATTCTCCTCCATGGTAAATCAGTGTATCTTAGATCCTGCACAAATATTTGACCTGTTTTGTCGAGACACCAATCAGTGCCATCCACTATTTTAAGGGAGACGATTACCGGGATATTGTTATCGTCTCTGTGGTAAAACTTGCGCTGAAATACGTCGAAATAAAAGCTCTGGAAAAAACCTGATGATAATGTGACTTGTGGTCATCTGCAGAAAACATGGCGTGGTTACAGACTCATTATAGTGAGTTTGACTGACTTGGCACCAGTTTGTCTTCTTAACACTTTGTTGGAGTACTGCGAGTTTGATCTGGTGATCCGATATTGGAAAAACTAAAAGCATGAAAATCGTCTCCTGATGACTCAGAAAGTGCAAGCGATATTCCGTAACGTCTCTGCGGGTATTCAGGTAAATAAGCCTTTTTGACACCTCGCCAGTGCTTTGGAAGTAGACGAACAACTTATAAAATCTCTGAGTGGACACATATCCAATCACCGCTATGCAAGAGGATGAATGTCCTGCAATCATTTGTGCTTCAAATGGTGCTTTTCCTAGGGACTCAGCATTCTGTTCTCTGCCTAGCATTTGAAGCGTTATTTCGCCAAATCGTTTTTGATGATCATGTGTAGATTTTAATTGACAGCGATGATGTCTTCATCCATTGGATCATTGTACTCTTGCAGGAGATATCATTCAACGAGTGACCCATTTTGTAATTCTGAAGTTTTAAATTATCATTTTCGTCATTACCAATCAGGAACATGTTCACTTTGTGTATTTTAGTACATGTTGGTATTAAGAAAAGCTTGTCCTTCATAGTGTAAAGAGAATTCATCATAACAGTTGAGTCCCTGAAGAGTGCATTCTGGATGACCTGCAGAAACTGAGAACGGTACACTTTCTTGGAATCAACGTTTTCCAGCAGTTCTGGAACATCGGGAAGACGAGCACCGTTTGCCCATTGCTTTATTATTTGGAACGTTAAGTCTTGAGCTATCATGTCCTCGTAATGGTAATTTTAAAATTCGTCCCATTGTAACATCTGTGATGACACTGTCTAAAATTATTGTTAGTCACCTAAAAAGTTGGACTACAAATCGAAGTTTTGTGTAAATAATAATATAAATTTTACCAAGGACCTCAATAAGATTATATTAAAACAAGAATCATGGATAGTGGGGAACTATCATTATATCTTTAGGGGGACTCCCTCCTTTCTTAGGAGTTATACCTAAATGAATTACTTTAAATTATCTTATAAATAATAATTAATCAATTATTTCTAGCATTAATCCTAGTCTTCTCAACTTTAATTACACTTTATGTATACATTCGCTTAATGTACCCTTCCCTTCAAATAATTTTAACTACTCCAATATATTATCTAAAAGGAGTGGATAGAAAAATCAAATATTTTTTTTTTTTCAGAAATAACTGGTCGGCTACCCGTCGCTTCGCTCCGGAAGCCTCGCGTATGTAACGGAAAACAATTTGTTATTTATTAAAAAAACACACACA
>JAFIDM010000004.1:39379275-39395798 GCA_023159025.1 Thereuonema tuberculata | reverse complement strand
TGAGTTTGATTATTTTGATCTGAACCAATCAAAGTCATGCTAAGAGAGTAGACGTTGGGTTTTTCCTTTGCCTCTATTAAAGAAAGCCTTTCGCTGGCAAGATCAAGAATCCTATTCATTACAATCTCCAATTGTCTGAAGAGAGGATCTTTTATGATCTGTGTCAAATGAGAATTGAACAATTTCGAGAAGGTAACTCTTTCCAACAATTCGTGTAAGTTATGTAGGCAGGAGTGTTTAAAGAAGTTGGTCCATCGTGCAATTATCTGCAACAGAATATAAGGAGTTGGGGTTTCTTCGTCTTTGAGATAATCCAAAAGCTCTATCAGCGAAGCGAGACTGATTTTCTGGAAATCATCGGTTTTGTAGATGTTCGGTAGTAGACTGTAGACAGCTTGTAGGATCTGCCTGTCCTCGACACACTTCGCGACCTTCCAGAACTCGAGGAAATTATTTTCGCGATAAATGATCCAGGAAGATTTTTCTATAGTGGTCGTATGCCTCAGTCATTTCAACTAGATGTAACACGTTCAATACGCTCCCGGAATTCCGAAATTTAACTTCCACCAATTTTCCTGTGCTAAAAATGTCCAAAAGTACTGTGACCCTCTCGGGCTCCCAGTCATCAAGGACAATCTCTTGCTGAATCTCTCCAGTCAAGTAATTGTTGAACATTTTAAAAAAATATGACTAATGTTCGGATAAGAAAGCCTTGCTCGTTCTAATTATCCTTCCTTTGCAGATTAATTTGATTTCTTTGTCGATTGACTTCTGTGTCGTTTCATCGAAACTTCTTCGCGCCTTTTTCGACGGTTGAGTAATCTCATCATCGTCAGGACAGGATTCAGCCTCAACATCAGGAACTGCAGAAACGGACATGGTTTAGCTGAAAGGAAAAAGAACGTAACTTATTAGAAACAATTATGTGTGTAAAATCTTGTACATAAATTATATTGAAACTAGCAATGTTATATTAACTAAAATGATAACTTTAATATAATAAATTCAATTTCTTTCCTCGTAAGGAAATGTACAGTAATATTTGGATCATTTGAATGTGTATTGACTTTTCACTTGGTTTTTTTTGGATCTTTTACATTTTTTTTTTACCCATTATCCTAAGAAAAGAAGGCTTTAGCTGTTTCAAAAGATGAGTAACTTTAGTCCTTTTCCAGCATACTTTGAATATCTAATTATGGGCATGTATCTGTGTAGATGGAAATATAATTTAATTCCTATGAGTCAATCGCTTTGTTAAAAACTTGATTTCATATAATGTACATTATCGATGAAGAATAATGATCAAACGGTCCCTGAAAGAAACTTTATTTTATCCTGATAAAGATCGCCTGAAAAAACTTAATAAATTGGAATTTTAGTGTATGAAGGAATGAGTGGGCGGAGTATTTATGTTTCCTATCGCTATTTTTTTTCTTTATTTCACAAAACGCTTGATATTAAATTAGCCTAAACTTTACAGATTTATAAAATTTTTATTTTATTTTAATACGAACACGAAAATTCAATTTAAAAGTTATATTATCTTATATATTTTATATTTGTATTAGTATTAATATTGAAAGTCGTGGTAGTGTTAATCTATTGATATCTAGGGTGTAAGTAATGTATTTTTAACCAAAAATGTTGTTGGTATCAAAATTTTATTAAACCTATCTCAAAATAAATTGTCACCGTATTCCTTTTTACTTCAGTTGAAAAATTTGCTAATACGAATTGTTCCATTCATTATAGTTGAATTTACTTCATGTATAACATCGCCAGAAATGATCACAACAATGGATTTAGCTTGGTGTTATCGGAAAGCCAGGTGCTGCGTTCAAACCCACTACAGAAATCTGTCTACTTCGAGGTCATGCCTCCGTATGTTGAATTTCTTTAATCCAATTGAAGTAGATATCACTGTTGAAAAGTCTTGCGCAGTACCGCAGTCATTGTTTTACCAGACGGTGAAATAAATCATCGGATTGTACATCATATTCTGGGCATGAAGGTCTCCATGACATTGAACCAAAGGAGAGTTCAGGTCTTTCAAATATTCTTCCAGAAACTTTTATTTCATTTGCAAGATACTCTTTAGAGGGAAGAAGATCTTGGAAGCTAAAATTTACAAATTTTTATTACTAGTTATTTACTTAACTTCTGTTATATATAAAAATATTTCAAATTTATATTTTTTAAAAACAGTGACTTAAAAAAAAAAAAATTTTTTTTTTACTTATTATCAAAAACATTTTAGCCGATGAGTGTTTGATTTGATTACTAACCCTGGTAATTAATGAAAGAATAATATTTTTTCTTTGGTGCCTTTTATTTAATAAATTTTAAGTTAAATATTCATTTAAACGTTTCGTCTTTGAAATGAAAAGAAAATTCGTTAATGTTTAAAATATTAACCATCGTTTTTATTTAACTTTTCTATCTTTTTTTTCCTTCCCTATATAATCCCCTATGTAACTAATACTTTATAAAACACATTATTTGCTCGGATATGTTTGTAAAACCTATCAAAGGGGAATTATGGAATTTCCAAATCTTCATTTATACTCATTTGATTGAGTTTATTCATATTTTTGTATTTAATTTATTTTATTCTTATTCCAATAAAACTAATTCAGTCAATTTTAAATGGCTTTCAAGTGGGCAAAAGTTCGCAAAAAAAATTGTGTATTAAATAATTTTACGTGTCCACCTAGATTTAAAATAGGCTCTTAAAAGGCCAACACACTAGCATAAAAATAAAACTAATTTAAAATTGCAATTTTAAAACTCCAGACGCCGTTTCGTCCCGCATAATGGAAGTGGTAGAGGACATAATGGAAGTGATAATGTCCTGTAGTACGGGAAAAAACGGCGTCTGATGTTTTTAAATTCCAATTGAAATTACGTTTTATTTTATGCTAGTATGTTGGTCTTTTAAGTGATTTTTTTTTGTTAAATATTGTATCCGAATACTATTTGAAAGGTTTGGCTATTGATATCGAAATGGCGTCGCGAAAGATTTTGATTTCATTAGGCTATTTTAAATTTGAATGTGAACATAAATATTGTACACAAATTGTTTATCTTTTGAAAATTTCCTTTGTTGGCTCTTTCCAAAAAGAGTCATTGCAAATCATACTGTATCAAATTTTTTTCTATATACAGAAGATATATTGTTTTGTTATCTTAGCTTTGAACATTTCCTATTCACTGCACTACTAATGTTTTCTAGTATTTCTTGTTTTCGTTGCAAAACTTTTGTTTTTCTGAATGAAACATTTCCTTTACTTTCATCAATTCATCTTTGATTTCTTTACCAATTTAGAATCACAATTGTTGCTCCGACAGTTTCTCTTTGTTACCGGTACTGTCTTTTTCATGCTAGTTCTTATTTCTTGAATAATTTGCTTCAACCCTCCCTATCGCTTTGATGCCAAAAAACAGTTCTATGCAGCAGCGAATAGATGGCAAAAAATTCACGTTTCCATAACATTTAAAGGTTTATTTCTGTTAAATGGTGTTTCTTTACTCAAATTTCTTTGTTTTATTCTAAACCAAAGCATTCAATCATATTTGAAAAGTTGAATTTAAGGTTTCAGCTATTTCCAAAAAGGAACATAAATTATAGATTTCATTGAGGATCTTAGGTAACTTCATGCTTTTATAGTGGCAGCTCAGAATTCCATCAGAAAGCAAACAAAAGTTTTAATTTAAAATAACAAACAGTTAAAATTTCACTTTTTCATACTGAGTAGAAAGAACAAAATATCATAAATGATTTTTTTTTAAATTTAAAAAAAAAAGAAAAATGTTAAAATACTGAGAACAGTGAAAGCAAATGAATTGATTGTTAAACATCACAAAAAATCTATTGTTAAAACAATGGCAATATTCATAAAAATTAAAGAAACTATACAATTGTTATAATTGTATATATAAAACAGGAATTATATAAAACAGGAATCTGTTTTATAACTTCTGATATATAGTTGAAGAATTCTATTGGTTTGTAGGTCTCCATTCAGTAGATCGTAGCTTTCCGAGAAGATGAAACTATCCTGCTATTTGGTTATAGTAGGAGAAGACTTCCATCGGTGAATATAAGACTACATTCAACTAATTAGTAGTAATATAGTACTAGTATTATATTACTATTGTTGAATGTAGATCTGTATTAGATTGAGCTCACTATTGATGGTATCTCTCCAATAGATTCTAAAATACTTGTAGTGGGAGGAGAGGGATTTGTTAGTTCATGTAGCTCTGTATTGATTAATAGCTAATATTAATTGCTACATATAAAATTATTATTTTTATTTTATTTATCATATTATATTTTTTTTTATAATCGAAACATTACATTAACATAATGTTTTTAATTGAGAGAAGAGCAAAGCCTGCACACAAGCATAAACATAAAACAAGCATTAAGAGTCCATAGCTTTCTCTTCAGTACGACTGAATCCACTGAAGATACCTCATGGTACTGAGGTGAAAGCTATGGACTTTTAATGCTCATTTTATGTCAATACTTGTGTGCAAAGGCTGTATTGTTCTTTCATATATTTGAGCACACGTAAAAACTTAAATAATATTTTTAAAATTAAGGTAATTTTTTTTTTGTTTCAAGCAGTAATTATTAATCTAGATTAAGATTGTATATCATTTTGTTATGTGGGAATCGAGGGTCCACATAGGTCTTGGTCTGTGGGCTGGATGTATATGTATGTATGTATGGCCGGTACGCACCGAAGTGCGCGCTTCGTATCCGAAGCCTCCGTGTTCCAGGGAGCGCTAGTGTTCCCACGATGGCGAACCCCTAGCAGACTCCCTAGAATTTCAAGGGAAAGATACTGGGGTGGTTTCCCGTGGCCTTCCCCAGGACACCATTAAGGAATGACGTCAGACCGAAGAGAAAGTGAAGAAGAGGCTGGACAACACAGGAAAGGAAATTGAAACAACCATGCCACTGCCGGGATTCGAACCCAGGTACTGGCGCACTGGCCGCCACGGCTGGCCGCCGCCGAGACCGCACGACCACGCCAGCACGGCTGTGGGCTGGATGAGTCTTCTTGAATTCCTTCCGCGGAAGATGGCTTTTTCTTATTGTATTTATTTTCCAGACGACAAACAAAATCATTTGGTTTTGAACGTACGTTTTGTTAGAATTTCAGTTAAAATTTCATGTAAGCAACATGGAATGACAAAATGAACTAATATTTCATCCAATTTGAGTACCCTTGATTCAATGGTACCATTGAGAACCTTGGATCTATCTTAATAGCTTAATTGTATCGAGTTACAGACAGACGGACAGACAGACAGACGAAATTAGCAAATTATATAAGTTAATAATAAATTAATTACATTTTGTAATATTGACTTTTTGAACTTTTTCGATTTTTTGACTTTTTGAAATCATGGGGGGGCGGGAGTCCCACAACATCTGACCAAATCTCAAGAATAGGGAGGGGGTGTCCAAATTTTTTAAAAAAACACCTCACGTAATTAATGGATGGCCCCAAATGTTTGATTTGTGAGCAGCTCCTCGACCGAGGCACCTCATTCCCCCGATCTCTCAACGAACATAGGCTGATTAGAGTGTTAGTAATACTTTGAAACTCACAAGTGTTTTAATTGATGTCTGGTTATTTTCATGAACCACCTTCTCTAATGCTCGACGGTCCAGGTCTGTCAGTATACGTGGCCTATCCGATCACGTTTGTGTTGTGTTTGTACCTTCCCGTTTCTACTTCAAGTCACCAACAGTCGATTTCGACAACTTTGGAAGGGTTGAAATGCCCGACAAACTTATTGTTCTTGTTGCAGTCAAAGACCAGTCCAAGTTCAAAGTTACTCAGCTCTGCTGATCGACTCATTCTGCTGTTACTTCGTATCAATTAATAACACACGACTCCCTACCTCCATTTTTTACCAGTACATGACGTCGTCGTGTCATTTAGGCTTCAGTTCACTACTGCAGAGGGGTGTCCAGATATTTTTGATCACATAGCTAATTATCTAGTTTAATACTCAGGGATCCTTATAATATCTACTAAGGAGCCCCTGAATATGAATCGTATATAGTTCAGGCCTATTCATAAGGCAAGTTAGATTCCGGACCCTCGCCGAAAAGTAAAAATCGCTGAAAAATGGAATGTAGCTTTTTTGTTGTTGTTACGTACGGCAATCACCTTCAATTACTTACCTTTAACATTTTTGGCCTCAAGTTATGATTTCGTCGTAATGAGATTCCATTCATAACGCTCTGACTCAGTTGCTGTGCGACTCATTCCGAAAAACCCTCAAAAGAGCAGAACAACATGAATTAGTTGCAATTAAAAAAACGCAGCATTACTAGAAGGTCGAAAAGATGAGCTCAACTACAATCTGTTTTTGGCGGAAGGGATGTCATCTAGCAATGGGAAGCCTATTTCTAAATTTTGGATAAGGAGCCTTGTTGCATTTGTGGGATCTGAGCAGAGATACGGAATAAAATAATGACCTCTATATTTTATTTCTCAAAGGTGTTTTTATATCGGTTCGCCATATCTCCCTTAATACTTCATCAAAATCAATGATTGAGACATCATTTTGAAGATTACGTTCACCGCTAATGACGAAAAATAAACAAATTGTTTAAAATTAAGGTTTTCGTTAAAAAACTTTATTTTAAAAACCTTTAGTTGTAGAAGGCGCCATCTATTGCCAATGTGTTTAACTAACATGCACTCTTCAAAATAAAATACCTTTTAATAATAAATAATTGCATTTACTTATTTCCAAATTATTATTTACCTTGCGAACTATTCGCACGGGTCAACTAGTAAAAGAGAAATTGGATAGACAAAATTATCAACCAAAATCTTAAAATTTGTAAATGACTAGAAATTGTTAATTTCGTCTAAAAATCGTCTAATTTCCTTTTATTTTTGATTATTTAGAATCATGCACTGAAATCGTCACCGTTTTTCAATCCGTTTCGCAATTTCGTTAACAGCTGACCTTTGACTGCCATCTATTGGTAGAAGCAGTCACTATTATATTATGGGGCTGTTTTGTTTTGAATCGAAATTTTCACTTCTGAATTGCATAAATCTGCAATTGAAAAACTAATAAATAAATAATAAATAAATAAATAAATTAAATTGCGAGATATAGAAATAACAAAATATAGAAAATTTTATGTAATTAGAGAAATGTAAGGATTTACAAATGTAGGTACTTTTTTTTTTTCAAAAAATTGGTCTCGTTTTTTTTTTTGCTTCATCGGAAATTCCTATTATGTTATTTTATGAAATAATGAGCACTGGCAATAACTGAAAATTAAGACAATTAAAAAGAACAATAATTAAAAACTACGAATTAAAAAAAAATCAAAAAATATATTATCGTCAAATGAAATTAGCTGATGGTAATCATATATCAATTTTTTTATTGATATTTTTATGAAAATTTTTCTTTCAACTACAGTTTTTAATTAATAGCTGAAGCGAGTTGTAACTCAGGAGTACTATTTAGACTTGTTTTTACATCCTTAAACTAATATTTACGTGTACAATTAATAAAATATTAGAATTTTTTTGTTTGGTTCACTTAATATATTAAATTATAATTAATTACTAAAATTACCGATATTTAAAGTAATAAAGTTATGGTCATAATCATATTCATTCTCACAGTTTATCTTCCTCAACAAAAATCCCCTTAATCCAGAGATCTTTGGTTGACCTGGATTATCTCATGATATGTAGTCTGTGGTTTGAAATCGACTGGTTTGAATCGAAATAGTTTAATAAGTTATAATTTCGCATAATACATATTGGAAACTTGCTCGGTTATAAAAATGTAACACTTCCTAACTATGAAAATAAAATGGAGAATACCGTATGTTTTACTTTGTAGTCAACGTTTTATAGTGACTCATGTTACCAAAAATACGAAATTTTGATGTATGGCAAAACAGTTCGTCAATTCCTTTAATATCAATTTCATTCTATTTTTAGTGGAATTTCTTTATTTTATTAAATGTTTTTATAATCAATATTATTCTGTCATTTCGATCTTCTTAATATATAATCCAGTTTGGTTTGGTTTGGTTTTGGACCTCTATTTAACGAAGTCGCTAAATCCCGAACAAAAGTTCGTTGTATGGAAAATTCGTTAAATAGAGATTCAGTTTTTACAATTACTTTACACTACATAAAACAGATTTAAAATACATAAACAGTAAATATTATTTAAAAAAAGTAATAATTTTAATGACATAAAGCATACCCATATGCGTACTTAAATTTTACCAATAAAGTCTGTTAATTTTGTCTTAAGTTTTTTTTTTTTTTTGAAAAAGCGTTTTCGCTCATAGTAGCCTATGTCTCGCATCTTTGCAATTCACCAAACACACCTTCAGTATTTTCTTCGAATTGTAATCCGCGTCGGATTGTTTCAAATGATTTTTAGCATTTCATTATACGAAGGTTTTTTTGATTTCTGCATCATGATCATTTCCATTTTCATCATGTTCATCTTCATCGCAATTCATAGCTGTATTGTTTTTATTTTTCACACTGTCCAAAATGTCCGATTCAGTTAGTGTTTCCAAGGTCTCAACTTCAAAATCAAGTGAAAGATAATCATCAATCAGCACATCATCGTTAATTTCTTCTTTTTCCCTCATCTGTATCCAAATTTCTTTCATTTCCTCTAAGGGACTGTTGATAATAAAAACATTTCAAGGAGAAAAAAAAATAGATACCACGAAAAAGATCGTTAAATGGAAAATGCACTTCGCTATTTGGAGGTTATTTTACGAAGAAATTAGCAAAATATTCTTGGTTCCAAAGAAAAGTTCGCAAAATAGAGGTTCGTTAAATAGAGGTCCGACTGTACATACTGCATTCTCCCTTACCTAAGCAGATGACCCCGGGACCTCGTGATAAACACCGATCAGGGGTCATAGATCACGAATATTTAAGCCATTCAAATTCTTCTTCCCACAATAAATAACTTATATATATTTTATTTCCATTTTTTGACGATTTTTTCTTATTTTCAAAACTTTATAGTTACGTTGTTTTTAGAGTTTTGCTACAAGCTCTTCAGATCTTGAAGGGCATGAAACAAATAAGTATAAAAAAAACCTATAAATAAGTATTAAAAAATTCGAAATCTGTTCAGGGGTTTTCAGGAGGCGGGCCTTTGAAGTGGGGCGTGACCTCAAAGTTGTGAAGTCGATAACTGCCGTAAATTTTGAGCTTTTTAGCTAAAACTTTTGTGGGTGCCAAATACCCTTAAGGACTCGGCTGGTATTGTATTTCAACCAAATCGGATCAACCGTTCCAAAATGGCAGCCAATAGAAATTTCAACTTTTTGATATTTTTCCTATCTTCAAACCCTTATCCTGACGGTATTTTTACAGCGTTTGCCACAAACTTTATACAGCTTTCTGGGCATTGGTATAACTACAAATAAGTAACAACTGAGTCGACTGAGCTTAGAAGCGGGACGTCCCTCGTGGATAACTTCCGTAAATTTTGGGCTTTTAAAGCTAAAACTAACCTTGACTTCGGATGACTGAATATCAGACTTTCTTATTAAAATATTATTAACAAATATTGTTAACAAATACTATTCACAAATCACAAGTTGGTTGACCTTTGGGAAATACACTTAACGCGGTAGATGCGCGACCGAGATATTTGGCATTCTAAATATATATATATTCTTAAAGACAAAATTTATAGAAGTGGTTTCCAAACTTTTCGATATACGCCTCACAAAAAAACCTATCCAGATAAATAAATAAATAAATAAATTAAAAAGAAATAAAAGCAAAGGAAAAAAGAACATCCCGCGCCTCTAGTTTGGAAACCAGTGGTTAATGCAAAACACGAGACCTACATAAAAGTGTACATTGTCTTTACTGAAAACCATCTCCATCTGTCTTTATACGATCAGAAGAATTGGAAGTAGCTTCTGGCAAATTTAAAAATTAAAAATCATCGTCTTAAAGATTATTGAAAGGTTGATGTCTTTTGATATACTTTCAGACTTGGTCGATGAATTGCAGGCAAGTCGAAACGTTGTGTTTCCTTTTGTGTTTATTTTTCAAAGTTTTTTTTTAAACCATTTGTGCCCTTGGCCTAAATTTAATTATTCTTAAGGAATTTACGCACGTTAAATAATTGTAAATCTTTTATGCACACATTTTATCTAGACAGAATCTGAACTTAAGGATTATGTAATACCTTATTAGTTTAAAAATTTCTTGAGGATTACGTAATTCCGCGAGTTTAGATTTTGTGTAGATAAAATATGTATTAAACGGAGAGAACTCAAAATCGTTTTTATTTCATTCAATGAGTTGTGATTTGGTTAGTAAGATGATAAAGTCCTACTTATTGAGGAAGAGAGCTTAGAAATGGACGAGTCCAACCTTCCCATTTTTTTTCTCCATAATTACTACATTAATTTTGTTCTTCTTTGCAAATTAGTGTTATTTTCTTCGCTAACTATTTTCAGGTTCGAACTTTTAATTGTAGATTCAAAATATTTTTCAACAAATTAATCTTCATTAAAATATATGTAAATAAATAAAAAAAAAACTTTATTATGTAGTAAAATAATAAATAAAAGAACATTTCATTTTACTTATTATTTTCTACTTGAAAAATTAGCTAAAATGTTATTTTGGAAATTTTATTAAATAATGTAAGTTACAGTTTGACAGACGAGTCGTGACAAACGAGATTTCTCGAGATTCACGTAAAGTCCGAAACAATAGCCTCTTTCCGAGGCTTCTCGCAAAATGTCGACACACACTATTTTACAAAGCAGCGCACACAAAATTATATTGCAAGGATAAATTGCAAGTAATGTTACAAGTTTGTTAATGCTTTGTAAAATAGACCTAGTGTGTGTCGACATTTTGCGTGAAGCCTCGGAAAGAGACTATTGTTCGGACTTTCCGTGAATCTCGAGAAATCTCATTCGTCACGACTCCTCTGTCAGACTATACTTATAAATTAAAAACAAAAGACTAAAACTGTCGAAGTCCGAGTGATCGAATCTGTCTTTTCTCAGTTAAAATAATAATAATAATAATAATAATAATGATAAATACTTACGTCCATCGTATCGAAAAGGATTTACAACCACTCTGTTAATACAGTAAAACTTCGTTAAGTCGTCACCCGGATAAGTCGTTTAAGTCGTCGTTTTCCTTTGGTCCCGACAAAGTCTCATACACAATAATGTAACATAACCCTCCTGTACTCGTCAGCAAATTTAATTCTACTCCGGATAACTCGTCACCCTCAAAAATGTTCAAAAGCAGCTTTCTTCTCCATTTTGCATGCCATCGTGTGTTGTCTTTTCAGCCCCACCCCTTCACTTTAAGAAAGCCAAGCCTTTACGGGGAATTTTCGACCATGCCTGTCACTTCATTCCTTTCCTACCCCTTCGGAGGATTTGGGTTCTTGGAATCTCGCTGCTAATCATTCAAACCACACTTCTCGCTGCGACTCTGTCGAGTGTAGACTTTTTTCTTGACGGCTCCTGAGTGTGACTTCATTTCTTTGCGAGTAAGCCCCGCTCTTAGGGCTATTTTTCCTCTTGCAATTTTTTGGTTCGATTACGTTTTTAACATGCCAGGGAAACGAAAACCACCTCGTTATCTTTTAAAGAAAAAAAAAAGACTTAATTGCACTTTTTGAAAAATGAAATGTTTCGAAAACAGCTTTTGCCAAAGAACACCATATTCCCAGGACTACATTAAACGATAAAACGATTAAAATGTGGTAACTATAAAAAGTGTTTTTTTATTTTCCATTCATTCATTTCTGAAAATCAATCTTGTTTTTCTCACCAAATCCTACAGCAATTCATAAAAATACTTTATTTCAGTGGTTTTTTTTTTTTTTTTTCAAAATTTCCTACTCCGCTTAAGTTGTCACTCCGCTTAAGTCGTCAAAAATGTTTGGTCCCTTGAGTGACGACTTAACGAGGTTTTACTGTAATAACCTAATTGCTAAGTTGGAATTAATTAGAATAAAGAGAGACTTTTAGGTTAAAATAAACATTCTTTTAAACTTTAATTCAATGTCTAAAATAAAAAAAATCAAATTGCTTACTTTTTAATCATTTCATAGGGTTCTTGATAGCGTTTCGCGTTTCTAAAAGTGGTTGTGATTGGTTAATAACATTCGTAATCACAAGTACGTTTCAAAATGGCAACTTCAATGACCGCTGCCCTGAGCCTATCATTAAGGGTAAATCTGGCAGATTCTAGAGATGATGGCTCAGGGTGAGAGACCCTATTTTATTATTAATTATTATTATTAACTCGTTTTTATTAGGTTGCTTTCTTGTCTGTTCGGTGCAAATTTTGCAATTGAATTTAAACTAACTTCCCGATGAGCTAGAGACTTGAAACTTTAAACATAGCTTAGAACTGGATGATGACAATGCAATATTAACCCTTTATCTCCCCTTCTCCAGTTAAATAAACATTTTTAAAAACATTTTCCTCAAAACTCTACAGCGATAACGTTTTTGAAGCGTCATTAGCTTTAACAATGAATAGTATAGTTAACATTTTGTCATTAGCTTTAATAATGAATAGTGTAGTTAACATTTTTGCCGGTAGAAATAAATGGCGACGTCCAAGTTTTTTTAGGTTTAATGGTTAAGTAATAATTATTAGGATATTTAATATTTAGTAATTTATAATATCAGTTTCAAGTTAGTAGGTTTCGCGTAAAAATGAATATTCCACTATTTATGAAAATGCGAAAATGCGATTTTTCATTTACTTTTTGATGAAAATTTTATGTTTTTTAAACAACCAACTGATATCGTATTTACTTAATCTCATCAAACTGCTTAAAATCGATTGAAAAATATCATACACACAAGACTAAAAAGCAGAAAATAATTAATTACAAAAAAAAGTTTTTTGAATGTACCACGTTTTTAAAACTGACTAAAAAGTATAAAATAATTCTTGCTAATCCCATACAGACAGTCCTGAAACTTTGTGATTGTACATTAATAGCTATGAAAAATACTCGTAACACTCCATCCATTTACCAATCTCAATTATCTTCTACTTGCGCCGCACGTTTTTCGTTTTAAATCTTACAAGTATTTTTCCTAGCTATTAAAAAAGTACAATCATAAATTTTTAGGACTGTTTGTATGGGGTTAGGAAAAATTATTTTATACTTTTTAGTCCGTTTTAAAAATGTGGCGTAGGGTATTCAAAATTTTTTTTTTTGTATAATTAATTATTTATTTTGGGCTTGTGCTTTTTTGAATTTATTTATGCACGTTAAGCTTTATTTTTTCTTGAATTATAATGTTGTTGAGTTTTTTTGTTTTGTTTTGTTTTGTAAATGATGAAAACAGCACTGACGAAAAGCCTATGCTTATATTTAAATTGTGATATGTACTGAATATACAAATAGTATACATAGATTTTCTATTTGTAAAAGAGTACTGAGAATAGTGAAATCCTCATTCTTTAGTTAAATTGACCTAAAGTCGATTAATTTCATTAAAATCAAAATATTGCGCAATTAAATTTATGAAATAAATGAAATAATCTTGTTTTTAAAAATTGTTTAGTTTTTATGCGGTTTTTTTTTTTGGGGGGGGGGGATTTTTTTTAAAATTTCTCTGTTCCTGTTAATTTCTCCATAAGGATCCATTTGGAAACGATTTCAAATAAACATTTTGTATCGTATTTAGTCCTTGAATTTGCTTACCAAGTTTCAAGATGAACTATTCAGAGGTTCAAAAGTTGTTACAAGAGGAGGACAGTCTTATTTGATTGAAACATTCAAAAATGGAATTAATCCAAAAATATATCAAAAGCTTCCACCAGAATATAAGTATTTGAACCACTATTTCCTTCATGTAGCTTTTCTTTGTAGGAGATCCACTGCGTGGGAGGATGTTTGTCAGTGTGATAGTTTCCATTAATAACGCTCTGAGGAATTAATGCAGTCTTTTTATTTTGTGTGTGGGGGGCAGAGGAAGGAAGGTATTTCCAGAACATTCTTAAAATCGAAGATCCAACATACACAGTTCGAAAATCCTATTATTTTAATTAATAAAAAAGAACCTAAAATAGGATAATGATAAATAGGATAATGCTTTGTGTTTCAGTATTTTTGTCTTTATATTTTTCACTATTAAAAAAAATTAAAACAGATTTCTTATAATTTTATTTTATCTTTACTATTCAGATTAATGTTATTTATGTATTGTTTCTTTAATACAGGACTACAAATTTATCTTAAACATGAAAGAAAAAAGTTTGTTTGAAATAAACTATAATTTCTATTTGTTTAGGTTGTTTATTTATCTGTTAGTTATATATTTAATTTTTTACATTCGTCCACATTTTTATATCTTCATATAAACGAAAGTTGACAGTAAAGGACTGAGGGAATATTTTTTAGTGCGTAAATTACAATTTGCGTCTTAAATTACAGGTCGTTTTTTAACATTTTCTCAATTTTTTAATTAACAATTTTCTTAAGTTTTCGTGTTTTATCCAGAAATTAAACCAATAGTTCAAGATGAAAAAAAACGCTAATTCTTAGTTATTTACGTTTAAAATGCCCCTCAATTGAAATTCTTTAAATATCAATAGCAAAATAGTATTAAAATAAAATCTGAAAAATCTGAAATGTGTGCATTAATGCTGAAATGTACGAGTATATGTGACTTTTTTCACTATTTTATTTTGGTCAAAATAGTTCAATGAATAGATTCTATTCTGGATTTAACGAATAAAATAATTTATTTCTATCTAATTTAATTTATTATTCTAATTTATTATTTTATTTTAATATATTTTTATTCTTCTAAATACGAACTTGAAGCATAAACAAAATAATGCTTGCGATTTAATAATAAATAGTGTAATCAAAATGGAATCACAATTTTTTTTTTTCCTGAAAATTAACTTTATATTACAATTCACACACAAAAGCTGCAAAAGAGATTGCACTTACTAATGGATTAATCATTCCATATATCTCAGGGACATCTATTGTCGAAAAACTGGACTGTTCGTGAATGAATGTAAAAATAAAGCGATGTTGTGTAGGCTATATTATAACTCTTAACTTATACGTGCCCACATTATAATTATTGCTGTTATTATTATTATTATTGGTTAAATGTAAATTAAAACTTTATTTTTTAATTATCAATGTTAGTTACTAACTGATTTGTTTTATTCATATTTTGAATAACTTCTGTCACGTGGATTTCCAGACATGATTAAGAGGCATGGCCATTTATTTACATGGCCAAACTTTTTTTGATGATGAAAAGTAACTATAATGACATTAGGTTTTAGGTTAGGTAGGAACCTTTACAGCCCACACGGCGCTGAAGGTAAGGCTCCAACGTTTCTTTGACCAATGGGACTGAGATGAGGTCGGGTGGTTTGGTCGGCGCTCGCCCGCCTTTACCTTCGGGAAAGAAACCCGATACCCATTGTACAGAGGACTGGGTAGACCCTAGGACCCGTTTGAAGGAATATGGAACGTGGAAAAATCTCTGCCTCCGCCAATGCCGGGAATCGAACCCACTCCTCCAACCCGCAGCCAAGCACTAAATAAATGAATATAACCTTTTAATTCATATAAAATGCTGTGATTTGTCATTTTATTCTATGCAACTTTGTACGTTCCCGTTTACTAACATTAATTAGAAATCAGGATAAATTTTTAGCAGGGAAGTAAATCTTAAGAATTATTCATACAATGTACGATTAAACCAATCGTATCGTAATTAAAGTGAGAATTCTGAATGCTAGTGAGATGTTTACAAATGAGCACTCGTACAACTTAAGCCTACAGGTGTCTTTCGACAGTCTCTTAAGATCTGTTTGTCTTGAAAATTAATCAAATCATAATCTTAATGTAAAACAAAATTGGAAACAGGCACAACTTTGAAATCACATTTTCTGGAATTAAAAAAAAAAAAAAAATAGTTCTGGATTAGCAGCTGATACAGGAAACTAAAGTTCGTCAAATCAGCCAATCTGCGTATGAGCTTTCCCCTGTCTAATAACACCTGAACTGATGCATGGATCTTCTTGAAACTTAGGATGCATATTTGGGATCTAACTTTTCTATTTGAAATCTTTTCCAAATGGGTTCTTGTCGAGAAATGAGACAGAAAAGATAATTAAAGAAAATTCCCCGGGGAAAAACATTGAAGTATAAACAATCCTATTTCTATTAAATTATATTTAATTCTCTTAAGCAATGAACATTAAATCCTGTTACCTAATCCATTGGGCGAGGTTTGATTCGATTAAAATTAATCCATATAAAATTGCCTAAATAAATTAGGGGAAGCCAGGGCAAATCGATTCCCCAGGGCAAAACGATCCTCTGCGTTTATTTATTATGTATGCTTTTATACTGTGTTACATTTCCGATTTAAAATTATAAGAAAATTCTCAATAATAGCTAAGATGTGTACAAAACTAAAAGTG
>JAFIDM010000004.1:39356245-39372316 GCA_023159025.1 Thereuonema tuberculata | reverse complement strand
GCGAAACCTCCATAGTCCTATATGTAATTCACTTATACGAAATATTCCGTTAAACGAATAATTTTTTGTTCCCCTCATATTCGTATATGTGAGACTTATATCTAATACCATTCTTTTTAGTTACATATTGAACTACAGCGCCATCATTCACAGAGAGCAGAGGACCTACAAAGGAGATTACTTTTCTGACCGAGACCGGGTTAGAAGAAACACTGATGTCCTTTTCGTAGCTGGTGACAAATCTTATAAGCAACATATAAAGTAAATAAATAAATAAATAAATAATAAATTGGTAAAACAAAACAAATAATTGTTAATGGAAAGGAGTTTGAGCTTTGAAATTAGAGCTAAATCATTACAAAGCTCTGTTTATGTCTAGGAAAGTGACCCCTTTGCTTTAGTTCGCACTATTGCTGTTAGGGCGGCGACACTGTGTTGTAAGTTTGCGACTGTTGCATGCTCTTCATTTTCGTGTCAACTACAGAAAGAATTAAACTAATTTTCTCCAAATTATGTTAACGAAGGCATAATTATCCTGCTTCTTTTCTCGCAAATTCCTCTTTTAACAAAACATTAAAACAAAATCTCTTTTACGTATTTATTTACTGTTTTCACAATTTGAGAAAATAGAAAAAAGGAAAGTACACTTGTATCTCTCTTCCTTTTAAAATATCTGGATTTAACGTAATGTACAGATTGTACCATTAATGCCGTACGTTCTGATTTTGAGAATGTATTCCCTTTTAAATATTTCATTGTTTGTTATTAATCTAGAAGTATTTCCAATATATTTTTGATTATTATTTTACAAACACAATTTTTTATCTATATTTATTTTATAGCCAAGATAAATTTAATAGATAATATTATCAGATAGACCAAGGCTGGATCTGGGGGGGGGGGGGAAAGATGGGTCACGCTTTTGGAGGGGGGGCCATTTTTTTGGTTGTAGAAGTAGTTCGGATAAGATTATTTTTACTTTTTATTTTTAAACTGAGTCAAGGGGGGGGGAGGGGGGGGAGCACAAAACCGTGAGAGAGGCGGCAAAAACTGAGTTTGCCCCCACCTCAAAACTACAGTCGGACCTCTATTTAACGAAGTCGCTAAATCCCGAAAAAAAGTTCGGTATAAGGAAAATTCGTTAAATAGAGATTCACCTTTTAAAATTACTTTAAACTACATAAAACAGATTTAAATACATAAACAATAAATATTATTAAAAAAAGTAATAATTTTAATGACATAAAGCGTACATTACCTCATGCGTACTTAAATTATTAGTAAAATTTTTACTTTATTAGTAAAAATTTTGTTAATTTTTTCTGAGGTTTTTTTTTTTTTTTTTTTTTTGAAAAAGGGTTTTCGCTCATAGTATGTCTCGCATCTTTGCAAAGCACTAAAAACCCCTTCAGTATTTTCTTCAAATTGTAATCCGCATCGGATTGTTTCAAATAATTTTGGCATTTCATCATACGAAGGTTTTTTGTTTTTTTTATTTTTGCATCATGATCATTTCCATTTGGATCATCTTTACCCCAATTCATAGCTGTATTGTTTTTATTTTTACACTGTCCAAAATATCCGATTCAGTTAGTGTTTCTGAGGTCTCAACTTCAAAATCAAGTGAAAGATAATCATCAATCAGCACATCATCGTTAATTTCTTCTTTTTCCCTCAGCTGTATCCACATTTCTTTCATTTCCTCTAAGGGAATATTAATAATAAAAGCATTTCAGGGAGGAAAAAAAAAATAGATACCACGAAAAAGTTCGTTAAATAGAAAATGCATTTCGCTATTTGGAGGTTATTTTACGAAGAAATTAGCAAAATGTTCTTGGTTCCAAAGAAAAGTTCGCAAAATAGAGGTTCGTTAAATAGAGGTCCGACTGTATCTAGATTCGGCCCTGAGTTAGACTATAAGTGTCAATCATCATTACCGTTGTATTGTTATTGCAAAGAAAAAGAATCAACAAGAATTTTATTACGAAACAATTACTTCAGCAATTCTTTTTCTTTTGGGGTAGGATAAGGTTTTCGTAAGTATATTACAGTTTAATAATAATAATAATAAAAAAAGATCTAGGATGGTTTTCGTATGATAGTTTCTCATGGTTTAGTACATTTTTAATCCCGTTAAGTATGTTTCTTATTTTAAATTTATCTCTTCCAATTAAAAATCGTTCTTTTGCTCTCTGTTTTAAGTACTTTCTTACTCCTGGATTCTTGGATGCTGGTCCGGAGATTTATGTGGGAATTAAAAAAAAAAAAAAAAAAAAAACCTATTTGACCTAAAAGTGTTGAAAAAGAAGGCGCGCTGTTACGACCCACTTGGATTCATTCTTAGATTGGAATTAATGCGATTGCGTCATTGTCCAGACACGACTAATCGCCTTCATTTGCTCTGATTTGCGATGTGTCCTGGATACGCTGTTGGAGCGACGCCAACAAAGGCTTTATAAAACTCGGCTCATTGTGAAAGCGACATTACAATACACTCTTTGTTTCATTTTATCAGGTCTGCTATTGATTAGGGCGTAATTAGGGTCAGATTCCAAGAGATAAATAAATGTTCTCGATTAAGAAGAGTTATGATTACGTTTTTGATCTATTTATAGGAGGATATTTCTCTCATTCGGAGCGCAAACATGGCGGCTTGTCCAAACACTCTTCCATCCCGAAGCGCCGTTGTTTTATGACTTTTCAAGTTTTTTGGCAAAGAGTTACGTGGATGTATCAAATTACGTCTACGCAATATCAAACGCTTTTTCTTTCTTTATTCCTAATGGAGGAAGGATTAATAAAGATCTTGGGGTTAAATTGTACAGTAAATAGCATTCTGAAGGATTTTTTTTTTTTTTTTTTAAATAGTCCATTATGAGAACCCAACTTTTTATAATGTACGTAAACGAATTTAAGTACACTAAAAACTCGTTTATCCGACTTTGATAGGACCGAGTTCATTTCGGATAAACCGAAATTTCGGATAATCCGGAATATATTGTATTAAACATTTACTGTAACATTAAGAAATTACAGTGAACATACAGTGGGCGCTAAGACTATTACCGTAGTTAGAGTGTAATTACTATTGTCAAGATATAAGAAGTTTTGAACTCATTTCAATATTGATACACTATACTGAATACTGTTATAGAGTTGGAATTACATAGTTATAGTTAGAGTTACAAAAATCGCTATTAAATTCGCTATTAAATATCGATTATAGCGATCGAAAAATGTTTTTGTATTTTTAAAATATGCTAAAAATCGTTTCGGATAAACCAGATTTTCAGGTAAACATTGGCATTTGAGAAATACAAGCATTCTGAAAAAAAAAAATGGAGTAAGTAAATTGATCAGGATTGGCTGAATGGAGTGGTGAAAGGAATCATTTATTGTTTAAAAAAAAAGGTTCTATTGTATGTAGTGAATGTGATGACTAAACGACAATTAGAATTAAGCGATTTTTATCATTCTATTTTTGTTTCATAAAATACACTATTAGAAAGACCATTATTTACAACAAATTACATAATTTAAAAATGAAGCAGAAAATATAAAATGAATTATAATCTGAAACTAAATTTGGGAAAATATAAAATTCAATGAATTGGAAAAAATAACGAAAGTGATTAATAAGTAAAAAATAAGAATTATACAACAGATTTTATTAGAACAAAAGATTTATTACATATTTATAATATGTAATGAATAAAATTATTACTAATAAAGTGAAATATATATTATAGTTCATTTTTTTCAGTTACTCAAAACGTTAATTATTGCATTATTACTAACTATTAATTACTAAAAAAGTAAAAAAAAACAATCAATTTCATTTGGATTCGAGCTGGGACTTGAATCTTAACCAAAGCCTATTCCACTGATCCCGCAATTTTAGATAAAATGAGTTAAATTTTACTTTTGATTTGTCATTTTAAATTGTTTTACGGTGTAAAACTGATTTTTTTTTTTAAAAAAAACCTCACTAATTAAGTACATGTTCATTCGTGATGCACTTGTCCGCCGGCCTCAATGAATTTTTTTTTTTTATGCTAGAAAATTTAATCTGCGCATTGAATTATTAATAAACAACAATGGGTGAGACCAAGTGTTCATTAAGTGACATGCTCTTTGACGATCATCAGCTAGGAATAGTCACCAGTAAACAGAGAGGTCTCGGTACTGAGGCTATTGTGAATAAGCATCGGAATCGTAGTCACAATAGGCTCATACCGAGACCTCGTTGTTTGCTCCTAGCTGACGATCGCCAAAGAGATTGAAACAGCTGCTCGAGGATGTCACTTAATGAACACTTGGTCCACCTATTTTTGTTGATTTTTTTTTTTATATTCTGAATAGTTAATTTATTGGTTTGTCTTTAGATTTGATTCAGAACCTTGATCCCTGATCAAAGCTGATATAAATTTTTACAGTTTTTATCACCTATTTTTATAATAAAGTAACTAATCTGTTATTATAAAAATAAGATTATTGTAAATTTTCATCCAACGTTTGTAAATGCTTGAATACACATCTTAAGACCAAGACAGATATAAAATGCAATCATCGTATAAAATAATGACGCACTTATCCTTCTTCTACTTCTGTCTCGATGACAGCACTAAGACCTGAAATTACATTTGCAATTTGCCTGCAAGGCGCAACTTCCAATTCCTTTTAGGCGATGTTAACCCGTTCACCTAATTTTTTTCTCTTTTCCATATTCGGATGCCATTTATTTCGTTTCTTGCTGAGCCTCGTCTAAATACCCAAGAGCGGGAAACAGTTTTGTCATTGGAAAGACACATGTTACGTAGCGGTGTCTTCATCAGGGCTCAATTAGTATATATTAAAATATCCACGATAGATCATGAAAGCCATATATTTAGTTATGTAAAATAATGAAATCAATTTTATAAGAACGTATTTAGAATTACAACATGAGTGTATATGGAAAATCGTTATTCGTTTAGTGAAAAATTAGTTTCAAAATGTGTTTTCGAACAACCTAACTTTGTTGTTAAGTGAGATACGACTATATCGAATTGAAATATTTATTGTCGAATGAAGATCCTGACAAACTGTAGTAAGTACGACTGATTTTAAATACTGTGCAGAAACGATGCGTAAATCTGCCATGCGCATCCCATTGTGCTGTTGATGAACAAATGATACCGTTTTCTGGCAGATGTGTGGCCAGATAGTATGTTCCATCAAAGCCTAATCCTCTTGGCTTAAAAAACTTTGTATTAGCAGACAATGAAGGACTTGTCGTTGATTTCGTTATATATCACGGCAAAGGAACAGCGTCTGATGATGATATGAAGGAGCTAGGTTTAGGAGGTGCAGTTGTGAAAAAGCTCACAGAAACACTGCTTAAACATAATGAATTTGGTTTGTATGTAGATAGGTTTTCACTGGATTTGGAATTGTAGAATATCTTCTCAAGGAAACTATATTTTGTACAGGAACTGTAAATGCCAATAGGCTTGGAGGGCTTGCTAAAATATTAATTCCTAACAAAGAATTGGCCATAGGAGAATGGGATGAAAGAGTACAGGATGACTTATTAATAGTTGTAAAGTGGAAAGATAATAGATCAGTATTGTTACTTTCAACTGTCCATGGTAGCCAACCTGCAGACACGGTGAGAAGATGGTGTAAAAAGTAAAAAAAAACTATGTTACTGTATCCCGTGCAGCAATAATTCACAACTATAAGAGATAAATGGGAGGGATTGATCTGAATGACAGATTTATCTCCTATTATCGCACATCTTTACGCACCCAAAGATGGCCAATGAGAGTTTTTGCCCACTTCATTGATCTAGCTGTTGTGAATGCTTGGATTTTGTACATGAAGGATTGTGCACAGTCCAGCATACTCTCCAACGGTAAATTCCGTCTTTTGGATTTTAGAATGTAAGTAGGAAAACTGCTGATCCATAACTGTTTTGAGTCTTCAAAACCTCGAGTTGGAAGAACTCCTCTAGTTCTTCCAGTTGAAGATAGAAGTGAGAATCCTCGCGCTCCTAAGCGCAGACACGTAATCATTCTTCCTGAAAATGAAATCAGATACGATGGCTACCATCATTGGCCTGAGGCCAATAAAAGGAACTACTGTCCAAAGATGCAGATTTGAAACCTGCCAAAAGGCCAAAACAAGAGTTAAATGTACAAAGTGTGATTTATCTTTATGTTTAACTAATAACGATTGTTTTTATGGATTTCATAACAAATATAAAAAAAAACCTTATATGTGTAAAATAATTCTAAAAATGAAAAACATATGTATTTAAAGAATGTAAAAAAAAAACAACAAAGACTTTCTAATCCCATTTATTTAGGAATACACTAATGTAAAGTTAGTTCATATATTTTTCATAATTTGCCTAATTGAAACCCACTGTATTCAAATGCATACATCATTTTAAAGTACGAAAAAATTAATATTTTCAAAAAACAAAAAATACATTGTGAAATTGTCACCATAAAGATAGCAATACCACTTAGAAATAATTTTTATTACTGGAAATTTTTTTCAGGTCGTCAAGTTCATGGATAGAAACGTTCTGGTCCCTCAAATTCTTTTAATATTATTACTATATAAAAATATGATAATTTTCTCAATCCAATCCAATAGCTGCTTTATATAAGCAATTACTCCCACAACTAATATTTGTAATTACAGCCCCTTCCTCCTCCAAGCTTATCTTCTATTTTTTTTTTCCTTTCATTCCTGAGTATATCTTTTTTTTTCGAAGATCAACATTAACGTGTAGATTAGAGTGATAAATCTTCACCTCCATATTTTAAAACTCTTCAGGTATCTTGTCTTCTCCAGAAACTTTATTCAAATATTTAATCACACTTTATACTTAGGATGGATTCTACACCCCTAGAGTTTTCCCAATCGTGGAGATCTAGTTCTGTCTCTATGGACAAGCGTCGGACCATCCTTCTGATCTTCTCTGAGCTGCGATATTCGGAGTCTAGGCATCCGCAATAACTCCTCCTTTTCAAGGCCTTCATAGCCTGTTTGTCTAAACCTGTCACAAGTTTCCCACAATCAAATTTAATCTTTCAACACTTTTGTTAAAATATCATCTGTTTATATGTTCTCATCTATTATGTGAAGACACGATTCTGTTAAAACATCATCGAATCAAATCAATAACTATTTATTCTAAGAAATTGAAATTTTAATTGGAAGTTAAGTATGTGAGACAGCTTTCTTTTGGATATAGATTGCCGTAAAGGAATGAAGGAAGAGTTTTCAAGTCTAGTTTCCAAAGCACAAATGAATATATTATACTCAAATATGAGTATATATGAGTATATTATACTCAATCGCAAAATGTGAAATGCTAACGTGGAATTTGCACACATTACTACAGTTAACAAACAAAAATTGAAAAATGGACTTGGGTCATTTTCAAAAATAAACTGCTCAAATATAGAAGCGATCTGAAAGAGTATGTGAGAAGTAACATGAAAATTTGTAGTTCGGGATAGTCGGCAGTACATATGTGATAGTAGTTTCACTTATGATTACATGATATGAAGCAAGTAAAACTTGTAGGACAGATCTATCTTTAATGGTCCACCCTCCTAAATAACAATTAAATGTTTCATTAGGGCATTATTTAATAAACGAAATTGCAGTCGAAAACTTATAAAAAGTCCATACAAAATGTATATGGCTTCGTAAATAAAAATAAATTAAAATTGACATAACTTTATTTTGATAATTTTTATAATTTATATTAAGTTTTATTTCGTGCTAAATTTATTTTGTCTTGAAGTAGAAAGAAACCTATTCGAAAGCTGTTCAGACCATTTTCAAATTATTTTCAAGAAACTTTGTTTGACGGAAAGTCACTAAGATTTACCATCCATTCGGAAATTTCATTGAATTGGTTTGGAAAATAAAATCTTATTGTTCTTTTTACAGATAATCCCCGTTTGCTGACATCTCTTAGGATCTGAGTTTTGTTCTGTTGCCAGGAAATTTAAAAAAAAATAGAGATGTATATTAAAAAAGTAAAAATATCACATTAATTATTCACTAAGATAATTGTTTTTTTTTTGTTTTTTTTTTTTAATTAACTTTTTCAGGTTTATTACCTCGTTTTGGTTTGTTATCCGATAATCCGGCACCATCGAATTCACGAACGTGCCGGATTATCGGAATTTTACTGCATTTCTTATTATATTACATATTACTTACCTTATAAATGTGTTAACATATTAGTCTTAATTATAATATCTAAATAATTTATATAATAAAATAGTAATAGTTATCAAAAAAACAAAATTTAATGTCCGTAGCAACATTTCGAGAAAGAAAAAGTGTATGATATATATAGTAATAGCTGTTTACATTTTTATTATGAGATTATATTTAATATTCTTAAAACCCTATTTATATTACTGAATTGTACATCCCAGTCAAAAAAAAAACTATTAATAATATCTGTTTTTATCTTAAAGGTTCGTAAGTTTTTGGCCAGTGCATGTAGGTGTGTGCGTCTGTGTATTTGTTTACTAAGGCATAATAAGTTTTTAATTTTTATTCGGTAATTTTTTCTAATTAATCTCTATTTTCGTTGGCGAGGGGTTTCGGCCTCCAACACTTCCTCAGTTACGCTCTGATACAAATTACTCTCCGTTATTACTCAATTCAAATCTGTTCATTACGAGGCGATGAAGCGGAATAAGACAGTATCCAGAGCTGCCTAATTGCTTAATCAGCCACGGGGTGGCGTACGCAGCAGTGAAGTGGCAATTGAGTTATTTTCAAATGGTGTTGAATGATCTAAGGGTCGAAGTTCAATACTCAGCTGTCACTTAACAAGTGATATTTAATGCGTAACTCTTAAACCCAACCCTTCTCCTTATCTCCTCTCAATTTCACTGCATTGATCGTAAAACTAATTCGCGGGGATTTATTTTGAGTTCAGTGTCGTCAATTGGAAAACAGAATCAGGTTACTACGCTGTGGTTAATTGTTTGAAAGAATGAACGTATATGAATTAAATGAAACCAAAAGACATGTATTAGGATGATTGTGAAGCAAGAACCGCCTAAATGAACTTAGAGACTATTATGTTACAACAATTATACTTAACACTGTTACTTTTATTATTATTTTCCAAGAGAAATTTCGAGAAAAATCAACTATCTTCAGATTTACAAATAATTATAAGAATTTTCCATTCTGTTTTCTTTCATAATCTATCAAATTGATTTATTGACAATCACATGCAAATTTACATTGTCTTTTTCCATCTAAAAAAAATCCAACTCATGATTTCGTCTCGCCGCCATTCGAATATGTCGAAAGAAAGTATTTTCAAGTTTTCTTTCCTTCCCTCTTCTGAAGGAGAAAAAAAATTGCTTTAGTATATATATAAAGGAGAGTTTCTTGTTCATAAATATACGTGTTAATTTCAGGAAGACGCCTTCACTCGTTCAAAAGTTATTAGGGAGATATTTACTTTTCTTACCTTCGAAAAATAGGATTTTTATTTGTGTTTGTTGTGAATGAATACTATAAAATAATTGATTTGATCAATGTGAATGACTGAATGAAATATAAGATATAAACGATTTTATCATACTTTAAATGTGATATTTTAGTTTTAAAGACGATAATGATTTGTTGTTTTTATATTTTGATATAATCTTTTTAAATTCTCTTTTTTATCAAACTAGACGTTTTTTAATAAAATAACATTGATTTTTTTAGGCTTCTGAAAGACGCTTTATATCCCCGGTTTGTCTGTCTATCTGTGGACATATATCCCACAATGCTTCGCAACGGCTTTTGTTAGCTCAGTTGGTTAGAGCGTCGTGCTAATAACGCAAAGGTCGTGGGTTCGTTCCCCTCATGGGCAATTCTTATTCTTCATTTTTTTTTTTTTCCATTTAAAATCTTTTCACAGTTTCTCAACTTAAATTTTTTTTAAATCATTATTAGCAATTCAGTCTATTAACAAGGTTTGAGTTAAGAATGACGATTATTCCATATAAATAGGGATGATAGCATGGGGTCGCAAAGAGACTCGCGCTCGCATTTTTTTAGACCACCCCGGCACAGTCTGTTCTAAAGCAAAGGTGACTCAGAAGCTGTTGCAAAGCACTGTGATTACTAATCGCTATTCTACCTTGCTTTAAATATAAAATAAGATATATTTAAATAGTATTGAAGAAAATGTAAATGTAAATAAAAGTCCTATTGACTGAAAATCACGATATGAATTCCTGAGGTCCTTATATATACAATTTCCTAAATGATAAGGGTCTCATTCCCTTTGATTTTTGATGAGGAGTTATTTACACTCATTGCCAATCTACTCATTGCCAAAAAAATTAGCGACACAGAAGGAATGATCCAGGAACGACAAAACTCGGTATACGGTACCGTCACAGGTAGTTGTGCCACTGATTGCAGTTGGGCTGCGATTGTCCGCTGAGAATTGCGACCAGAGGCGTTAGTATCGCCATGGCTGTGATCATGTGAACATACATCTTATGACCGCTGTGTATAATCAGTATGGTTGTTGAGTGCAGACCTTAGCATGTCTGAACGACGCACAACTGAGTTTTGAACAACTGAAAGGGTTTGAGAAAGATCATATCGTTCTGTCGAATTAGCTGCCACCTGAACCATTCCTGCGACTCATTAAACTCATTAAAATCTCATTAGCAACAATGACAACAATCGCAACAATTGTTATGAGCAACAATCACATTTATAATAATATAATTGATACTGCCTTAATTTTCTTATTTTTATAGACGTATCAGAAGACGTTGCGAAGCATTGTGATTGGTTTACTAATCGCTATCCCTACCTTGTTTTAATAATGACCAAGTTTTTAGAGATTTTATAAGAAATGTGTTGCGTATCTAAATTCCAAGAGAGATCCTGAGTAAAGGAGATATCTAACTATTTGAAAGAATGCACCTCCTGAAGGGCACGTTTTTGTAAGTGACAGAAAATTCTCTTTGCAAAGGATTTGTTTTGTTTTGTTTTTTGACGGAAAAACATATACACTGATTTCGAGGCATTTAATTTCCGGCTATTTAAAGACAATCAAGATTCAAGGTGGTAGAGTGATTATTGAATATTTTCCTTGAGATCCTTAGCAAAGAGAAAAGTTCATTCGCATAGAACATGCATTTATTAGCAGGAGAAGTGAGATTGAGATTGTTAATGAATAGATTGAAGAGAAGGGGGGGGGGGGTAGATTGGAATCTTACGGTAATCCTTTGGATGTGGAAAACTAGGAGGAAGAACAGTCACTTATTATCCGCGCGCTCAAAGATGAACCTCCCAGAATGCAACGCAGATTATAGATTGACCTTTCCTGACTTTTCGTTAACATTCAAGTGGAAGAGAAAATGGCGGCAATTCCTTCTTGATATGCATATCAGCAACAATTTGACGAATGACGTAACAATCGAAATCGTCAGGTGAACTCTTTGGAGACAAACGAGGCCTTTTTCTCCCTGGCATTAGTAGCAATGGCGACTGTACAATTCTCTTCACCGTTGACAAACTCACTCCAGTACATTCTGCAGTGACCTTCAACGCATCCTTTTAACTTTTCAAATCGTTGTTGGGCGATACATCTTCTAGAAATCGACGAGCAACGTTAAGAATAATTTCCCTAGCTTGACTGTTGATAACTCTTCCTCGTCGAAATGTTGATTGTAAACCAGCGACCGCCATTTTCTCTTCCATTTGAATGTTAACGAAAAGCCAGGAAAGGTCAATCTACAATCTGCGTTGCATTCTGTGAGGTTCATCTTTGAGCGCGCGGATATTAGGGTTAGTTGATATTGGCAATTAGTTAGATAAGAAGATTTCGGTTCTCATGTGGGTTTCGTTGATGGTGACGATCCGCGCTGGGCAGGTTTTCCCGCGGTTATCCCGTTTCCCCTGCATTTTTCACACCTTTCTCAGTCTTTCTCTGTCTGTCCTTCTTTCCATAGGATAGCACAATAGAGTTTTCAAGTCGTGGTGCTCGGCTGTCTAGCCACCCACGCTCACCACATTACATTACATTACATTACATTACATTACATTACATTAGATAAGAAGATAGCCATGACAATTGGAGGACCTCTAATTCCCAAATGCTCTAGTTTATTAAGTAAGATGTCAATATTAATTAAATCAAAAGCTTTCTGGAAATCAAGAAATAAATCTAAAACAATGTGCTATTTGTGATGAATTATGTTAAATCAATTAGAGCTGTTGCGATATTTGTGTAAAACCGTGTTGCTGTTGAGCAAGTAGTTTTTTCCGTGATATGAATGTAGATAACCCAAGACAAAGATTTTCAAAGACTTTTATGAACGTATTATCAAAATCATGGAAGTAGACGATCCCGTATTTTCGTGATTTCACGTAATTTACGCGAGAATAGTCTCTATCCATGTCTTCTCACAAAATATTGAAATATTTAAATGAATTATAATACGGGGAAATGCATGAGACTTTTACTACATTTTAATACATTTTTAATAAATTGAAATCAGTCAATAAACAAACAATAAATTCATTATGTAGCATTTTCCTAGTGACAGACATTAAAAATACTAAATTTCTTGAGACCTGCTGAAGAGGCTAATGGCGAGACCTCGAGAATTTCGGAATTCTCGCGCAAACGTGATCGTCAAAATAAATGTGTTAGACAATATTGTAGATATAGGACGATAGTTGACTGAATCGTTCACGATTTCCATAGTGGAATAATTTTAGCCTTTTGAAGGAGAAAGGGAAGATTCCTTCTACGGCTGACATATTGAATATGTGAGCTAGAGGAAGAGAGATTTCATATATGATTTTTTTTAAAGAAGATTAGGGAAGACTTTATCAGGTAGCGTAAAGATTTTTGTTGCGTAAAGACTTAATGGTATATTCCACTTCAAGAGGGAAGGTTGGAAATAGATAGGAGGAGGAAGGAGTTGGGTTGTGAGGTACAGAGATATTATTTACATCAAGAGAAGAAGAGGATGAGTGTGGAAGTAGCTTATTCAGAAAATGATTTAAATTTTGAGTGGTATCATTGGGATTATTCTCGGTGAGAAGATGAGATGGAAGCTTTTCTTTAATTGAAGTTGATAATAGTTTATTTTAATATTTTTCCATTTCTCTTTAATAGAAAGGCTACCATTAAATGCATTTTCATAGAAACAAGTTTTGGCTGATCTAATTTTTAATTTTAAATTGTTTTGGAGAATTTTGAGATGTTGAAGTTTGTCAGGGGTGGGGTTTTTTGGTAGGTTTTTATTAAACCTATTTTTTTGGCGAATCTCTTAAGCAGAGCCAAGGAAATCCATGGATTTTTATTTATATTAAAGGTATTGTTCTTAGGAGTGCAGAGAGGCGGAAACCTTTATTAAGTCCAGTGAAATAAATTTCTAATTAGAATAAGTATTAAGTAAATAATAATTAAAATAAATTTATCCAATTTTACATAAAAAACTTTTATTATATATTTCTTTTTTTTATTAAAATGCTGAATAATTTAATTATTGAAAACAAAATTGAAGAATTTGTTTTATACAACAACTAGCCTGCTACCGTCGCTTCGCTTCGGAAGCCTGCCCTGGCACATAGCCAGGATTTTTGTTAAAGGGGGGGGGGGGAATCCATTACATTAAATTTTTTTAAGTGACTTTGCTTTCTTTAAATGACACTTTAAAAAGTAAAATGATCTTAATACTAGAATCTACGGCCAGAGTATGCTCTTTGAATGTCATCATTTACATATACATACTTGAACACATATACTTTCTTTTCTTTTTTTCTTCCCTGAAAGGGAAGGGGGGGTCCGGATCTCCCCCCCCCCCCCGGCTACGTGCCTGTCTTGCATAAGTAAAGTAACAAAACGCTTTATTTATTTAGCAAATTACTAATGAGATAGGAAATGGCATTTCAGACTGCTTAACATAAGTGTATTGCGGGTTGCCGCCACACACTTCATTTCCTCCTTGCCCCCCCCCCCCCCAGTTTATTTTTATGCTTTTTACATTGTGTGCACTACTGAATCTGAACCTGCCTACACGCCAAATTTCAAGTTTGTAGCATGTTAAGTATACTAAACATGTTGAACGGATACACACACATATCCACAAATTTCCCTTTTATATTTTAGATTATAGATAATGTAAACTCTTTAAATTTGATAATTATTTTAAATAAGAAAAATTTCATTTATTTTTTTTTTTTAATTTCATTGTGCACTAATTACTGAAGAGAAAAATGCAATTAATGCAAAAACAAAGCTTATTGTTTGAAGAGTTTATACAATTTGGCACTTCTAATGCCAGTGAGACAATAACAAATCTTTTGAGAAATGATTTCTACCTCTGACGCCAATTCAAGCCTCGTTTTACGGTTTTATTATTTACAAGTAATATATTGTTTGCGTAACAATTGCAGACAATTTTATTTTTCCCATTTGATATATTGAATATTCATATGCCCTTCCCTCTCAAAGAATATCATATATTCAAAATGTTATTAAAGTTTGATTATTAATCTTTATTAATGATAACAAGAAGAATTTTTGAAAATGGTATGTTCCAATCATGGTATTGAGTATATAACACCTTTTTCATTCCACTTATCTGTTGCACTTTTAATGTTTTTTGTAATAAAATTGGTTGTATTATTGGAAGAACATGTTAATTTAATGTCTATCAGATGCAGGATTTTTTGTAAGGCTGGAAAAAGTGTAGGATGAAAATCAATAGAAATAAAATTGTTTTTGGTTTTTCACTTTTTAAATTATTGTAAATATTATGAAGGGATTATTGGAAATTCTTCATAATAAATTTTGGCGGATAATCGTTATCAATAAAAAATTTAAACAGCTTTTTTAGTTCATGTTCAAAGAGATATTTTCTATTGTTGAGATTAAAGGCTCTTTTGTACTGCCATCGTGATAATATTTTTCTTGAAAGATGTTGGTGAGTTGGATTGAAAGTTTAGTGTAATCTCATCATTAGAAGGTTTTCGATACACTGATGTTATAAATTCATGTTTATCCACTGTAATCAGAACATCTAGGAATGGAATTTGTAGATTGGTTTCTTTTTCTATTTTAAATTTATCTTCGTGAATTGATGAAAAAACAGAAAACATGACATCAATATTTTCATTAGAAATATGGAAAATTAAATCATCAACATATCTCATATAAACAATAGGTGTCTCACATAAACTATGATATACAAAAAAAAAGTCAATCCATTTGAGGAAGGCAGTCATTTGAGGACTGAGAACTTGAAAAAACAGGGGTGAAAGGGTATCAGGGTATTAGGCCTTATGGCCGGCCTTATGTGATCCTTTTTTTAGTATTTTGAGAATTCAGCTCTTCGGAAATATAGTTACTTAAAGCCGATAATAACGAGGTCAAGCTCTGCCAACACTGTTGTAATCTTTCCTCCCTACCCCCACTTTACCTTACACCCTTTCTCCCCTATTTTTTCAAGTTCTCATTCCCAACGCCTGAGGTGACTGCCTTCCTCAAATGGATCAATGTACATTGATGATTTAATGATCGTGACCATATTGGAGCAAAAAACAGAAGTGATCGGAGTTACACGACTGTTTCACATACGAAAGAAACTGGTCATACGTGTGATTTTTCTAATACCAAAATTATTGAAAAAGCAGAAAATGACTTTTTACCAAAATGTATAGTGTCGGTCATTATTTATGAATCCACTGATGCATACAATGACCAAGTATCTATTAAACAAATATATCAATATGGATATCCTATTCGTAGTAAAGACTTACCTGATTTGTAATAAAAGTTCTTAATTCAGAGTTAACTAGATTTATTTTATAATTTCTTAATTTGTTAATTTGGTAAAATTAATATATTTTTGGTTAGATATAAAAATAAAAATGTACAAAAATACGTAAAATCACCTTTAATTTTTAAAAATATTTGATGTCATTTTATTAAAGGTTTATTTTAATTTTAAACGTCATTTTTATTTTTTATTTTATTTTTATTTTTTATTTTATTTTTATTTT
>JAFIDM010000004.1:39343904-39356235 GCA_023159025.1 Thereuonema tuberculata | reverse complement strand
ATTTTTATTTTTTATTTTATTTTTATTTTTTATTTTATTTTTATTTTTTATTTTGAAAATTCATGTTATTACCTTAAAGTCTTTAATTTTGTCATTTTATTAGTTTGTATAATTTTTATATAAAAATTTTTAAATTTTCTTTGTCACATGCAAGTTTTAAGTCAAAAGAAAAACTTTTAGAAGTGTTAATTTTAAATGATTAAAACCTTATTGTATTTGGTGTTATTAGAAAATGGAATATTCCAAGTTTGATAAATTTTCTCCATTTGTGTTGACACACGGACGTTAGAGTCATCTTCCCTCCAGACAGTGGCTTCATCTTACTACGTCAGAAGATTTCATTGGCTCAACAGCTACGGGGTTACCTTACCCCTGTCTTCCTTTCTTTTTCTATATAAATTGATGTCTCCTGTAACATTGAGAAAGTTAAACAGGATAGTTTAACGAAACATGTATGTATTTTCTTTATTGTGAATTAAATTGTTCAAAAAGAAATAAGGTGTGTTCGGCAGTCCTTTCAATGTTATTATTATTATTATTATTCTAATATACAAAAAATTATATATGATTATTTTTATTGTTTAAAAATGTTCATTTTCTAAATATTTTTATTCGTATAAAAGTCCTAAATAAGACAGAACGTTACAATATTATTTTTAGTTCGGTTAAAACAGGATATACGGTGCTCCTCAATCAGATGCGTCGGAAGGATACGTGGCGGAGCGAATTAGCCTAAGAAACAACTTACATGCTATTGAGTTCCGGAGGAACGAATCGTCGATTCCGATTAGCTGTAGGTTAGAGAAGTTAGGTCTACATAGCTGCAGGATGTATCTTTAGGTAAATTTCGAAAAAATTTTGTCCCTTTCTAATTTCTTTCCGATTCCGAAAGTAGTTCCAAAGCGGCCATTACCTCCGAGGTGCACCGTATTCCCTGTTTTTACCTTTAGTTCTTTACAATAGTTTACAAAAAGTTTTTAGTATTGCAGATAAAAAAAAATACCAAAAATATCTTTCACGTTAATACTCTTATTAACGTGTATTATTGATGATTTCGTATTATCTTAGGCGGAAGGATACTTTACGTCATTTCGTAAGGCATCCACAGAAACTTGACGTCTACAAACTAGTTGACGGAATAAGATATAAACTAAAGAAATTCTGAATTTCTTATCTGCAGATTCTTACAATGAATTTGAAAGTTTGGTTTAAAAAATAACTAAGTTGCAAATACTCTCCCCAAAATGTAACAGAACTTACTCTTTTTTTTTTAATTTTTATCCCATCGAAAAAAAAAATTAAAAATAAAAATAAATAAATAAATCGATACATAGTTTCTTTAAAATCAGAGCAATGAAAGCTCCCTCACTGATAAAATGTGCGAAGCTTTAGAAAAAAATCATTGCTGGAAATCTTTTGAGATACAGTAGAGCCCCGAAAACTCGGCCTAATGTGGATCGAAGGGTGACCGAGTTTGTGAAACTGCCGGGTTATTGGGAAAGGTGTTAAAAAAGAATAAGTACGATTTTTTTTCGCCATAAAATACTTTTATTTGTTGCTTGAGAATACAACAGTTTACAAAGAATGATAAAACTCAAACTTAAACTCAAGAAAACCAAAAACAAGATAAAAGCAGCACCTGAATAAATTAAATTGCCTTTCTGAAGCAATTTATCGGAAGGAATTGGGAACGGCCGTTTCGTCCTTATTGGGACTCATCAGCTCAATCCACCTTCCCCGATAAAAAGACTCAGAAAGCAGGGATATATTTGGTGGCCACCGCAACACCTGGCACTGACCCCAGAAAACAAAAAAGGCAAGAAAATTAAAATGCGTGTTATTTTACACGTCCAATATATCCCTGCCTTTTTGAGTCTTTTTATCGAGGAAGGTGGATTGGGCTGATGAGTTCCAATAAGGACGAAACGGCCGTTCCCAATTCCTTCCGATAAATTGATTCAGAAAGGCAATTTAATTTATACTGCTTTTATCTTGTTTTTGGTTTTCTACCTAATACAAGAAATGTATATAAATGTAACTTGTAACGGGTCTCCGCGCGGGGTTTTTCCGCTCTGCCAGGGGGTGGTCGAGTTATCAAGACTGCCGGGTTATCGAGTGCCGAGTTTTCGGGACTGTACTGTATACATTGTAATGGTGTTTGTCAGAGATTCTTTGGGATCGACAGACAAATTCTGGAAATGAACTGAATTAATTGATTAAATGAGAAACATTGGTTTTTATAATACAGTCTTAGTATATTTACATAGTGTGATTTGATTGGAAGATTAATTAAAATATACAGAATGATTGGATAAAAACATAACGAACTTAAATTCATTAACTAATTAAACGGCTTCAAGGGTCATTTCACATCAGATCACCTGAAGAGTTCATCACACCATCACAGATTTTTATGAAAATTTATTAGCATGTAAAAGGTCATAAGATAACACATTCTGCAAAATATGGGATTTTTTGGTTAAATATTTGCCGAGATATGAATTTTTGAAGTTTTTTTATTTTTTTTGGTGCCACTCCCCTTTTTTGACGTATTTTCTTGAATACCTCATCTCCTAATCAATCGAATGAAACCAAATTTGTTTTACATATGTATTTTTTTATGCTGAATCCAAAAATTCCAGTGAAATTAGCCTAGGACTAATAGTTTTGTAGTAATAGAAAGCATTTAAGCATTTAGGAAAAAATTTAAATGGCCATGTGGAATTACTTTCAAAAATTTGAAATTTTAACCCATGTCCAAAAAAGGTCTAAATAACTGAAAAAAAAAATAATCAAGAGTGTGTTTTGCTTCTGAGCTTGGAAAATAAATCACAAAGTTTGTATTCTTTTCGAATCGCGTAAAGGAATATCCAACAATTATTACTTTGTCACTGCATATTTATTTAGTAAATTCAAGTTATCCCTTGCCTTAGTCGTAGCTCTGTAAGCAGTAACTCTCACTATATAGCCAAGTAAAAACCCATATTTTCAAACTGATTTAAACTGATTATAGTTTGAAAATACGACGATTCAAACAGAAAATTCACCCGTTTCAATCGCAGCGTAATAATCCAAAATGTTACTGAAAAAAATACAGGCCTTTTCATTAACTTAATTTTCTTTAATAAAAGTGTTTTACTGAGGTGTTACTTAAAATATTTTCAATAAAAATTAATTTTTTTTTGTCAATAAAAAAATAAAAAATACTAAACTACTGTTATTATACATCGTGTTCAATAAATTTCAAAATTATTAACTAATAGTTATTCAGGACAAAATATCTAAAGCATCCATTTTTTTCCGGCTTTCTTTTCAAAATAGTTTCCGTATTTTTGGTTTTGAATCATACAATTGTTGAAAGGGGGAAAGGATTTTTACTTTCTGTTTGAGGCCGGATACGTTTTAGGGGTTGAGTTTCCTACCAAAATTTCACTAAAGTAAATTGTATGATTCTACAATTGTGTGATTCGAAACAATTCGAAAAAAAAATTTTTTCAGTTACTTTTAAAAATTTAAGATTTTAGCCCAAGTCTGAAAAGGTCTAAAGTTGTCCCTAGGGCCATTTAAATTTTTTCCTAAATGCTTAAATGCTTTCTATTACTACAAAACTATTAGTCCTAGACTAATTTCATTGAAAGTTTTGGATTCAGCATAAAAAAATACATGTGGAAAACAAATTTGGTTCCATTTGATTGATTAGGAGATGAGGTATTTAAGAAAATACGTCAAAAAAGGGGCGTGGCACCAAAAAAAATAATAAAAAACTTCAAAAATTCATATCTCGGCAAATATTTAATCAAAAAATCGCATATTTTGCAGAATGTGTTATCTTATGACCTTTTACATGCAAATAAATTTTCATAAAAATCTGTGATGGTGTGGTGAACTCATCAGGTGATCTGACGTGGAATGACCCTCAACGTAAAAGTATTTAAAAATAAATAGAACATCAGTAATTAGGAAATAGAAAAAAAATGTTTTAAAATAAATAACGGTTAATGATTAAAATGAATAAAATATAGATAAATAATTTCTACAAAAATACAAATAAATGATTTCTAAAAATATTTACATATAAACTGCTACAATATAGTCTGCTGCATGTTTTAAAAAAAAAAAATGTAACGTAAAAAGTAAGGCATTTTTGTTACTCCATTACTAATCAAAGTGATTCAGTTAAAGTTACTCCATTACAAAAGTAACGGCGTTACTGAACGTTAACCACAAAAGTGACTATTACTATGAATGGCTTTACTAATAACGCGTTACTCCCATTCCTGGATTCTTATATATCTCTTCTGAAAATACAGTCGGACCTCTATTTAACGAACCTCTATTTTGCGAATTTCTCTATTTTGCGAACTTTTCTTTGGAACCAAGAACATTTTGCTAATTGCTTCGTAAAATAACCTCCAAATAGCGAAGTGCATTTTCTATTTAACGAACTTTTTCGTGGTATCTATTTTTTTTTCCTCCTTGAAATGTTTTTATTATTAATATTCCCTTAGAGGTATGAAAGAAATGTGGATACAGCTGAGGGAAAAAGAAGAAATTGTTGATGATGTGCTGATTGATGATTATCTTTCACTTGATTTTGAAGTTGAGACCTCGGAAACACTAACTGAATCGGATATTTTGGACAGTGTGAAAAATAAAAAAACAATACAGCAATGAATTGCGATGAAGGTGAAGATGATGAAAATGGAAATGATCATGATGCGAAAATCAAAAAACCTTCATATGATGAAATGCTAAAATCATTTGCAACAATCCGACGCGGATTACAATTTGAAGAAAATACGCCTGAAGGGGTTTTTGGTGCATTGCAAAGATGCGAGACGTACTATGAGCGAAAACACTTTTTCAAAAAAAAAAAAAACTCAGACAAAATTAGCAGAGTAATAGTAAAATTTAAATACGCATGTGGTAATGTATGCTTTATGTCATTAAAATTATTACTTTTTTAATAATATTTATTGTTTATGTATTTTAAATCTGTTTTATGTAGTCTAAAGTAATTTTAAAAGGTGGATCTATATTTAACGAATTTTCCTTATAACGAACTTTTTTTCGGGATTTAGCGACTTCGTTAAATAGAGGTCCGACTGTATATGTTTTATTTCACTGTTATAAGCAACGTAAGAACGAAATACGATTAAAAATGCGGTTGATCAATACTGTACATAAATACTAGTCTATGAATAAATATAAATTTATTCGTAAAGAATTTTTAATTTTATATTCCGGTTTTAATAGGAATAATTAATTATATTTTTAAATCATTACAAGAAACTGAACAAGAAACTGATAAATATTTTTTTAAAAAAAACATTTAGAGTAATTTTAATTTACCATGATTGAAAACAGGTTCATTAAGTAATATTAAATACATTTTTGTATTTAACAAACTGAATTCATAATTAAAAAAATAAAATACAAATAATTTGTGTAATTTGTTTGAATCCGTTGTATTGACGTCACATTGTAATTCCTTTGTTGACATCCAGGAGGCGCCACCTATTGATGTGACTGCAGAGATGAGAGTGATGTCATCGATGTAACCAAAACCGGCTGATATGAAAACAAACTGATATTTTCTGGATTTCTGTTAACTTACAACTTGTCAGCCGTTTCCGATTGGATTTACGGAACCCCGGATACGCAGTTAATCCATCTAATGATTGCGTTTAAAGGAGATTTAAGCAGTTGTCTGTGTGTCTCATTGGCGAAAGATAACATCCTTAAAGAAGATGGTCTCCAAAATAAGGTAAAAACAATAATAAAACAAATTACTTTCTCTTTATTTATTAATTTTATTTTCATATTTTGTTAATCTTAACTTAATGAATTTAATAGATGATTTAATTTTTCAGATGATCTTTTTTCTCACCATGTGCTCGTGAATGACTTCGTAGTACAGTTGTTTCACACTTATTAGATCGTCAGCTACAACTAACAAACAGTCTGACTTCAAAAAGAGGAAAATGATTCAGGAATTCTTTGTATCGACCATGATTTTTTTTTTTATTTATTTTATATTTACAATATATTTTCATTTTCTTTGATAAAGTCCAAATCTTATACAAATATTTAAAAATTCGTAATTCGATTTAAAATTCAATGAAAATGATTATTTTATAAAAAAAAAAGAATTACTGGAAATGATTCTTTAATATCAGCTTTTGTTACTCATCTTTTTTTTTTTTTTAATATACGATCAGTCTCTTTAATAATAGTTTAATTTTCTATGATTTTTTCTGAGGAATGAGAGGAGATCAAGAAAACGTTCACAAGGTAAATGATTAGAAGAAATTAAATGTTTTGTTAGATTCGATTGGAAAAATTCTGCATTCGACAGAAAAAGAACTAGAAAAAAGAAACATCTCATTCTCTAATGAAAAATAGTTGAAAAATACAGGATAAAAGTGTTTTCAATAAACTATTAAGTTTACAAAGTAGATAAAACAAGTGAAAAAGTGAGATACATACAACGTTACCATCGTATTCACTTTTTGAATATTTACTTGAAAAAACCCGTAGATCAAAATTTTATTCAATTTTTTCTTAATTTGTATTTTCAAATAAATAGTACAAGAATACAATCTACAATAATAATAATATAATGGTGAGATTAGATAGGGGGTGGGTCATCGAAGATCCTGACGTACAGTTGAGTCTCCTAATCACAGGCGTATATAGAGGATGGGGCGAGGGCCCCCCCCCCTCCAATCGCAAATCTCAAATCGTATAAAGTGGGTTTCTATTTTTTTTTTTTTTTCCAGTTTTTGGTTGAAGCAAGTTGAAGAAATTTTGTACCCCCCCCCCTTTCCTCCCAAATTTTGGAACAGACTGTTATTTTTTGGTTATTATTAGTCGGCTTCCAAACTTGGTCCTTTCTTAAATAAAATCCTATATATTGCTTCAGTGGATTTCAGTGGATGGCGCGAAAGCGATGCGGGGCACAGCCCTCTTACAAAGTTGAGGGCTATAATATTAAAAACCCATGCTTATTCTTATGTAAATCCTATTGTATCTTCCACCTTTAAGACATTACTGAAACAGACAAACTTTTTAGTTGCCCATCGATAGGCCTGGTGGCGCATCCAAGATTATGGTCATTTAAAGAGCTGCATTTAAAGCTGTATCCTCACGCGCATCTTTTTTCTTTTCTTTTCAAGGTTTTCTTCTCGTTCTTTCTTTATTTTTTGGGTTGGGGGGGGGGGGGGCTTGAGTCCCCTCCAACCAGTGGATGGGCCTGGGCCGATGGCATTGACTTTGTAAACTTCTAATTCATCCTCCTATTCCCGGATTTCGGATTATTCGGTGAAAATTCTGGATAACAGGAATCATAGTTCATTTTCCCGGAGATGGATTGTAGTTCCCCGGACGTTCGCCAGTTAGCGCTTCCTAAGACAAAGCTCAGGTCCATCCTCGTTAAGTAACGAGAAACTAATCTGTCTTTTTATATTAAAAGAAAACAAGAACGCATATTCATAGAAAGCATGTATATTAGGAACACAAAAAGTAGTAATTTAAATAGAAATGATGGGATTCAAGTGAATGAAAGGATAACAAGAATGGCTAAGGAAATAGTCAGTAAAAATTGTGAAAGTTGTAAAAACAAAGTAAAATTAGATGTATTTAATGGTTAATGATTTGTACTACTCTTAAATTATTGTAATTGTTTTAATAGCAATTGTTTTTTAACAATCGATGTAATATTATATTCACGTAGTCTTCCTTAATTGTTATTTAAATTCTTTTTTTATTTCGTTACAATTTTAAGCTGAAGAAGAAGAGACGTGTTATATCTCTTCGAAAATTTCTTTGAATAAATGTAAGTTTTATCGCATTTATTTATGTGAGTATGTTGTGGATTTATAATAATAGTTCCAGAAGAGAAGAAATTAGGAAGAAATATGGAATAAATACTTATAAGAACGCATATTACTAAACAGAACAAAAATTCACTGAGCTATTTTTGGTATTTGTACTGGGAATCGGAGACAGTACTGTTTCGAGTTTTATTGAACTCTCATCAGTCCGATCCGCCCAGTATACCTAGCTCAGTGAAATGGGACAATATCCGAAACGGACAAACATACAGAACAATGACCCCTCAATTAAGAAAACATCAAAACTAATTAAGAATAAAAAGGATGAATAATTAATCCCCAATAGCATTCAGCTTAGCATGTAAAGGATTAATTCATTAAAAGGTTAGTAAAAATGAATGAAATTTAACGTGTGTTAGAACAATTTTTACGTTAAAAAATTTTTAATGTAAAAATTGTTCTAATGCATGTTAAATTTCATTTTTAGTCTTTGTTATGGTTGTGTTATTTCTTTATGCTATTGCAGTTACTTATGATCCAATATTTATAAGTAATTGTATGTAAAATAGCAATTATATTAAATCACGTTTACTATGGTTCACTACACCCGTAAACTATCTACTATACATGTAGACGTAAACATCTACACATTTACTATAGTTACTATGGTTACTGTACAGTTAAATGTTTTATTCGGAAAAATCGTACTTCCTGTTTTTTTTGGAAACTCTTCTCCTAAATAAAAAACCAAGGAGAAATCGATGCTCAATTCTATTTGTTTTATATAAAAGCTAGATATAAACCCCCAACAATTATAAAATTATAAAATTATAATTGTCTATTATTATAAAATTATAAAATTGTCTATTATTATAAAATTATAAAATTGTCTATTATTATTATTATAAAAGCTATTTAGAATTTAAGGCCTTAAGTGTCTAAATATTCTTTCTTATGATTTACTTAAATGACGTCAAATTTATTTCCTTTATTTTTTAAAAGTAAAATAAAATATATTAACATTTACTGACTAATAAAAAATGCATCCAGAACATTCTAAGTCCATATTTCTAAGAAATGTAAATCAATGAAGCTTTTTTAAATTTTAAATATGATTTTATGTCTTCCTTATTCTATGGATTTATATTAATAAAAAATTAAATAAAAAATAGCCAATTTTTTTATTTACAAAAATAACTAATTTCCGGAAACTTCTAATGAGACATCATGTTGGGATTTCAATATTTTTTTTTTCTTTTTTGTTTTAATTTTATTCTGTTGCCAGAAATTAATCGAATTTTGTCTCCAAGGAGCTTCTTTTGTTCAGTGCAAAAAAAAAAAAAAAGTGCTTTATTTAATCCTAGCACGAGATTTTAAATAATTTAACGTATTTTCTCCGAATAAATGGAACTTACAATTAAAAACTGTATATAAAAAACTTAAAATCATTAATTATATCATCATAATTAATTATATAAACTTAATGATTTTAAGTTTCTTAGAAACAGTTTTTAATTGTAATTAATTATATAATTTGTTTATTTAATTTTATTTAGTTAATTTTATTTAGTAACTATGAAATCTACTCATTACAAATCTGATCAATGACATTCATTCATTAATAGACTAAGCTTAAATTAGATTTTTAAATCAACAATACATTTTCTGCTTAATTTCTTTTAAAAGTTAGATTAAAAAACAAACGAATTAGAAGTTTTTTAATCAAATACTATGTTGTTTATCATCGTTTTTAATTGAAGAAAGCACTTCGTTCCCGAGTTTAATAAGAACAACTTCGTTTTTAAATTACCTCTAAAAATTTTCTGGAATTCGAGAGTAATAAAGTTCGGTGTTATTTCTGTAATAAATATTTAGTGTCGCATATTTTTTGTGCGGAAGTAACAGTTTAGTAGAAAAACCTGTGAGGTGCTGCCATCTATTGAGAAACCGATGAACTTCTAGAGCAAACAAAAATAAAGAATGATTTTAAGAAGTTAAATTTAAAATAACTTAATAATTAAATAAATAAAATAAATAAATAAATAAATGTTACTTTAATTTTATTTAAATAAATGAAACAGGACAAATCCGGAAATGATAATTTTAAGTTTGGTATTATTTTAATATAAATGCATGTATCATCATATATACATCCCGCGCATTAAAAAACAATTAAGTTTTCTTTCCAAAAATACGTTTTTCACACCCACAATTGTTTAAAAAAAAAGAAAGAAAAAAATTAGCTATAAACACAGCTATTTCAAGATTTCCATTCAATTAAGAACTTCTTCGCACAATTGTTCACTAAAAATAACTGTATATTGCATTTTTAAAACCCTTCCCTCGGACCTACGGTTTGCGAAATGAAATGCAGTGTCGTGGAACTTTGTCGTGGATCATCACCCTAATTATCGTCGGTATTTGTTAACTGTCACTTAACTACTAATTGGTATTACGTAAATATCTGCACTATGATTTTATCAATGACCTGGTAAGAAATAAATTAATTGCTTTTAATTATATTTCACCACGCTCAGTTTAATTTCATTACGTTATCTATTTTATAATAAAAATAATCAAATTAGATGACAAGTACGTTTTATGTTCTTAAGATTCACATTGTATTATCTGTCTATTCGATTATCCGTCCCACCCGGATAATTGAAGTTCTGATGCAAATACAAGCATATTCGGATATATTAGCGAGTTTTCAAAGTCCATATTAATTGTGTATGAACGCTTGCGCGAATCTTACTGAATGTCAGAAATCCAATGCTTTGCTTGCGAAAACTAAGCCAATAAACTTGAATTGGATGAGATTAACAATACTGGATCATTTATATGATAGCTTTTAAAGCAATGAGATTGCCTTAGTTGTCTAATGCTTACAATTTTACGTCCAGAAGTTAGTTATACCAAACACAGACATCTACACATATGGAGGGTTGATTCCTTAAGAACCAGACACATTCGACGTGACGTCCACATTCAAAATGAGACATTCTATAGTGTCTTAGCCACTTGCCTCTATATCGAATGTATCATTTAAAGCTTATAATAATACAGTGTTTCTGATACGTCGCCAAAAAAAAAAAATCGTTTTGGAAAGATTACATTGTTGCATGCTCTGAAAGACGGACCAACTGCAGAAAGTTCAACGAACGATACCTGGCCGGCAATAAGTATAGATTTGTGGCCACTTTGGATGAGGCTTGGATCCATTTTACCGGATCAGGGCAATTTCATATCGTTCCATCGACGAAAAAGGCAGGTCGAATTTTGTGCCCCAGTATAAGGAAAGTTTTTCCAAACGTTTCATGGTGGTTGCGGGATACTGTCAACCGGGCAAAAATTGGCTATCCGTAGAATTGCCAATAATGTCAAAGTGAATGCCCAATATTCAACATGTTCTGACACCAATCTATACTCAGAAGTTAGATGCTCTATAAGGTCCTAACGTCGTATAATTCTCCATTCATAAAGATAAGGCCTCTAGCCATATTGCCAATTATCCCTCAGATTCTATAAGAAATGGAAGCCAGAACAAGAATTCGTACAATCCCCTTCAGTTATATTCCAGTAAAGTCCCCTGATGCCAGCCAGATGCATTTTTGTGGCTTTGAACTATTAAAACGGGAACTAGGGACAGACGTGCTACAATAGTTAATGGACTACGGAATGTATTTAGAGAGGAGTGGGACAAAATACCCCTATGTATTTTACGGCGTTCACTCCTGCAGTCAAAGTTACGTTGCAGGGCCATAGTCCGGAATGCTGGTGGCCATATTGAGCATAATAGGTGATGGAAGAAGGGATTTTCGTGAAGCTACGGACAGTTGAATTTATCAGGCGTAAAAGAATCAACCCTCCGTACACAAAAACATAAAAACAAATAATGTAGTTTAAGCTATCTATTAAATATCATTACTGCTCAGTTGATATGCAAACATTGTGATATTGTTTATTGATATCTGAATTGATTATTGTTTGATGCACAGTGGCAAATCTCAGTATGCTCTTCACATCATTACCCCCGCTGAAGGTTCAGTGATTGAGCTCAATATATTCTTTTTGCAAAATTTTGAGCAATCTGCGGAAAAATAAAATAAATAAATTATTGAAAATTAATTCTTTAATTTTGGGAATTTATTCCGAATAATTTATCCCTCTGAAGTCCTTGACGTTTTTCTCTTTTCTGCGCCCAGGCCTGTATTTTCAGTAGCCTTGATGAGATATACTACGAGATGTTTTATAAAACTTACGAGTTACTCTAAACAAATTTGTTGGCTTATTAATTTGTTAGTTATAAGATTTTTTTTTTGTTATTGTGAATCCCAAAATAAACACCGAAATGTTAGCCTTGCATTTTAATACATAAATACTACCATTAGCAGGAAAAAAAGTGGAAATAAAGTCGATAATTATTGATAAAAATGTTTTGACTTTATCCTAAAGCATTAACCATATATCGTTTTGCTGCCGGATATTTACCAGAT
>JAFIDM010000004.1:39262815-39318904 GCA_023159025.1 Thereuonema tuberculata | reverse complement strand
GGCATGTCTGTCGAGCACTGTATCACTTTATGGGGTCTCCGGTTCTAGGTTGTTAAAAGTCAGCCTCGTAACTGGAGATGAGTGAAGCGTCTGCAGCTTGTGTAGAAATGATGCGGGTAGATTCCGGTTGCCATATGTAGGATGTCTCGTCCTGGATGATGGAAAGTAAAACTGTTAGAGCAGTTAGGGCTTACAATTGTCTCTAGCAGTGATACTATTGGATCAAGCAGAGCCTTGGCGATATAGTGTCCTCACGATTCCAGCACCACTTCCCACCGAAATATCACTACGATCCAAAGGGCGAGCGATAGTCTACATCACCCTCCGGCTTCTCGCATGCGGTCTCTCTCGAAGTCCTGTAATTGCTCTTTGGATCTTCAAGAGTGTCTTCGAAGCATTACTAATGGTAAACTGATGTAAATCCAACAGTTCCACGAAGCAAAATATGTCCAGTATGATTCTGAGGGCCCTTATATAGACCATACAAAAGGCACTTCGTTGAGCCATGTCGGAGATGTAAGGTTTCTTGATAATGAAACTTTAATCATTTGCATATCTAATGGGAAGATAAATGCGTACGGTATTTCATTCAAATTTCAACGCTTCCTTCACCTTGCTTTTGTGAAGTCTGCCTTCAATATCTTATGTGAATTCTATTTGGATTGAATGTAAATAACATAAAGGGTAACTCCGAGGAAAGATCAATAATAATCTGTGAGTATCGGTCATTGAAGAAAAAAAAACCTGGAAAAAAATATGGTTTCTGAGATAGAACTATAGTAGCACCTCGATTATCCGACACTGTTTTACCCGGAACCTCGTTTAACCGACGTCGGTTTCCTTAATTTTTTTTTTGGTAAAGAAACAATTTCTACCCCTCCATCCCTCTTGTGCTATCTCTTCTGCGGAATTTTCGAGTTACCGACGGAGATCCGGTCTCGACAACTGCGGTAAATCGAGATTCTACTGTATTTTGATGTACAGTATTTTGAATTTGGTCTGCAATATTGTCCTTTAATACTCCACTGTTCAAGTACTGAATCAGTGTTAGCCATCAATTGGCAGTTTTGACTGTTAGGTAGTGAGATTGTACATGTATTTTTAAATATGTCTCACAAACAAACCCGATCACCTAATAGACTTCAGTATCCGCAGGAAAAAAACGTCAAGATGCACTCCGACGCGTAACACGTCTTGTTTTCACACGAGTTGCAAAGTGCATTAATGTTGACCGTGAAATTTTTGAAAATTTATTGTATTTAAATTTATCACTTTGAAGTTTTTAGCGACCCATTTGGGAGCTATTGTGATAGCGACGAAAATCGATAGCTACTGCATTTGTCCTGTCCGTGCGTCCGTCCGTGTCTTTCCACCCGTAATTCAGATCGACAACTGAATTTCACCATCGTGTTCAGAGGCCCAAATACTGTAGGAATGGGGGATTTTCAGGGGCCAAAGCCCTCCCACCCATGTTCAAGCTTGAAGATTGTTTGTTCGAATCCGTATATCTACTTCTGTTTTTCTATTAATCTTTTTTTTCTCAATGTCGGTGCATTTTTTTTTCGTTCTTATGTTATTAACTTTTTTTTTATTTTTCATTATGTTATTGTACTTTCTTTTTTTATTATTATTTTTAACTTTTTTTAATAGTATGAGTCGCCCTTAAATTTATATTCAAATTTATATTCACTTGTTAAACGTTCGTATTCACATTTTTTTTTTCTTAATAACACAGTACAACAACAAAAAATGCCACTCCTTGAAACTATGAAATATTTATGTTGTTGTGTGCGCTGAATTCGAAAATGCGTTCCATTTTTTCGTATCATGTGAGGTTTTTGTTCAGTGATGCAATCCCGCTTTCTGCCAATACTCGTCGGGTGGGTACTCCAGCGTGGTCTGATTGTGAACATAAGATAAAATTGCAGGCAGATCCTAATGGAAGTTAACGTTATATGACAGATTTCCTGTTTACTTTCTTTCCGAAATGTATATCGTTACTCTACTGCTAAATATATATTAGTAACAAGAAAATTCAGACAGAATAGTGACTTGCTATTGTGCAGAACGTTTTTACGTAAAGTTGTGTGTTCGCATTTATTGTGAGTTCAGATGTTAATTTTGTGGTTGTGAATAACAGTGCTTTTTAACAGTGAGAAGTACGTTAAACAGACTTTTATTTTGTAAAACTCATACAAACTATAAATTACAGCAACGATGTCGCATGCGATGCCCTTCTATGCTATTTGCTGTTCCTATGATATGGACAAAGCAGAAGGACCACCTCTTGAACTGTTATTTCCCAGATTGAGTGAAGGAAAATTAAAAGAGGGCATTTTCATTGGTTCTCAAATCCGGAAAATCCAGCAGGATCCTATGTTCGAGGGAAAACTCACCGAAACACAAAATGTGGCGTGGTATGCGTTCAAAGACGTATGTTCGAACTTCCTGGAAAATTACAGAGCAGATAACTACATCGAAGTTGTGGAAAATTCGTTAAGGGCATATGAGGTAATGAGCTGTATTACGTCCCTTAAAATTCATTTCCTGCATTCCAATCTTAATTTCTTTCCACCGAACCTGGGAATAGTCAACGACGAGCACGGAGAAAGGTTTCACCAGCAAATATCCCAAATGGAAAGGCGATATGCAGGAAAATGGTCTCCTAACATGCTTTCTGACTACTGTTGATTTCTTGTCTCTAAGTGTTCCGGGCCCAGCCATAAAAGAAAGTCTTCCAGAAAAACATTCTAAAATTGTAAGTTTTTAACACTTTTCTTAATATTATTTGTATGTAATAATTTTTTTTTTTTAGTTTTTAAACTCTGATATTTTATCAGTAATCAGCTCAGAGTTTTCAATAAAATGAATACTTTTAAACGCTGAATGTGGTTAAATTTTGACTCTGAAACTACAACTTTGAAAAAAAACAAAAATTTTGAATATGGTTGCCAAAGAAAACGGTATGTGATAGAGAATTTTTGACTTCAAATTCGAATTTAGGAGACCTGAATTAGTAAAAGTAACATATTTTCATTTCATTGCAGGAAAAAAGTTAAAATTTTGATATACAGTGATAATTAGTTCATTGTTTTCAAAGGCAATTTGTAGATAATTTTTGTTTATTTGTATTGGTTTGTAACTAGGTTGATCGCTAGTTGTTTATAACTTTCATGCTAGTGATCTTCAGCGCTTATGGTCCGTATTGAGAGAGAGCCCATAATATGCTCATACCGTCAATTGGTCCATAAACAAGCTTAGGCCAAATTTGAAGGAAATCCGTCCAGTTGTTTTAGTGTGATGCATGGACTATCAGATGACGAAAAAATATAATAGTGAGGCTTCGCTCAGTGGTCAAATTTAGACACGATAATTCAAACATTAAACTTAATGTTTGAGTTAGTGTGCCTAAATTTTGTATTATGGGTTGGCCTAAGTATTTTCTAATAGTCAGATAAGTAATAGTTTCTATTTTAGAATCCCTGAACCTCTATTTTAAAAGCTATTTTATTATTTTTTTTATGTTATAAGATTACCTAGTGAGTTTTTGAGTGTGATAACACTCAAATAATAATTTAATATTAGATTTTTCAATCTAATATAAAATGAAGGTGCTTTAATTTAGATTGATGCAGTTTAACTTTATAGGCCTTAAATTCTGTGAACACGATAATTAAACAATTAAAACAAATATTCGGAATTAAGAGTTAAATAGTTATTAAATGTTGATTAAAGCAGTTCAGGTCGATACAGCGCACCGAAGGCCACACATGTGATTGGTGCTGCCATCTGTAGAGAAAACATCGAACTTACATAATTTTCAGTTTTGCTAAAGTAGTCCACAAATAATCGTTGTTATATTTTGTTTTCAGAATATCAGATAATCATTTCTTTTTAGAATCATTAACAGCAAAATTATTTTGTGTTTAATGAAAAAACTTAATATAGAATTTTGTGTTTATTTTTTTGTTCAACTTTTTCTTCTTCAAAACGAAAATTGATGTTCCCCACAATCGTAGTGTACGTATTTTTTTCTTATGTGAATGAATATTAATAATTACCTGAATAATAACTTTAAAATAGAGGGTACCTGCGTTGTCAATAAATTGAGGCATTAATTTCAGCAAGATTTTACTGAAAAACTCAAATATTCTATTAAGAAATTTACTTTCTAATTTTAATTTTGGTTCCCGTTTGGAATTACAATTTTAGTAAATTAGGAAAATAAATTTAGGAAATTCACCCTAAAATTCAGTGAAAGTGTCAGGAGTTTTAATACCACTCTTAAAAATAATTCATTTTCCTATGGAATAAATACTTCAGTAGAAACATTTAAGACCTTGTTATTTATTGGGACTTCTCCTGGCTGATGATTGCCAACGAGCGTGAAACAGCTGTTCCAGGATGTCACTTGTGAAAAATTTGGTCTCACCCATTGTTGTTTTTTTTTTGTTTTTTTTTTTTGAGAAATGTCCTTACTAAGAAATTTATTTCAGTTGTAATAAGAATATTCCTACAATTGTAATAAATTGCAATTTCTTCAAGGCTTTCATTTGTCAATTCCAAGCTAATTAGAGCTCGGGTCACATGAAGGTACTGTGGGTGGCATTCCCAATGTCACATTGCGTTCTTTCCTGCATTGCTTTTCTTAGACCAGTCTCAGAGCAGAGAGCTTGAGGCCTGCTGGGAAGCATCGGGCAGCTAATGTGGCATTGGAAATACCACCCACCGTACTTTTGATGCTAACTATATGAACTAGAATCACTATTAAAACGTCCTTGCTTTTCTAAGCTTTTACAAATGTTACTAGTGTAATAGTTGAAAAGAAAGAGAAGGATAAAATGAAACTTTAGCAAGGTCTTCGGTTGCAACAGCTTATTATCAGAATCGTTTTGTCAATATATGATTTCTATAGTTTTTCGGTACAGTATTCACTTATCTCCGATGTGCTGGTACTGCATTTTAGTATATTATTCATTTGTTAACTCCACTTCGGAAATATTTGGCTTCGAAATATTTAGATCAATATAATTAATATATAGCCAATTTCTCTCTAATAATTGTTGCTCTTCTAAATAAGATATAATCTATCAACTCTACGTTTCTTTTAAAGCCACAGAATTAACCACGAAGTTCCTGAAAGAATCTAAAGTCTACTTTCTGTAATATGTTATTCCTTAAAATTTCTTAATTATTTCTAAGGAGAACAGTCAAATATAACCCTATTTGGTTCGATTACAGCCTCGTCCCACTTGTTTTCGTTGCTTGAGAATCGATTGCTCTGTAGTGAATATTGTTTACGCGAGGCAAGCGATAGCCCTAATCTAATTAACGACATTAAGCTAATTGAATTGATTTTTTTCTTAAATGTCAATTACGTGATGTAACAAGATCATAGAGGCTTTACTTCTCCTTATACAGCTTGACCACAAATTTAATTATACTGCCAAATTAGTCATATACTTGAAGATCTAATAAAATTTAAACTATAAAAGTGATATCTTTTCCAGGTTCAAGAACTAATTGTTTTTAGTTACTTCGTTTCTAATTTGTTACTTTTGTTTTTTTTGATTCTAAAGTTTTTAATGTTTATTAAACAAAAGCTGATTTAAAATTTCTTGACTTACAAACAGGAAGTGAAAAGTCTCTTAGGTCAGAGAAAAGTTTGCTTTTTGTATCGATTTCTGAAACTTGTGGTGAAAAGCCTTAAAAGGTCGTATATTTCGTACAGCCACCTGTTTAGCCATGTTAAGTAAAAAGAAGTTGTTCATAATTACAAACTACTTCACTTTGTATTTTCATTTGCTCCTTTTGCAGACGGAGTCATCTCTATTCATAATCACTTTATTCACAGAGAGAATGAGGATAGTTTAAACTTTTAGTCAAGGAAGACAAAATAACTTCTGTCCACTCCATAAAACAGAGGAGAAAGTGGGATGTGATAATCTAGTGGGTTTGAGGTATATCTTAATGAGTCGAAACAGAGTCATATAATAACAGATTTTTGCAACAGACAGAGTCATCTAGTGACAAAATATTGCAAACAGACAGAGTCATCTAGTGACAGATGTTTGTAACTTCTACAATTTTTTTCAGGACCATATCTGATTTTTCTTTACCTTATCGTTATCTTCACCTCAACCAATGTGAAGATAAAGACAAATGAAAAAGAAAAAAGTTCCATTAGCATGAAGTAAGCGAAAAAGCCAACCACAGTTTACATCTCGGCAAATATGGTAAAACAGCTTGGAAAGCTAAGCTAATATCTCTTTTATAATATAAAGCTAAGAACAAGCCGATTATTAGTTAAGTTCCTAAGCGGGCACCACCTAACAAGGAATTAACATTTTATCAAGAAGAACTATTTGAAGAGCAGAAAACATCAATTAGTGTCATTAATAATTTCGCATTTGTTTTTCGTAAAAATCATTCATAAGATAGTTTAATTTAAAATATTGTCTTTGGAAGTTAATTATACTTTTTTTTTTAAAGGACCCTAATTTAGATTTACAAAATCTTTGTTTTATTCTTAAGCTAGTGAAACTACTGATAATATTAATAGTTTCTTTGACAATACTTTTTCTTATTTCTTTAATTTATATAAGATCATTAGCGTCTTTTACATGAAATATAATTTATGTTTTTGTTAGACTGTTTATATTATATTTTGAGGGGTAGGATATTCTTGATTAAGATGTTTTACAGGAGGAGATTCAAGGTCAATAATTTTACGAATTTTAAATTTTTGGATATTGGCGTTAATGGTTCTATCAATATACAGGGTGGGCCAAAAGTTTCTATACATAAGAGAAATTAATATTTTATCTATTATTTTTTTTTAGATAATCTTCTAGAATACGTTTTTTGGCAGAGGCGTATTTGATTCTGTTTTGAAAGTAATGTCAATCATGTAGAGCATATTTTTTGAATAAAATCATTTTTTTCAAGTGAAACTTGAAGAAGCCTTGTATCAAGGAAGGAGAAACCTGTTGTAACCATTTTTTTTAAATGCACGTGTTGTCCTAGCTCATCAACGAAATCATTTTTTCAGACAAGTTTTTATTTACTCGTATGTATGGAAATTTTTAGCCCACCCTGTATAATAAAAAGCATGATTTTCATGGAATAAATGAATTTACAATGGTGAATTTATTTTTACTAATTTATTTATTTATAACATTTTGTAGAATGGATTTACTATGTTTTTATATTTGATCTGAGTTAAATTGATTCCTACTATACTGATAATTCTTGGCTGAGGTTATCAACCTGAACGGTTTACAAGGTGGATTACCTAATGTTTTCTATATTAATATCTTCTTTGCCTTGTTTCATGTACTGTTATGAGGAATTGGGGAAATTATCATTTATAGCCTATTTATAGCCAATAAATTAAAAATACGTGTTAGAATAATTATTTATATTTTTTTTCTATTACAGCATACCTCGTAAAGATACCAATATATTTAGCTCATTTATGATTGCACTAAATACTCTACGAAAACTTGTTAGTCACTGTCAGTAATTACTACTTCGAATACATCAAAAATATAACAAAATAAATCCAATTGGAAATAGTTAAATTCATTAATAAAAATAACAAAATAAAACTACATTTATGCTAATATTAATAGTGTAAACAAAGAATTTGATCCATAGTCCAGCTCAGATTTTTTGTGTCAGCCAACTAGTAATACGTTGTAAATATTCTTTCTAATAAATCGCCGTAAGAATGAATTACAATTAGTGTTATTCGTTATTATGGCGACCTAATAGAAAGAAAGCATACACCAATTTTGTTCTTAGCCAACTGAGGAAGGTCCAAAGAAATCTGAAACATACTGTCGGTCAATTCAGTGGTAATATTGTAACGGTACAAAAGGAGTAGAAGAATAGTTAGTGATTTATTTACTACTAGCAGCAAAGCCTGTCGGACGAAAAAAATCTGAAAAATCATTTTATTATCAACTATCAACTATAAAGTAAATATCTCCTTATAAACTGCATTTTTTGTAAAAACAGCATCAGATCCTTCTATCAGATGTCCTTGATCTATTCGGTCAAGAATTTTGATTTTTGACGTCGCAAGCACGACGTGCTCGAGAAATAGAAACATATAACTGTCCATGAATAAAAACAGGTTCTGGTAAATAAATACCAACCATATCTAAAGTTTTTCCTTGTAAATAAATTTTACTAAATGGAATAATTATTATTTTCGACCCACAACGCCGAAAGGTATTTAAAACTCACCTTTATAATCTAAATACTGCGCTAACTTGTGAACGAAGCTTCTACGGCAAAAATGGTTTTGAGTTTCGAAATCAGCATAAAAAACTGAGTAAGTATGCCAAATTTCATTAAAATGGGTGCAGTGATATCAAAATATTTTGGTTTTGAACGTATATTTTAGAATTTCAGTTGTCTAGGTCAGTTTCCAAAGATAAAATTTCAAGGAAACAACATGGAATGACAAAATGAACCAATATTTCATCCAATTTGAGTACCCTTGAGAACCATTAATGGTACCATTGAGAACCCTTGGATCTATCTAAATAGCTTAATTATATCGAGTTACAGACAGACAGACGAACTTAGCCAATTATATAAGTTGATTCTTGACAAATGGCTGAATTGAAAAGTATTTACACACGCTATGATTGGTCAATCAGTAGTTACATGTTTTCTGTAATGATTAAGTGATTTGAATCAAATCAAGACGATAATGGTTAAATGCATGATAATAGAATTAATACAAAATTTTATTTTAGGAGTCCATTGTTAGGATATAAAAGAACGCATTGTTTAACATTCCTGTAAATACTTCGTTTTTGTTACCACTTTGGAATTCGCTTTTAAGTATTCGTAACAGTAATTGAAACCACGCAAGAAGGATCATAATTTTGCAATTACAGATACAAACGGAAAGTTCCCGAAAGAACTTCAATCCAGCTTTAGTTTAAAATGTTCTTTATTTAATTTTTTTAATTCACGATAAAGAATACAAAAGTGAAGGATTGCATGGTATTTATAGACTCAAGTGCCCTACAAATAAAAACAAGGTGTTGATTACTTGATACTTGATTACTTGATTCCTGATTGTTACGGTAACAGCCTACATTTGATTAATTTCATTTTGCTTCTGAAAGAACCTTATATCCCCGGTTTGTCTGTCTATGGACACGTATCCCACAATGCTTCGCAACGGCTTCTAATAGCTCAGTTGTAGGTGGCCTGAAATTTGAATATTGTGGGTGGCCTGTTAGCTCAGTTGGTTAGAGCATCGTGCTAATAAAGCGAAGGTCATGGGGCGATCCCCTCATGGGCAATTCTTATTCTTTATTTTTTTCTCCCCATTTTAAATCTTTTCACAATTTCTCAACTTAAGTTTTTTTTTTTTTTTAAATCATTATTAGGAATTCAGTGTATTAACAAGATTTGAGTTAAGAATGACGATTATTCCATATAAATAGGGTTGGGTAAGGTAGCATGGGGTCGCAAACAGACGCGCGCGAGCATTTTCTAGACCACTCCGGCGCAGTCTATTCTAAAGTAAAGGTGACTCAGAAGCCGTTGCGAAGCACTGTGATTGGTTTACTAATCGCTATCCCTATCTTGTTTAAATTAAACCTTGTACCTACAATTTTTATTAACATATGCTGATATCATTGTTGACGAATATAGTTCATTTTTCCCGTCAATCCAAAGAAATTATTATAATTATTTACTTCCATTTCTTTCATGTACAAATTTTTTACTTGCTAAGCGCAGATTTACTTGTTTGGATCCTCAGTTACAATTAAAATATCTTCAAATGTATTTGGAATAAGAGAGAAAAAAAACTACATAATGTATGAAATAATTTTAAGGAAATATGTTGAAAACCATACAGTTTTCAAATGCCAAAATCAGATTGTCTCTTGTCCATAAATTCGCATTCTAACTTTCAAGTTCACCCGTCCAAAGGGCACATGTACAATCACACAGACATCATGATTTTATGAGACCCAGTTTTCTTTCAAATAGAACAAAAGACCTACCGATTAAAATAAAATGTGGATCTTATCAGAACTTATTTTTTTTGTTTTTTTAATTTTTTATTAAAAAAATAAAATATTCCTTACTTCTCATGACAGAATCTATCTTATTTATATTTAAAAAAAATATAGATAGTATTTTCTTTCTCTTTAATGAAATGACTATTAAGGAAAAAAAAAAAGAATATATTTTTATTGTAGGTGAGATGGAAGTATAATCGTACAACAGTAGAAGATAATGATTTGGGACCTTCTTATTCTTTCAAAAAAAAAAGAGAACAACTACTCCATAAATCATTTCCATTTTTGTGCGTGGATAGGTAATGCTTGTGCTAACATGATGGATGGAGTTTTTAATGGCTTCGGTCCATTACATCCACCTAGAGCGGAAGACGCAACTGACAAGCAAATTACCTGTGTCCGTCTCCACTACTTTTTCATTGTCAGCCTTTATCTGCAATGAATGCACTTTTGTTTGGTTTTTTTTTTTTCTTATACACTTGGATTTCAGATTTAAGCTGATGTATTTCTTCAAAAACAAAGTAATGAAGCTCGATTTGGAAAATAAATTAAAAATTGTAAGATTCCTAAAATCGAATAAGTAATTTGTAAGATTCCAATTCTAAAACCATATTTCGGTTTCTGCAGTGTTCTTCTAAGTCAATCTATCATTGCTTCGTCGCGGCATCTGGTTAATTTTTAAAAGCAAATAATTTAGATTATATACACAGACATACACGCACATATATATACGTATATCAACATTGTTTGTTTGTTAATATATATACTTATCTGTTACGATATTAAATCCATCTACACAAATCACTCATTTATTTCATATGTAACCTGAAGAAAAATGATCGAAGAGATCGTTCGAAATAAAGTTATAATAAAGTAAAGGAGTTCACATGGAGTTATTTGTGTCGATGGATTGTTTGTTTGTTTTTGTTTTTCTGCCAGCTTCTCCGAAACGGTAAGACACAAAAATACAAATAAGGTGTCAAATGTTAGATGTTAAAATTGAGGATGCCTACATTTTATTTCCCATCGACGTGGTTCAACCCGAAGTCACGTGGCATAAGGTCAACTTTTAAATCGTTCAATTTACCTGACCAAAATGTAAAGACAAGTTGTTCCTCTCAATGAGATGAACTTTTTACAGGTAATCCGGTCGCGATCAAAGGTCATGTGACTGAGAAAATTACCTCAGAATCCAAGGTCACGTGATAACTAAAAATGTTACTTGATAGTTTTGCTAGTTTGGACAAAAATGAAACATTATTTTTTGAGTTTTATTAAAGTCCTACAAATTTATTTTATTATTTAATAATTTATTAATTAACCATATACAGTAAAACCCCGTTATTACGCTGGTCAAGGGACCATGAACTACAAGCGTCATAAGCGGGATAGCGCTGTAGATGGGAAATTATTTATGAGATGGGGAAAGATTTGGACACCAATTTACAGGAAGCATACATGATTCTGCAATAGATATATTGTAAATATGAGCTTATTTCCTATTAAAAAATTTCCGGGTGTATGTGCTACTGTTATGAATTATGACATTTTCAATGCGGTTCAGGTAACTATTAGCGTCTATTGATACACCACTAGGAGCAATACTAATATATTTTCGGAGCAGATTTAGTGTACACTTTACTTTTTTACGTTTGCAACAACCTTCGCTGCATCGGTAATTGCATCCCTGTTTTTCGTTATTGTTCGCAGACTGGACGAGGGAATTCCTAGAGATTCTGCGAAATCCTTCTGACTTCTGTAGAATTCTCGTCGTACTTACGGAGAATTTGCAATTTTTCACTTATAGAAAGGGATTTCCGCTTCGACATTTTGCACAAATGTATCACAGACCCGCAACTTCGCAGAGTTCAAAGATTCCCTCCTACCAGGGAAAAAAAAAGAAACTTTACAGTGTTACATTTCATTTCGATACAAAATTTCCGATATAAAAAAGCGCTACAAGCGGGATTTGAAGCGTTATAAGAGGGTAAAAGTATACAGAGATAGATAGAAAATTTCAGGGAACGGATAAAAGGAGCGTAAAGAACGGGATAGTGCTATAAGCGGGAGCGTTATATCGAGGTTTAACTGTATTTTATTAATGTTTATTCACTAATTCTTTATAACATTTATAATCCTTTAAACATTGCTTAAAATAGTCCAAATAATAATTCATTCATAGTTTTTGTTTTAATTACAAAAAAAAAATTGTTGATAGATATCACATCAAATAAGATAAAGTCAGAATTCGAAGATTAATAGCTATTAAAACCTAACTGACCACGTGAACAAACAAGAAGTCCTAAGTAAGTTGAAGTCTTTCTTTAAAACAATGCGATTTTTTTTTCTGCATGTTTTGAAAATAATGCGAAACGAAAATTCTCCTATATCTTCTAACATGAATCGTTCAAATTTTCTGTTTTCTAAATAAATAATTAAATTAAATCGCATTATTTACTTAGTATTTTTCTATTGGAATTTTAACCACCTTCATTCGATAATTTTTCGGTAATTTTCTTTAGCATAAAATTAGAACGTCTCTTGTCCGTAAATATGTATTCCACGATTCCAGAAGATCCACCCAAAAATGAGCAGGAGAAAACACATACACGCTCACAAACAGACTATCTGAAATTAAATTATAAAAATTAGTTTATAAAAATTAAATAAATGTTAAATAATGAAAAATAATAATTACAACATTATATTCGGCCAAACCAAACAACGACCGTGGACACCAGATGGCGCAATAGTAGAATTTGAATCGATTGTATATGTCAGTGTTTATGGCGGGAAAGTGAACATTTAGGGAGTTTGAAGTTTACGGCAAAAAAACGATATTTATTTTCTTGAACTATTCTGATTTCTCATCCAATATAATTTCAAAAATTAATTTTTATTCATTCGTTCGTTTCAATCGTTCAAAATCAGTCTCCTACCTTTTCCACATGGTTTTTTGACGACATTGCATCCCTGAGATTGCCAACACGAAGAAACACTATGGGATTCGTCGACTCACGTTTCGTCTAAAAAAACGGCACTGCGATCGAAAACAATTTCTCTGATGTGCCATAAGTAAGCATGTCATAAGGCCTTTTCGAAATAAGAAGTAACGTTACCAATAACTTTCTTTTTGTGTGGCTTCCAACGGTTTTGTGTCCGAGAGGCGCCATGTTTTATCTACTCTCTCAACACAAATTCAGTCCTGGAATGATTAAGAGATCATTGGTGTAGTTCAAGGTCAAAGTCGTCCTTTCGTTTGGTCGACTTTAATGCAAGTAAATTAAATTGTTTATAATTAAATAATTATTTAATTAACATTGAAATAAATATTAAAAAATATGTAAATAATGAATAACTAGTATAAAGATAATTAACAACTATAGCCCGTTCACTATATCTGTGGAGGCACGTGAAAGCTCCATATATGGTGATCGAATGAGCACAGAATAGTTCCGTTTACTGGTTTTGAACATAGCGGCTGCTGAAAACAGAAGAAATGAAGTTAAAAATACAACTGCACATGCCTAAAAATCAATATTTTTATGAAATCCAAAAAATAAAGTAAAAAAATTTAATGTTGTAATAATAAAACTAATAAATATAAAACATTATAGCATGAGGACGAATACGATGTAAACAACGAGAGAAACCCACAACGACAATTTCAGAAGCGACCAAGCATTACGTGGTGAAATGATAACGACAAGAAACGATAACGATTGGTTTGCTGTGATCAAGTGCTTAAATAAGGTTATTTAGAACTTCTCGCATCCTAGAATTAAAATATATCGTAATTTTTTCAGAAAAATGATGAAAAATTAATGAAAGAGCATAAATACTGCATTCTTTAAAAGCTGAGTTTTTAATTATTTTATTTTTTTACAGTATTTTTGACGCCTACATTCAATTAAATGTAATGAAAATAAAATGACGCAAAGAAAATAAAGTATGATACGTGATTTCTTAAGAAATTTATTATAGGTAATTGTTTCGCATCGAAATTAGCTAAAAAAATTAAATAAAATGAGAAATAGAATAACATAAATAACAATTACATTTTTTAAAAGAAATTACGAAAATACTGAAAAAAATAAAATAATTAAAAACTTAACATGTAAGGAATGCAGTATTTATGCTATTTCATTAACTTTTTATTTATAAATAAATTAAATAAATAAATTAAACATTGAAGAGCAGACTAGAATGCAAGTGCATCGACTTGAACTTCATATTGAGGAATTTGATTCAATTTTCAGTTTTGAAGAGCAGTGATTTAGAAAAAGAAAAAATAGGAAGAAAAATAAAAAAGTACCAAGAAGACTCACGTTAATCGATCCTGATAAGAAAAAGGAAAAAAGGGTTCTTGCCAAATTGAATTTGGTCTTCTGTTAAGAGTTCCAACAAAAAATAAATAGTGCGTGTAATTGAGTAATAAGTTTTAATGAAGTTTGTCATTTTTTTAAAAATATTTATCACTTCTTTTATTTGCTATCTATCACTTTTCAATTTAATATCTTCGTTATCATCTAGTTTAAAGCTGTGAATTAATGTGGGTTTTTTTTTTTTTCTTTTCTATTTACTATAAAATAAATTTGTAATGATTGTCCATTTCCGATAATCTTTCATGATCTCCTCGAAACATTATCTGCAACAATAACTTAAAAATACATTTCCGTATTACGATGACAACAGGCTTCTAGAATTAGTAGTTACGTCCAAAAACCAGAAAAAAAATAATCACATCTTTTCAATACTGAAATGACCCCCACCCCCACCCCAAAAAAAAAGGACAGGCGGCGTTCCTTTACGAACGGGCTCTCAAGGCTCCCAAGGATAATAAAGTAATAATTCGGGAACTGTAATGTAAAACAAACCACTAGCTCCTACCTAAACGTTTTGTATGAGTTTGTTATTACGTTCTGTTATTTTGAATTAAAAGAAAGAGCAAATTAGTTTCTGTAACTTATTATTATTATTATTATTATTATTCGATCTGATAAATCACGACTTACTCTTAAAAGAAAAAAAATGAAATATGGTGTCCCTCAGGGTTCTAATTTAGGACCTCTGCTTTTTATTATCTATATAAATGACTTATTCTTACTAATAAAAAATTGTCATTTTTACATAACTTACATGCGGATGACATTATAATTTATTCTGTTAACGCAAATCCTGAAATTGCAAATAATAATGTATAAGAAGATTTTATCATACCAAAAATGGATGCATGACAATAAACTTGTAATAAATAAAGAAAAAACAGAGTATGCTAATATGACCCAAAAAACAACTAACAAATTTTTTCCCTAAAATTTACTACCACTCACATTCATGTCTACATAAAGGTACAAATCACTGTAATTTATGTTCAATTCTTAATTCGGGAAATGAATTTAAATATTTAGGTATTATTATAAACAATCTTTTTACTTGGAATTCTCAAATATCTATTTTACATAAAAAAATAAATTCAACAATATATATTTTTTATTACCTAAAAAATATTCTGCCTTTAAAAACAAAAATACGTATTTACTATGCTTTGTTTGATTCCTTATTAAATTATAGTATTAATATATATGAGCAAATACAAATGATATACATCTTGAGAGCTTAAAAATTCTTCAAATTAAAGTTTTAAAACTTATATTCACTAAAAAATTATGGAAGGACAAAACAAAATGATACTTTATAAAAGATACCCACTGGTGAATAATTTGATCTTATCCATTGTTTTTTTTTTTTAACATTTCAAATCCGCAATTTGAAGTCTTATACTTTAAAAAAATTCTTTGAGGCCGCTCTTGCTGGCACATGGATTTTCTCACTGGTTTTTTCATTGGTGAGTTTTTCATTGTGTATTTTTTCTTTTGAGGCACCACTGCGATGCATTGTTCATACTAGCCTCAATACGGAGACCTTGTTATTTAAAAAGATACTTTATGTTGAATAACTATGGTATTTTATTTCCAAAGCAAAAATTATATTATAATATTGAAAAATTACTATCATATATTGAAAATAAAGGATAATATTATACAAAACTATTAGTTAAGATCTGAAAGCCATATAAAATTAACATGTCCTTACATAAATAACAGTTAAGGAATAAGAAATGTTAATTATAAAATTGAAAATTTTATTAATACTTTAAATATAAATTTATTTGAAAATAGTCATCATATTTCTCTAGTAAAATTTTTTTTAAAAAAATGGTTAAGTGAAAATTAAAAAAAAAAAGAAAAAAAATATATATATAGTATATACATATATATAAGGTTTCAATTGCATTTTGTATTAAATGTTATTTTTTGTTTTTTTTTGTTTTTTTATGCATAAGGTATAATTCTATCATTGTTTTTTACTTTTGAGATTAATTTTCTTTTCTTTTTGTTTAATTTTATATATTAGAAAATTAAAATCATTAAAAACAATCTAATTTAAGAATTCAGGAATAAGGTACTAAAAAAAAACAAAACACATAATGTAATGGACTAAAAATACAAAAGACTAAATAATACAAAACAATAAAGAAAGAATTCTAAACGATAACTAATTGAGCAAAATAATAAATTTAACGTGCTGTGAAAATCAGTGGAAATGAAAATAAAGCAGCAGCACCTGAATAGGATTGCCTTTTAACTAATTGAATTGTGCCTTTTTATGCGATACGTCCTGCTATAGACAGGTTACAATAATGAAGGGCAGAAGGAAACAACAAACACATAAAATATGAATTCTAAAAAATTGAAAGGAATTTTAAGGAAACTTCGTGAGATGAAATACAATCATGTCTCCAACCACCTATAATTATCTATCTATATATATTTGAAAAAGTTTTAGTTTGTCTTTAAAAACCAAAGAAACACGAAATTTTAAAATTAAATTTCAAAATAACGAAAATAATAAACTGGAAAAATTAATGAAAGTCAATCTTTAAGAAGGAATATGTGATAACTTGGGACTGTAAATGCACAGAGACTTTTCATGCTGGCTACAAGGTTATCAAACAGTTATGCGTGAGATTATTAACAGTCGTTCACGAAAAAGGACAATCTTGGGAGGAGGAAAGAGAGCAGGACCCCCTATCCGAAGGGCATTCCATTTGTGCTCAATAAGAGAAGTGGGATGGTCAATCCATTCGATTGCTTCTCTAGTCATCAAGATATTGGTCTACAAGATGATTCCTTTATGAGCAACAGTACATGAATTCTGCATCTGCTTTTGTATGTCTATTTTGTCTAAGGATCGCATCGTTATATCGTTTTCATTCAAAAAGTCTTCCTCAAAGACGTGTTAATGTATGCGCTAATCATAGTTATCCCCATCCACACCAATAGACATTCGCTTATATAGTAATCAATTACTCTAATGTATGATAAATGATAAACTTGTTCATTCCGAATGAAAGTACATAAGTACATAAAAAAATCGATTACAGTGATGTATCTGTGAAGAGACCTTTCCTCCACACGTTAATGTTCTAACTTAGATTATTGACGTTACGAATCGAACGCTTCCGTTTCTGATTGGGCGTCAAGGATTTACAGATTGCTGGTTTCCTGTCCTAAAGATCTACTTTACGAAGCCTTCTCATCATAGATCGCCATGAAATTGCCCTTCCAGTGTTTTCAGTAAATTGGGAAACCAACTGAGAATCAACAAGAGAATATCTCAGAAATTGTCATTATCTGCTTAACGGTTATTTGCAGGTAATAGTTATCTGGCACGTGGTCCTTCAATACGCCTTCCAGAGATCTTGCTGTATTCTGAACCTATTTCCCTAGTTTTGAACCACCCTACTTGACATACAAATCTTCTAACAATATCATCTTGACTCTTCATCCAACCTACAGCTTGCAAACACAAAAAATCATCTAAACAACGTTTAATCGGAATTTTCTAAGAATTGTATAGTTCAGAATAATTCCCCAAAGTTTCAAAAGTGTAAAACAACAATTTTTTGTTACCAAACTTTTAAAGCATATTGGCGACAGAATACGACCTGCATAGGAAAAACCCCATAGAAAAGTCTATTAATCGAAACTTGAATTTCTAACGATATCCAACATATATTATTATTCCGTTGAGTTATTACTGATGCACTTAAAATTTACTTAATTTCGGAAGTTTAAGTATGTGAGCTGTAAATGTAGATAGTATTATGTGACTGAATAGACATTGAAAATCGCTAGGTCTGTTGAAATTGGTGTCTTATAAATAAATTTAAACAGTTCTACATTTGAAAAGCTGTTCTTAATTCCTTTGCTAAGTTTCTTTACGGATAACTAGAACTATCTTTCTGCACTTCTTGTTTAAGAAAGGTCAGGAGTTTTAAGCATATCTGTTTCAAGGTATCACCTATCTTCAGCTAAGATACCTCAAAAGTTATAAACTTTTCCTACATCATTTTAAAACTGCAATGATAGACTTTGTAGCCTCCTAAACAGCTCTGTCCTGGGATGATTGAAAGATTTGGAATTCCTGACTCTTTTAAAGGAAGAAGTACAGAGAAGTACAGAGAAATATTCCAGATTTGCCAAAACGAAACTTGGCAAACGAACTGCAGGAGACAAATGTCTAGTGAATTAAATAGGTAATAAAAATAAAAACCGCTCACTAGTTGGTCTCATAGTTTAAATCTACAATTTTTTTCTTAAAATCAAATGCAGAAAAAAAAAAGAAACATCCGAAACGAAATAAAATGTCGGTTTTGATTCTTACTGAATTCCCCCGCCAAAAAAAAAAAAAAGTCTCTTCATATTATACGTCCCTTTTAAAGCAAAACTTGTTTCCAATAGTGATCGTTTCTTGAACGAAGCGCGTCCCAAATGGTCAAAGGAACGGTTTTTTCCCGCTCTTTTCCTGCAGTCTTTTGTTTTTATTCTTGTTCTTCTATCTTTTATTGCGTATTTTAATGATGCGCATAAAAAGCGTGGACCGTGCATCTTCCTGAAAGACCACTTTCTCCTAAAGAATGTGGGCGAGGAAGAACTCTATTTAAGAATCCCGGCCGGTCGTTCGTCACGTAACACCCGCACAAATCTGAGTGATGAAATGCCTGAGCTATCATCGTAAAGACCATCTGGACAATCCAAGTGCGGGCGGTGAAACCCATCTGCGCTGTCCAAGAACCTCTGGCTTTACTAAGTTCACTATTGGAACTGGGAAAGGTCAGGAAAAACCTATCGTTGGTGACTGATGTGGGAAATGAGACAATAAGATCTATTCTTTTCACGAAAATACGTTAGATCCTAATATTAGAAAGGTTGTAGATCTTCATTAACATTAAATCTTCGTCGTTAAGTGATCTAAGAAACATAAGATTCTAAAATATAAATGAACTTTACATAAATAAAGTCGTATATAAAAAACAATGAATTACAATAACAATATATATGTATTATTAACTTAGTGGGTCTGGTGGCTCAGTGCTATGGCGCTGGTCTATGTATGGTGAAGTAGAGAGGCTTTTTCAGGTTATTTCTGTTTCGAACAGCCTCATGTTCATCCAGCACTCTGGGACTGGGTTTCGTTCGTGGGACAAAGGCGGGCATGCATAGAACTGACCACCCAATCTCAATTAATCCCGTTTGGTCGCTGGAACGACGGAGCCTATACGTCCAGCACTCCTTAGCTAGTGGAGGTATGAACGGGCAGCATTACCTTTGTATTATTAACTTCTATAACTTGCATATAAGATGTAATATATAACTTATAAAATTTATATCATTTCAACTTTAACGTGTGGAATGAATATTTATCAAAACCATGTAAACAAATAAAAAATATCCAGTCTTCGTTGGCAGTTTTTCAGCTGCAGATGACTTTACAGTTTTCCGCGGGTCGAATCGTTCTGCTTTATGCTAACATATTTTATTTATATATAAAATTATTTAACGTGCTATTCAATATAATTAAAAACAGCCGACCATAAAAAGCACATACACATTTAAAATTAATTAAAAATCACGCAACGTTTCGGACCTTCGGCCGTGATTAAGGTCCCTTCTCAAGCACAGCACCCTACCTATCAAAATCCTCCCTAGTGGGATTCGTTAACAAAATGCGAATTAACGAATCCCACTAGGGAGGATTTTGATAGGTAGGGTGCTGTGCTTGAGAAGGGACCTTAATCACGGCCGAAGGTCCGAAACGTTGCGTGATTTTTAATTAATTTTAAATGTGTATGTGCTTTTTATGGTCGGCTGTTTTTAATTAATATTTTTTTTTTGTTATATTTTTTGTAAATACGTACGATATTTTTTTATTTGTTTATATGGTTTTTGATAAAATTTATATAAGTTATATATTTTATAAATCGTATTTATATCGAATTGAATTTGTTTTTCAGAAGGATACCCAAAAATATAGTGGCAGTGTAAAATATATATATATATACAGTGAAACCTCCACTAACGGACACTCCCGAAATAGCGGACAATTACGCAATCCCCAGTCCCTTAATATAGACGTTTCCATGTATTGACCTCCGATTAGCGGACACTCCCAATAACGGACAACATTCTACAGAAAATGAACGATCTTGGGTTGTTTTTCAAAAGCAATAGAATCAGGCTACAGTAATACGTAGCGTCCAGAGGAAATTTTGAAATTCTGGATCACGAACTCCAACGAAAACTACAAACACATCAAAGTTCGGAAACGGAGATAAGTGCGATCGACTCTATTGTCTTCGATTGGTTTTGTGCTGCACGAGTTATAAACATTCCCATTAGTCGGCCAATATTTCAAGAAAAGGCGTTGGAAGCAAAGGGGACTCTGAAGGCCTTGCAAAGTTAAACGATTTAAATATTCACATTGAGAAGCATGTTTTCAATGCAAAAAAGAAATGTCACACTCTGTTAACTGATTACTTTAGTTAATAAAATTAATTTTCTAATCCGTTTGTCTTACTTAAATTAATACAGTAATTAATTTTGTCATTATTTTAAGTAAGACAAATGGATTAGCATTCATTTAAAAAGGAAAATAGTAAACAGTTTGCAATTGTTCATATTCTCTCATAGGGCAATGATAATTGTAGAAATTTAAGATTGTACATAATTTTTCATTAAATGACATGCTATAAGCTAAAAAATGAAAAAAAGATAGTCCTCCCCAATAGCGGACACCTCCCAATAACGGACGAAACTTCCGGTCCCGTGACTGTCCGCTATTCGGAGGTTTCACTGTATATATATATTAAAATTATAAAAGACATTTTAATAAAACAAAGTAAGAAGTAAATAAAATTTAAAAATTTTTTATTTGCGTTGGCGAGAGAAAGCTGAATTAATTGAAATTCAGAAATCTAGGAGCCGTTGATGCAACTTTAGGGTTATCGGCCCAAAGGCATGAACCTAATAAATCTAAAACAACTAACAAAACACATTAGAATTCCATCCTAACATGAGGACATCTGAAAAGAAAAAATAAAAAAAATCGCTTCTTTGTAATTCTCAGTTGATCTTTTACTTTTTCCTTTCAGTTTCCGGTAGCCTCCAAATGGATTCTTCTTTTTTTTTTTTTCTAATTAACCTTTTTATTTCTTTTTAAAAATTATCATTTATTTATTAGAAAGTTGATACGCCAACCATTCCTTGCTGATAAAGTTTTATTACCTTCCTCTTCACATTGTGAATTGAAATGAAATAATTCAATCGATTTTTTACTTAATTTACAATTAGTTCACCACCAATAATCTATAACCGTTTTTTAATCTTCTTTTTTTATTATTTTTCCGTTTACTTTATCAGAATATCGGAAAACCACTGAAATGGATATAATCCTAAATTAAACTAGCTCCAAACCACGAAGTAGCGTAAAATACATATGTCGATATTATCTGTGTTACGCAATAATTATAAAAAACTTTAACTTTTTTAATTGATTTTTTTTTTACAATTAAGTACAAAAATCCATTTGAAAAAAATGTATTTTTTTGCAAGAACTAGAATTTTTAATCAAGGACGATCAGATGGATAGGGCTTACTATATAGGTAAGACCGCTTAAATTGGACCTCTGATATTCCAAATCATTTTGTCAGCCAACTATTTGTTTAAATAAAGCAAACAATTTAATAATTGTAACAGAAAGCTAAAAGAAGGTTGTTTTTTTTTTCAGCTAAGCAATTTTTTATTTAAGCAATTCTACATCTTGAAACGAAAACACTTTAGAGAATTGCTAATGGTCAATTTAGGACAAGTAATCCTAAATTGGGCCGCTAGTGTTCTAATTTGGACCATCACCAAAAATCATTTATCTGCCCTTTTTGTTCAGACTCCCTCCAGAGCAGTCACTGCAGTAAAAACATTTTTGTTTTTTTTCCAACTTAGCATATTTCATATACCCAACACTTACAGGCACTGTAAGAATTTACCGTGATTTTCAGTCATCTACTGTGAAAATAACAGTAACCGCCTGTAAATTGGGTTTGACAGGTATTAATCGTTACTTGGGTCAGATAACAGTCCATCAAAGGAATGTTTGTGCTTGCACATGCGCTTTAACGCTGAAAATATAACCATGGTTAACACACTCTCGGTTAAATCCGTTAGCTCTGGCCATTGAGATGGGCTCAGGTTGTCGAAGACAAATATCAGGATGACGGGAGCGAAACGCATAGTACCATTTATCGCCAGCCATTCTTCTTCCTTTACTAAACCTAATAAGAATGTTGTTGCTTCGGTAATATCAAAAGCTCGTCGTCTCCAATCAACCCAAGTTAAACCACAGAATCTCTTTTCTAAATGAGAAACAGTGTCTGCCAAATCATCTTCAAACCCTTTCGGGAGGTCAAGTGTGCATCCGAAATGTTTCAATTGCTGTTTTCATTCACATTCACATCCAATAGGAACAGAGTAAGCACGGCAAAGACTCATGTCCCCGTTCCTGTAAGAAGTCAGGGCCCGTTCCACCATCTCCTCACTCTATGATCCGTATTTCCCTCTTTTACACATCTAAAAATTTAACAATTAAAGGGTTTTAGTTATTTTGTATAATCGGAAACACACTAGTAAGACTATATTTTATTTTTCGAACAGACTTCCTATATGGACCAGTGGTCCAATATAAATAACCGGTGTGATCCATTACAGGCATTTATGTACCTGTAACTATTATCATTAGCAAGTGTACAACACGTACATAAGCTTAACTTCAAAAAGTGCGTAAGATGTCTCATTTACCACATTTTAAAGGAAAATTACTAAGATTTTCAAAGTCAGAACGTTTAAGGAGCATGGAAACTAAGTACGAGACCCCAAAATTATATCTAAAAGTGCCCCCTAAACAAAAAAGATGTGTTCATTTACTGATCGTTCGTCCTATTTAGATCAAACTTATTGAAGCAAGCGTTTGTGACTCAGTAGGTACATTTTCAGTGATAGAGGGCAACACATACCCATACAGTTCCTATGAATGAAACGATCCAACATAGGCGGTCTTACTTTTATATACTATACATAAAAAAATAGGCATCCGTTTGCTTGTTCACTGCTTAGCTATTGCGCGGTCAGTAGCAGGTCAATCGAGAGAATATTTAGACTAATATCATATTGTAAATTGAATATCGCAATACACCTGAGTTAAGCGGAGAAGACTACAACGGGCTGGGAAGTCGTATATTCTCCGATCTCGATATTAATTTGCTAAATAAAAAAGTTTTTGTTTTTAATGCTATATATGCAAGGGTTCCGGAGCGAAGCGACGGTACCCGGCTAGTATATAATAAATACATTCAATAAATTAATATAAGAAATCTAAGCAATATTACAACCGTTACAATACTTTCTTCATATTTAAGTATTTTGAAGTAGTTTAACAAAAGTAAAATTCATCCTCCATAAAATAACATTAATACTGCTAGTTAATATCAACTTTAGTTATGTAAAAAATATTAATTAACTTTTGAGTAAATTAATTATTAACTGAGACTCAATTATTCTGATACTAGCAGCAAAGCCTGTCGGCTGACAGGCATAAAAAAATCTGAAAAATCATTTTATTATCAACTATCAAATATAAAGTAAATGTAATCTAAATACTGTGCTAACTTGTGAACGAAGCTTCTACGGCAAAAATGGTTTTGAGTTTCGAAATCAGCGTAAACAACTGAATAAGTATGCCAAATTTCATTAAAATGGATGCAGTGGTAACAAAATTATTTGGTTTTGAACGTATGTTTTGTTAGAATTTCAGTTGTCGAGGTCAGTTCCCAAGAATAAATTCTCATGGAAACAACATGGAATGACACAATGAACTAATATTTTCATTTAATTTCAGTACTTTTGATTCAATGGTACCACTGAGAACCGTTGGATCTATCTTAATAGGTTAATTATATCGAGTTACAGACAGACAGACGAACTTAGCCACTTTATATGTATATATATATATATATATATAGATAGATATATATAGATATATATATTTGATTCGATTGATGATTTGAATTTGAAAAAAAACAACACATTTTTTTAATATGTTTATCAGACTTATTTAGGTGTACCTTCTTACCTGTACACCTATAATATAGGTTCTGAGAGTTTAATCTAAAAGATCATTTTCCACCCAAAAAGAAAAACGAAATACCAACCATATCTAAAGTTTAATTTATCTAAAGAATAATTATTATTTTTGACTCATAACGCCGAAAGGCATTTAAAACTCACCTTTGTATAATCTAAATACTGCGCTAACTTGTGAACGAAGCTTCTACGGCAAAAATGGTTTTGAGTTTCAAATTCAGCGTAAAAAACTGAGTGAGTATGCCAAATTCATTAAAATCGGTGCAGTGATAACAAAATTATTTGGTTTTAAACGTATGTTTTGTTAGAATTTCAGATAAAATTTTATGGAACCAAAATGGAATGACAAAATGAACTAATATTTTATCCGGTTTGAGTACCCTTGATTCAATGGTACCATGGATCCATCTTAATAGCTTAATAGCTTGAGAACCTTGGATCTATCTTAATAGCTTAATTATATCGAGTTACAGACAGACGGACAGACAGACGAACTTGGCCAGTTATATAAGTTGATTTTTACATTCGTAAAATAAAGCGGAACTTGTGTTTGCGTATTTTTGTTAGGGTAGTGTAAAGTCGATTTCTTCATTTTGTTTTAATCTTCTAAAAGAGAAAGTTTTCGACTGAATTATCTATCAAAATAATGACTATTTTTTATTTTTCGAATAAAAATAGCTAAGTTTTTAATGATTCATGAATGTCGTCCAATAACTCTTCCTTTCTTAAAAATTCCATTTTGTGTTCTTAAAAAATTTATGATATTTTGAATTTCACTTCGGTAAAGCTTTCAAATGACTATTTGAATATTTCATCAAATTGACTTTAAGAAACGAATTCCACGAAATAGAAATCTTAGTCTTCGACAATTGCACTTAACTGAGAAATTGCGATTTTTTTTTTTTTTTTTGTTAGATTTTTGTTGTTGTTAGATTTTAATTTTTTCTAATCAGAACGAATAAAATTATTCATTATAAACATAGTTCTACGTTTAGATATCATTCGTAAATGACGTCACTGCGATATGACATCAAATGCGATATGTTATCGTTAAGATATCTCCTAAAAAGTTGATTTTAGATTTAATGATAGTTTGACGTCATTTACGAACGATCTCTTCTGTAGTAATTCGAATTACTTTGTATTTATTTTGTAGATGAATGTGGTATGAAATATCCGGGGCAAAAAATACATTGTCAAAATTGTCAAAAAAAAATTTTTTTTGACCGCGCAAAAAACAAATTGTTAAAAAAAAAAAAAAGATTTGTTTCTTCCTGTTGGTTTTTATGTGTGAAATAAAGTAGCATCTCTGGCAATATTACTGAAGGGAAATTCGTGATTTAATGTTCGAAAAACCAGCATTTTTGTGTCTTCTTCCTCTAAAATCAGACCATAACTTAGATTTGTAAATAATAGATAATCGGTTATTATTAAACGGATATTATTGTTTTGACATTGCAGAACGATATAAACAGGCAAACTTCTAAAAGTTAGATTGGATTGAAGTACCTTTAACGACTGAAAATAATGTAAATAAAAAGAAACACGGGTGCTGGAGTATTGATCAACTGAAAATTTCACATAAGTTATAGTTGCATTAAGCTAAGCGAGCACTATCTAACCAGGTAGGACGGTTTGAAGAGACTTGCCTGACGAAAAACCTATTATATCTGATACGATTTGAAGGGTAAAACGCGGTCGAGCATGGTTTCCGCGAATCTAACCAATTAGAGTGAAGGATTGAAATACGTCACTGGTAACATCATTCTCAGTTTGCTCCGCTGAATATTCTCAATTCCACTACACTGAAAAATCAAAAAGCTATTGTTGTAATAGGAAAGATCATCATTCGATAGGAAACAATCTTTGCACAGAAATATAGTAATTCTGTGCAAAAAAAAAACGCTAAAAACCTTTTTGAAGAAGGAGTTTCGAACGATATTGAATTATATTGTGCCTGTTTCTACTCTGTGAATCAACCAGCGAAATATCCCAGAATTCCTTGTGAACACAGCCTAAATGAAATTTTGAAAAAAAAAAAAAAAGTTTTTAAATACGCTCTGATAAAATCTAACGCATAAAATTAATGTAAGGAAATGTAATTTTTTTTTTTTTCGAAGATAATCTTAATACTGTGAAAATAATTTTGTAATTCAATGTTCACCGTTCAAATGAAGTGAAGACAAAATTCGTAGCGGATTCTACGAATGGGTAGGACTTCATGACTGACCTGTTCCAGTGCTCACTTTCATTGGCTGTGATCTTGTTGTGTCTGACTGAAATACTCTTAGAACATTTCATCCGACAAGGTCGAGCGACAGCTGGTCGGCCGAAAACCACTGTTGCTTTACTGTGTTCGCGGGCCTTTATTTTAAACTATTCGATTTACTATTGAACTTTGAACTATTCTAAAATTCCCTATCCTATGATTGGCGGAAAATAAATTAAAATCAGTATCTAAATACAAAGAAAACTGTTTGGTATTAAGCTATTGATTAAAATGCAAACAACAAATTTAGGATTCGTCGGGACCAATGTGGAGCCCACAAAAGTTAAAACAAACAATAGGCTGTATTAGCGTGAAACAGCTGTACTAGGATCTCATTTTGTATACAACTTCGTCTCACTCATTGTTAACAAATTTAGGATCTCTACAAATCCGTGGATAACAGCAATAAGCTTTGAAATGGAACAATTTTGTTTAGACCATTACAGAAGTTACTGAATTATTGCATGGAGATCGGAACTAACCCCATTCATCAAACTCTCTAGTCAAGCTCTTTATATTATTCTCCAAGCAAATTTACGTATACAAAAAAAAATCTTATTTTATAATCATCACAGCGTTCTTGATTTCTCCAAGAATGCAACGCATATCATCGATTGTACTTCCTGGCAGCTTGCTCGGCATGACAAATTGAAAAAAAATGTCGGCCGATGGTTTACATTCAAAACTTCGTCAAGGAAAAGCCATCAACAGTCAATCCAGGGAGATTATTCTTAACGTTGATCGTTTTAATAACAAAAGAATTTCAATTCTGTTAACGAAATTACTCGTCAACGAAATGATAGGTTTTCATCAGCAAGAACGTTTGCTTTCCTGCAAAACTGGCATTATTAATAGTGGAGAAAGTAGTCCATGATAGTTTCCCAGAAGACTCAAGAACCGCTGCGAGGATCATAGTTATTGTTATTATTAATATTACTTAGTTGATTGATAGGTGCTATAAAATACTTAAAAATACCTCCATTGTCTTTACCTTTAACGTCGTATTCTCTTTCTACATTTCTTGTTCTCTGATTAGCATAAAGTTTCTCTTGAAACCATTTCTTAAAAGGCCTAGTTTCGTGAAATAAGAATGAATTTTTATTTCAGCAGTGGTTCATTAAATATGTATACAGAAAAAAGAAAAGAACATATTAAAGGGTAAATTTCAGTGTACTTAAGTCAGTGCGAGTATTTGGACGTCTGGTTCTTGCTGATTTACCTCTTCACAGTGTAGAAAATCTCCCAGTATTCTTCGGTCTCAATCTTTACTTCATTATTATACACTTCATCAATAAATACTATCAATCGGTCCCTGTGACAGATATGAAAGATGGATTTGTGACATCCATCATAGTTTCTTGGATTAACTTCTATTCGTCGGAACCAATGATCCGACCCATTATTTATATTTATTTCTTTTACTACGAAGTTGCACCATTTGCGAAGACCTTCCAATTTGTCACGGCTTTCGGATTGCCTATTTTCGGGGAATCCTGTACTGACCATTGAAAACATGAACGAATGGAACAAAAAGAAATATACAAATCAATTTTGATATTTTATGATATCCTTTTTGTAATATCCAAAGTAAAATTTCTTAAACAAGATAAAAAATTAATGTTCAAAAAAATTTTTTTTTATATCTTTTTTTAATCCTTTGATTTCTGATTATATCTATTAATAGATATTTTCAATGGCTAAGATATTACAATTCCTAAAAATACGAAAAAGATCAAAATAACATATTAAAAACAAACCAATAAACAAAGAAAATGTAATCAGATTTAAGTGAACCAGATTTGATAGGGGGGGGGGGGGGGCTTGCGCAAGATTAAGAGTTTTCTTGATTGAAATTTCTTTCCAAAGTAATTTTCTGTAAACATTTAAATTTCAAAATATTTTGAGTTTTTTTTGTAATTAGAATTTTATGGGAGTTATTAAGTTAAATATCAGGTTTTATTTGTTCTATTGTGATCATCCTGTCAGATTATCAACTTATATTATTTGCTAATTTCGTCTGTCTGTCTTTAACTCGATATAATTAAGCTATTAAGATAGATCCATGGTTCTCAATGGTACCATTGAATCAAGGGTACTCAAATTGGATGAAATATTAGTTCATTTTGTCATTCCGTGTTGTTTCCATGAAATTTTACCTGAAATTCTAACAAAACATACGTTCAAAACCAAATAATTTTGTTACCACTGCACCGATTTTTATGAAATTTGGCATACTTACTCAGTTTTTTACGCTGATTTTGAAACTCAAAACCATTTTTGCCGTAGAAGCTTCGTTCACAAGTTGGCGCAGTATTTAGATTATACAAAGGTGAGTTGTAAATGCCTTTCGGCGTTATGAGTCAAAAATAATAATTATTCTTTAGATAAATTAAACTTTAGATATGGTTGGTATTTCGTTTTTCTTTTTGGGTGGAAAATGATCCTTTATATTAAACTCTCAGAACCTATATTACAGGTGTACAGGTAAGAAGTACACCTAAATAGGTCTGATAAATTTAAAAAAAAAAAAAAATGTTTCAAATCAAATCATCAATTGAATCAAATATATATATGTACATATAAATTGGCTAAGTTCGTCTGTCTATCTGTAACTCGATATAATTAAGCTATTAAGATAGATCCAACGGTTCTCAATGGTACCATTGAATCAAAAGTACTCAAATTGGATGAAAATATTAGTTCATTGTGTCCATGAAATTTTATTCTTGGGAACTGACCTCGACAACTAAAATTCTAACAAAAAATACTTTCAAAAACAAATAATTTTGTTACCACTGCACCGATTTTAATGAAATTTGGCATACTTACTCAGTTGTTTACGCTGATTGCGAAACTCAAAACCATTTCTGCCGTAGAAGCTTCGTTCACAAGTTAGCACAGTATTCAGATGACATTTACCTTATATTTGATAGTTGATAATAAAATGATTTTTCAGATTTTTTTATGCCTGTCGTCCGACAGGCTTTGCTGCTAGTCATGAAAATAAAACATTAAGTAGTCCTTAAAAAAATCACATCACTTACTTCAGGCTTCTAAATCAGAGTAAGTTTCATCACACGAAACCGTGCGCAAATTAAAGGTTTAGTTAAAAGGATTAATGTTCATTAGATAAAACATCGATAGACCTCCATTGTTTAGGTTCTAAAGCTTACCTGTAAGGTTTTTGCCACTTACTTTCTCGAAAAGGATTTCAAATTTAATACAACAAGTTAGAATCATCTCTGGTATGTAAATATGCATAGCAAGTTTAAGGAAGATCCATGAATAGGTTCAATAGTTACTAGGAAGATGAAACACACATCTTACACGCAACCTAACTATTATCCTGAGACAGCAGACTTAAAAATTATTCTCTTATTATTAGTTAGAGTTGCCTTTCTAACTATTTCCATTGAGTTTTTCTTATTCCTATTGTTATTTCTTTTCCCTGTACTGACTTGAATCCTGAAGTTAGATAGAAACCACGAAAAGATTGATTTTTTTCTGAAAGAGCTTTAGATTGATTATCTATCCACTAGAATGATATGTCATAAGATTCAAGTAGTGACTCTGTTACTAAAGACGTATTACTTGTGCCAATTACGCGTCCCGGGAAAAGTGATTTTCCTAACCACATTGGTTGTATGAGTTATCGCCCTGTTCCGATTGCATGAGTTCGTGAGCAGACTATTAAATGATCAACAAATCGATTAATAGAAAGGTAAACTGAAAGAACAAGGATTTTGGTTGATGAATAGGCTTTAAAAAAATCGGATAAAAAATTTATATTTATGTGATTTGTTTGACTTGTATTTAGGAAGACATCTTGAGTTCAATATTCAAAGAAGAATTACAAAATTTCAAATTGACTTCTTGAACAACATACTACTAAATTGTCATTTATTTAGATATTTCAAATTCCATTCAGGACTGTTAACTATTGATTGCCTTTTTTAAAGAACTTATAAAATGTACTCCTTATATATGAAACTATTCAAACTTGAAATCATAAACATTGTCCACATGTTTAATAATAATGCACATTATATTATATTATGTTATATTATACTCCAATATTCAAAAATACCTTCTTAAATTAATTCTGTTGTATTTGTATAAGTAAGGAATTTTTCTCAGAGCTTATCAATCTAGAAACACCGTTGTGACGAGTTTTAAATCTTTCAAGCATCCCAGGTTGTATCTGTTTCGAGCTTCATCTGCCTTAAAATTGAGTGAACTATCAATTCTTTCTCTATCATCATTTGTGACTACTATCTAAAAAATTCAACTTTCTATTTGAAATATCTGCTTATTGAAATCAAAAACTACATTAAATATACTTTGATTTTGCTTTGAATTTCAGCGCTGTAATCTTAGTCACAAAAATTAGTTGATCTCCAAACCCGTCTGACTAACTATTTTCTTAACATACCTAATTAACGATCGGACACTAGAAAGGAAATCAAAAGAAATAACAAGTTTTATTTCCACTGTAACTTCCGGTTTCTTTCGTTTAACCTACTTTCCTAGGGAAGTAACATTCATAAAAAATCATTTACTGTTTGTTCACATAAACACACAAAAGTTATGTGTTTGTGTAGCCCGAATAATCTTTGAACACAGCTGATTTGATCATCTTAAAACTTTGCATGATATCTATTTGTGGAACTCATTTTTAGTTTAACATTTTCCCCGATTAGGTTTTTACAAAGAAATTAGCACCTGACAAAATTCTAATAAAAAAGGATTAGAAATCAAATTATGAATTTACATTAATGCCTTAAAATGGATATTAATCATTTTTTTTTAATTAATCCTTTAATTTGCCTTTGCAAATTTAAATTAATCGAATTTAAACAACTTCGCAAAATATACGGATTTACAGACAGATTTCTACTTATGTAAGTGGGCCGTTCCACAATTCCTTATGGCCGCTTTACATGCTATTGAAACCTTGCCTCAAACTGGCAAGTGGCTCGAATATCTCTCATTTGCCCGAAAAATCGCCAGTTGCTCTATATAATACAAGTTCTAAATTCAGGCAAATATTAGATGCTAGCGCTCTTGGCGGCGAGAAAATTTATTTAAAAACTACGATAGTGCTAACTTTAGACTGAAATCTGAATATTCTTTGCTCGTGGTTTCAATCATTGGCTTCCTTCACCACATTCTCTACCTCTGGGATCTTTTTTTTTTTCCTTTTTCTTTATCCCTGCTGTAATGAGATGAGAATTAATAGCAAAACAAAGCTGCGAAATCAAGTTTATTTTTTTATTGTTAATACAAAAGCCGACAAGTATTGTTAATCACGATCTTAACGAGAGCAAAACGCGATTTGCCGTCCACACTTGTAAGCGATCGCTTTTCATTCAAGCTGCAACTGGCAAACTGCATATTTTCGAGTGCGTTTGAGGCAATTTTTCTAGAGCGTGTAAAACAGCCATTACGTAAGTCAAAATTAATTTATATATGTCGGGTTTCCTTCGTTTCTTCGTCATTGTTGGTGCTTTCATGCTAGCTGTTCATTTCATGTTCTACTTTATTCTGCGTATACCACCAGCCACTGCGAAAAATATTAAAAAAATGGGAAAAAGACGTGCAACTAAATATTATCCTACATTTATGAGAAACACTGTGAAAAATATTTTAAAAAAATGAGAAAATACGTGCAAATAAGCACTATTCGATATTTATAGTGCTACGAAGATGTATTCTCTAAGTTGGATTCTTAAGCAATTACGTAAGCCGAGGTCCTCTGCAATATTTTTTTTTTTTTTCAGAAAGCAGAAAAATTTGTATTGTAATTATCTACATTCAGTAGATATTAAATAAACAGTCGACCTTTTATTGTACTTTTTTCCTTACTCTAAAAGTATACAATGAAAAAAAGGTAAATAAAAAGCAAGAAAGCAGGCTTGGAATTCTTTCAGAAACTTATCTTTTTTTTGTAGTTTTTCTTCAATTAAATGAATAACAGGTAGAATATGAAGTCCTGATTAATAAAGTAGGCTTCTTTCTTTCTCAAATAAACATATCAAGGACAATGAATTACGATTGTCCTTCGTAATTCTAGCAGAATAAAATGTTTAATTACATTCTAGTTACTTGGGATTGGGTGACAAATGATCAGAGGATGTAGGATGTTGGATCTAAATATTTAACATCTTCCTTGCATCTGAGTAGTACGAGCTGATGTTGGTAGATGAGAGGAGCAGATTGGAGGACAAGGAAAGTATTCTACGAAATAGTAGCAAATTCAGTTCTTTCTTTCACGTAGTAGTAGAAGTTGCTGACACTTATCTGACACTCTTTTTAAAGGTATAATATTCCTTCAAATTTTATCGAATAATAGCTTTGTTTACTCCGTAATGATAAGTTTTCCAGAACATACTATTCTATTTACTTTTAACTTCAATCTTAATTTTACAATTTAACGTTTGTGAAATTAAGAAGTAATTAAGAAAAAGGTCAGACACACAAATACTTTAAAAAACAAACATAAAACACATTAAAACTTTTATGACACGACCAAGTTTCGACCGGACATGCCGGACGTTTACAAGTATAAATTTCAGCAGGTACAAGCTGCGTATAAAACAATATTGACCAATGAGAGGACGAAATGCAAATGGGACGATTTCCTTCAACGTCCTCTGGTGCCAGGAATCGTAAAACAAAAACTGAAGAACCCTCAAGATAAACAGGATTTTTATATTAGTATTAGTCACCCATATAAGTTGTTCTGGGACCGCCCCATTTCCAGAGACAAAAGTAATCATCACAACAGACCTGACATCACACTTATTCATAAGGTTCAACAAATAGACCTATCTCATTGATATAGCAGTGCCTATCAGCAAGAACATGCAGAAAACTCACACAGAGAAGATCAGTAAATACACCTATCTAACATACGAGCTCCAGAAGCAGTGGAGGCAGGACCGAGTACGTGTTGTACCCATCGTCTTGTCCGCCAGTGGTCTGGTGCCTCACACATTGCACCACAGCCTCAGCACACTAGGACTTCACAAAAACAATTATGCACAACTCCAGAAGGCTGTGATACTCAACACAACACGCATATTTAGGAAATTTATGGACATAATCACACATCCCTAACCATTCTTCTACTTTTTTTTTTTTATTACACTTGCCAGGTGTGCTTTGGTCCTTGACCCGCCATATTGTCTTTGCTAGAGAAACCTATGGTTTGAAACTTTTACAAAATAATAATAATAATAATAATAATAATAATAATAAACTTGGACAATTCTTAGGTCTCTGGGTGAGACTTGAATTGCTCAATTAATCCAGTCAAAGATGTTGTCTTTGTACTGTGTCATATGTTATGAGCTTCAGAAGCAGTGGAGGCAGGACCGAGTACGTGTTGTACCCATCGTCTTGTCCGCCACTGGTCTAGTATCTCACACATTGCACCACAGTCTCAGCACACTAGGACTTCACAAAAAACACTTATGCAACAGCAGAAGAGGCTGTGGTACTCAACACAATACGCTTAGTTAGGAAATTTATAGACACAACCACACATCCCTAATCATTCTTGCACACGTCTTTACACTTGGCAATAAGTGCTTTGGTCCTTGACCCGCCATATTGTTTTTGCTGGGGAAACCCAAGGTTTGAAACATACAAACATAATAATGATAAAAATCAATTAGTTTTAATGGTGAAGTTAGGGTCCCCTATCTTATTAAATCTTTAAAAAAAAATTAATAAAATAATTGTATTTTTTGTAAAGAATTTTTTTCCTGCATGTAAATTTAAGTTCGCGAATATTGGCTATTCACAACAAAATTATAAAAAATGCATAAAAAGTAAATAATTATAATTAATTGCTTTCTTTAAAAATAAATAGCGGTCATTTTGTTTTTGGCTGGGCGTTCCGATACTGTTTGGGGGCAACAGAGTTTTTGTGCCGAGAGAGAGAAAGAGACTTGGTTTATTTCGCAGCGGGTGGGTGAGAAGTGCGGGAATCGTGGTGACGTGAGCAGAGGGAGGGGGAGGGGACGCTAATGGCAAAGGAGCATCGGAAAAGCACTTGCGAAGGGGTGGAGGGTCGGTGGGGGCAGGACTCTTAATCGCGCTAAGTGACAACATCGATGCATTAGCACGAGCACTACGCGAATAAATGGAGTTGAAATTTCATTGGGTTGCAACGATCGGACGAGGATTACATGCGAAACAGCCAGGTGGAGCCATAACACAACAATGATACTTGGTTCCTACCACCCACTTACTACATGGTGATTACGCTATTGTAAGGGTTTTTGCTCTCTGATGTAATATTCATACAAGATATCTTCATCAGCATATTTCACGTGTAGAAAACAAGTCTATACAAAAGAAAAATAATAATAACATTATATTAAAACCCAAAGGTTTTTTTTTTTTAAAGAAGCAATACTCATAGCACTCTCCATCTGAAAAATTGCATTGAGTTTCTTCACTTCTTGTTTTATTTTATTATTTTTTTTTTAATAATTCTCTTATATTCTAATAATAAAAAATACAACAGCAACTTTACAATAGAGGTAGTCCCCGATTTACGAATGGTTTCCATTCTGACTGCTTGGTTGTCAATTAAAAATGCACATAGAAAGAAAGGTCGGGTTACGAACTTAATACGTTCCAGAACTCGGTTCGTAATCTGAAACGTTCGTAATCCGAAACATTGAAATCAATGAAATAGAGACGATCCGTTTCAAGATGAAAGAATCGTTCCTTTTTATTAACATCCGGTCGTTTACCTGACAAATACTTCACGTATTAAATAAAGAGAAAGAAAACAACCATATAAATTAAATGTAAAATACCGTATATGCTCCAATAAACGCCGAGCCTCTTATAGTCGCCGGTCTCTAATAAGCGCCGGGCTGCAGAGGGGATAAGGCCAAATAGGAGCCGGTCTCTAATAGTAGCCGGGTCTTTGATATTTGCCTTTGATATTCGCTTACTAGTGTAAGCGTCCGTATCTTTGTAATCGTGCATAATACCTTACGGTACATTGCCTTACAAAATGCCGCCGAAACAGTCATTTGACATTGCCTTTAAGATTCGCGCGGTGAAATACGCGAAAGAAACTTTCGCTGAGGCGGCCGTTGCGGATTGGGACGACGAATAGCAGCGAAAGGTACAGAAAGACATTGCCATTTATCTTTAACAGTCTTATGTAGCATGTGAAATTAATGTAATGTAGCATGTAAGTAGCTATTTGTAATATTAGCCGGTATTTATGTGTAAAAATATTGCATTCTGAAGGATTTTGTTAATAATGGCCGGCCTCTAATAGCAGCCGGTCTCTATTAAGCGCCGGGAGCCGAGGTTAGTTTTGCAAATAAACGCCGGGGGCCTCTATTGGAGCATATACGGTAATTACATTTAATAAATGCATTACGATGTCTTGTTTACATCGGAAAAAGAATCATGTGGGCGTGGAGAGATACTTTCAGATGCTAGGTGAGACGCCTTTGGTGTAATTTGACCCCGTAACTTGTAACTTTATACTGTACGCGATCGTTTGTCTCCAACGTTAAACCTTACTCTCTTTCTCTCTCTCTCTCTCTCAGCTTCGTTCGTAATCCGAGACACTATTCGTTACCCGAGACAAAAAAAATTCGAAGTTGTTGTTTGTAACTCGAAATGTTCGTGACCTCAGTCATTCGTAACCCGAGGTTTCACTGTATATGTATATTCATTGTTGTATATAGATATAAACTCAAGTTACTCAGCAAGTGAACAAATAAATGTTAAATTCATTTGGAATAAATAGTTTACAATAAGCATTAGGTAAGTCGATGTACAATAAATTGAATAAATATTTCGAAACGAATATACTTATATGACTGTTTTGTAGTAAATACCATTTACGACTGTTGCCAAGAGAATAGAGAGCCGTCGAACGCCATCTAGTTCTAGTTCTTGTAGACCTTGCCTAAACAGTTCTGTGGAGAGAGAACGAACATTGACGTTACGACAACGGTCTATAAATACATGTGTACACATTATTTTTATATATTGATATATGGTTGTGGAATTTCAAATAGGAACAAAGTTGTCGAAGTTAGCTCGATTGAGAAAGTAACAGATTGTGGGTTTTAGGAATATCACTATCGGGTATTTTAATTTGCTGTTTCCTTCCCCCTCCACCTTCTTTTATTTTGTTTTTCTTTGTCCTTATGATAATTACTTTATTTAATCTACTTTAGCATTATAAATCATATGATCATACGATCAGCTAATGTATATTTATATATATGTATTTATTTTTATCTATGAAAAGATAACTGTTTAATTTATTCTTTAATCCATCATTCATAGATTCATTAAACCTTAGTTTTCTAAACCCATTGCAATCCCTTGGTATCATCTTAAAGCCCCGCGAACACCATCCAACTTTGCACCAACTTAGTCGGCCGATTTTGACGTCACTAGTTGGTAGAGACAGTTTTGAGCCAGTTTTTCAGCGACTTCGCAACAACTTTAGTCCGCCGACTCGAGTTGGTTGTGCACGGGCAACTCGGGAAGTTGGTTGGAAGTCGCTCGGAATTACCCAATCACAGGGCAGCGTTGGAACACGTCACTCGTGACGTCACGCCCATGGAAAGAAATGGCGTCTAAAACGATGTTCCCCGATTCGAGTCCAAGACAATCGGATACACAATGAATATCAGAGTATTGCGAGTTTCTTTCATGCATAAATAAAGTTTATACTGAAATGCAGTACAATTGTATGCGGCAGAATTTATCAGAGAGGTTTCAAAACCTCTATTTTTTTCGGATTACCCACAGCTGCAGGGGGAAACGCATTGCATTATGGGATTCCTTCTATCACGGCCGACTCATTTGCGAGTTGGATGGTGTGACGACTGAAAAAGTTGGCGGACTCGAAATCGGCCGACTAAAGTTGGTGCAAAGTTGGATGGTGTTCGCGGAGCTTAAGTCTTCACTCTCTCTCGAAGTCGAAGGATTTTGGAATTCCCAAATTATATATCTTGTCAAATTATAAGTCTTGCAAGACAGTTGTTCAGATTTAATATAATTAGTATCGAGGGTATTTGACATTATTTGACAGGAAGCCGACTAAAGTCTGTTTCCCCATCGCTACAAAAGGTCAAAGAAACGACTCGAAAATACAGAACATTAACTGATTATTTTATCTGCTGAAGAGCAATTCTTGGTTATCTTCATTATTAATGAAGAAAAAGATTCAACAAGCCTATTTTGTAAGAAAGGCTCGTGGAATTCTAAATTAAAGCATCTGATAAAGAAAGGTTACAGAATTTCAGAATCATATCACTAAAGTTTTGTTGTGGACTGAGAATCATAGGAGTAGAGGAGATGAAAATATTCAGAAGATGTCAACATACTGCAATCAGAATTATATTAAATTATCGACATGATATTCTCACTACATTCCTTCAACTTTATTGAACGAGGTTCCAAATCAAGTAGCGGCATTTCAAAGGAAGATAGTCATCCATCAATTCGAATTATTGATTATTCATAGTCACTAATAACACACATCAGTCTAGCGGGGTTTTTTTGATTAGCCTCGATCTTATAGAACATCAAAAATTACTTAGCCCTCACATTATGTGCAAAGGTAATATCACTAGACCTGCGTGATTCAACTACTCTAGACCTAGGCCTACATCTGTAGTATTGGTATCGAGGAATCGCCACGCCAGTTTAAAGATAAATATCTCTCCAATAAACACAAAAATGCTATCCCTACACAAAAAAACTGATCCCAATAACTCTATAAAGGGCTGTCAAATAAAAGCTCCCGATGTCCTGCGAACTGAACAGAAACACCATAAGCATTTTAATGAATCACTAGTCAACTGGAACCCTATAGACACAGATTTTCATCCAACAACCAACCACACTACCCACACTTGCTATTCTCGACCATCTTGAACCGTCACTGACGACCTGCTAAATGGACATATATTTATATTTCATTAGACAAAGTCGAAGAACTCTAGCTCTATTTTGATAAGATTACCGAATTCAGCTGTGGTTTCACATTCAAGCATTGAATATTAAATCGACATAGATATACATCCACCAATTAAAAAGACGCTACCAACATTAAAAAATACAAAAAGTTAAAATTTTTCTTAACAATGATTAAATGCACCACCCTCAGCCCGGACTGAAGATTTAACGCTATTACAAAGAAAGATCTGTTCCTCGCCAATCAAAATAATTTGATTATATCTTCAAATTTTAATTTTTTGTTTTAAAAATTGTAAATAGCGACAATTTAAAAAAAAAAAATAAATCTATGTCGCTTTTATTTTTTTTTCTTTTATAATATTTGCCCAAAACAATAGTACAAATTTTTCGTTTTCTGAAAAAAATTAACTAAATCCGCGTAACTTAAATAGTTGAAATCGGATCAAATCACACCCAGTAGATTATCCAAAAGGATTAATTCCTATTGTTTAACAAGAAATATTAAACGAAGTAGGATAGATTTTATTATTATTATTATTATCTGTGGGCGGCAGGAAAGCCAAGCACTGAAAGATCTATTGTGCTAAACCCACGGAAAGGAGGACAGATGGAGAGAAAGACTGAGAAAGTATGGTGGGGGGTCTCACAGGGGAAACGGGAGAACCCCGAGAAAATCTGCCCAGCGCGGATCGTCCACCATCACGAAACCCACATGAGAACCGAATCTCGGTACTCAGAGGTGAGGGTCCAGTATCGTAGTGACAGCGCGGCCAAATAGGATAGAAGTTCATTATTTAGATTCTAATATTTCTCTACCGGAATTTTCGGCGCCTTCTCGTGCCTTTTCTTGACAAGGACCCATTTGGAAAATATTTCAAATATAAAAGTTACGAGTATATCGTCCGTAGTATTTCAACAAGATCCATTCAGCTGCAGCGGCTCAAAAGGTATTAGGAGAATAACGCATAGGTTGAGTGGTAAGCTTCACTTCGCCAGAAAAGTAATTCAAAAAATATTAGCTCGTAAGTAGTAAAATGCTGTTAACCAATAAGTTTTCTTATCTCAATTGGCCCTAAATTGAAAGTAAATCCCATTAGTTTAAAATTTATTTCGGTTTTGTAGAATTAACACAGCAGGACGTCAAAAGAACTTCAGTGTCCCTCCACGTACTTGGGGAGGAAGTTAGAAAACGTCCTTGAACCCATTCTTTGATGAAACAAAGTTAATCAAACACCCGTTAAATTCAAGAGATTATTCAGAATTAATATCCAGAAAGCAATTCACTAAATGAGTCATTCTTAAGATCTGTAAATTCGAAATATATGTAATTTTACTTCAGGTTTTTTTTTTCTTCTTTTATATTCGAAATACAGCTAAGTCTTCCTGTTATCAGTTTTTTTTTTTCCATATGAAATGACCCGTTCTTTATTGGCTGAAAGAAAAGGATATCACATCACAGGAAAGTAAAGTATTTAATCAAAGTAATCTCCATTGTTTGCAATTCATCTATCCCAATGACTATAGAGCATTTTAATGCCATTCTCATAAAAGGTTGCTGGTCTGGTTTCCAATAAATCCTTGACTGCAGTTTGATGTTTCGAGTAGCTTCTGGGGCAGAATGATTCAATTTGAACTCATAACGTAAAATCATCCGTATTTCTTTGGGGTATCCATGATTAAATGCTACAATAACTTATTCCTCAGCCATTCATGCTTCATGCATGATATTATGCTATCAGAACAACCAAGAAACCAACTTTCGTATGGCGTATTGCAAGTTCGGCATTTCCATTCTATGGGGAAGTTAAGTGGGCGTCGAACTTTGCAACTGCGAAAAAAGCATTTCATATGGAACAACCTATATAATTACTTTAAAACCAACAGTAGTACACTTTTTCATAAAAGCTTCCTTTTCTATATCTAATCCCGAAATAAAATCTTAGCAGCTATTCTGAAGATTCAAACCGTAATAGATAGAGAAACATCCATTTACTATTTTTCTTTTAAAAGAAAAAAATCAATCCACTTTTAAAAAGTCTTGGATATATTACGACGCTTCACTGCAGACTTTTTATGTGTCATGGTAGGATATTAACGTTTTCGTCGATAATATCTATAATAACATTGTTTCATTAACATTAATTTAAGCATATTTAGCGGTTTTCTTCTTCAAAGCAGCTAATTAATGCATTTCAAAATCGAGTGCAAAGTAGCAGAGTAAATTACTTAGTTTGTTATATCAAATTTTCTTATTTATGGAGGAGTAAACAAACAGTCTTGAAATTAAATTGATGTAAATATATGCAGAGGTTTTTTTTTTATTGACTTTTACATTTTTCTTATTTAATACATTCTTTCTTTCTAAATAAAGAATTAACCTAATATCATATTACACTGAAAAATAAGTCTGCCATTTCAGGAACATATAACTGAGAATTTTTAGTTTCATTATTAATGAACTGTGGAGGGGGAAAAAGAAAAATTGACACCGTTCAGGCGGATCCTACGTCTGTCGAAAGCGTAAATATTTTTGACGTGAAACCGTTTCAGATACTCGTGTGACGACCACTGTTTTCGACATCTCCTCACGATCTTTGAGAAGGTCTTTGTTCTGGACGACAGGACTTCAGATGAACTTAAGGGGAATGGCTTTGTCCGTGGGAGCCTCTCCAAATAATCGACCCCCACCAAACATCAATTGAATAACGGTCATTTTATACAGTTCGGAAGGAACCAAGTCTAAATGAAGGCTGTAGAATTCTAAGAGAGTTCCTGGAGTTGCATGTAAGACAAATTGAATCGATTAATACTTATGCTTTTAAGTATAGTCGGTTCATTATATTTCTGAAGACACGTGATCTCAGTTAACCAATGATTATCATTTCCTTTCTTCACTAGACTTATTGTTTGGTCGTGTCTGGAATGTCGTTGTAAGTTATTTCCGGTGTTTACATCAAATTCGTCATCGCGCTACAAATGTTTAATTTTTATTATTTTTGTGGTTTTTCAATATTAGTAATTTTAGGCATATGCAATTTTATTTTTAATTTATTTAGATTTTGTATGTGTACTTTTTTTTTTAAAGTTTTATTATAATTTTGTTTGTATTTATCAATAGATCAGCAAATGTGGCAGTCCTTTCGGCATCATTTGATGGTTATGAAAAGGGCTTCTTTAAAAAAGGAATAAAATAAATTTCACCAATACTAGCATATATAGTTGACAGATCGAAGAACAGAACTGGGCCAGTTATCGATGCCAGTCGCTGTCTTGTCTTGCCCATTCAAACAATGGGCTAGGCTTAGTGGAAAGCGGGGCTTCGGCTTCTTTTACAATATTGAACACTGACTGAGATGAAATAGGCTATCTATTGCTTCAGCCGTTTTATGATAGATGTCCTTGTTGGTCAGACGACTTGAAATAACAAAAATATTCCAAATGATTCCTCTCGATTGACAATTGTGTGGGTTCAGCTGCCGCCATGTTCCGAACCACGGTCAAAACGGAAGTATGCGGAGTAACTAAGGCTCAATCGTTTACCATATATGGAGTTGTCACGTGTCTTCAGATTTACAATGAACCGACTATAATTTATCTATTCTTTCTTGAATGATATTTTGAGTATTTGCTGACAATTGTCATTAAAAGAAAGGAAATCTCATGATCCGATTTCAGAATAAACGATTAGATTGACGATTAAGTTAAACTTTTGAATTCAAATATCGTTTTATTGATAGAATATTGTAAACAATATGGTTATTTTGAATGTTTATCAATTTCAAATTCTGAATGTAAGACGCAATCAACAAGCTGTTTAACTACCTTTCACTCCACAAAATATAGTGAATATATAATATTCCTCCATTCGTTCAGGGAGGAAAAAAAGCAGATCTGATGTCACTTTGTAAAAACAATTGATCCCTAAATTGTACAATTGCTTTTTCGAAGCATTAAAAGCTTCTAAGGTTGTTGAAGTAAGGAAGACGAGGAAACGTTTTTTTATTATTAATATGGCTACCTTAAATTTGAGTTTGAAAATGTTTAAAACTTTTTGAAATAATCAATTCATTTGATGATGACGTGAGCATAAATTGCCGTATCTTCATAGAAACAGTGATATGGTTTTTGTATTGGCGTTTTTCAAATTCCACATCACTGTCCATATCACTAAAATTTCTGCTGAATATAAACAGTACAATTTTTTCCAATTTCTGAAGAAATTAATTAAATTTGCATTACTTGTTGTTGTTGTTGTTGTTTGTTGGTATTTTAATGGCGCAAAAGCAGCAGTGGCTAAGCTGCGCCGTTGCATTACTTAAGTTGTTAAAATCATTAACTGTAATCATATGAAAGTATGCGCAAATTAATGAATTAGCTAATATGATTAATATTCATTGTGAAGACACTGGCATATTATTGACATGGAATAGAAATTCATTGTTTCCAGTACTGTTCTATGAGAATTTTTGTTTTGAAAAGATTTTAATTAGAAGGATGGTTTCTAGTCCTTCAGTAGTCATATTAAGTTTAAATAAATCTACGGTTGAAAAATTTCTAGGGAGACAAACAAACATACATACAGACTGAGTGATCTGTACACCAATTTGAATGAAAAATTTTGTACATCAGAATCTGTACACGAATTTGTAGATGGCATTGATTGTAGAGAATTGGAACTGATTCAGATTTCACAGTGAAAACACAGATTTTTATTGAACAATAGCAGCTTCTTGTTACATTATCAGTATTGTGTTGAATCACTTTTAGCTAATGCTGACATACGGGGTGGTATGAAGTGAAACAAAGTCATGATGTTGTCTTGTGGCAGATCACAGTTCAACTTGCTGAAACACTTTTTCCAAATACCGAATGTACGATGATGGATGCACTTGACATCCTCGCATGTTCCAGACATGCTCAATGTGCGACATGTTTGGGGACCTGACATAGCATCCGCCTGTGGAGGATGGCTGGGACTGACAGTACTCAACTCCTTGTCCTATTGGCAAAAGGCTCGTAGCCATTTCTTCTGGTTTAAGGGTGTGGGGAGCCAGTTCTTAAGATAGCAGATCCCCTCTTACAGTGATTCTAGGCACTTAAAAGTGCAAGCAATAAGTGCAGAAGATCCTGAAACCAGTTGTTTTGCCCTTCGCCTGCCAGGAGCAGTTTTCGAACAGGATAATGCACGTCCACACACTGAACACGTTTCCCATCAATGTCGCCACGCAATGGGGATGTTTAACGTCTCTGGGTCGAGGCTGGAAAAGTCACGTGATGTATGTGTATCACTTCTAAAAACATGGCTAAGATTACCGAAAAACCTCTGTATATTAAAGATTTCTCAACTTTAAATATATTGAATTATCGGCATGCAATTAACATCTTAGCCATGTTTTTAGAAGTGACACACATACATCACGTGACTCTTCCAGCCTCGACCCACAGACCTTAAACATCCCCATTCATACCCTTCCTTCGGCAGTCAGCTCCCAAGACGTATCCACGTCGAGCATGTCATCAACTGCATCTATCATCTTACATCCGGTTTTTGAAGCCGTACATCAGTATGCACAGCAGCCAGAAATGGCTCAACATAGTGCTGATAATGTAGCAATGATGCTGCAATTGTTCAATAAAATTTGTTTCACAGATTTCACAATCAATTCCAATTCTCTTATCGAAATGGTATCTACGAAGTTTCAATCAAATTGAACTCTTCCTTCATGGTGCTTCGATTTTTTTGTCAAAGAGTGTATATTTACATTAAGGGTAGAAAAGAAAGAACCCTTTTGGTAGATGTGTTCATCATCGTAGCTTTTTGTAAAGCTTTTTTGCTGAAACCGATCTTCTGAAGAGTGATCGTTTCAGGCTTTTATCATATTAAAGTGAGGATGTTTTATGCATTTCGGAGCCGAATTAATGTCTGCTATTCGATGAGGAAGCGGGCATTGGATCAAATCAAAATGAACAGAGAAAACCACTCATCATAATTTAATGAACTCGGGCTGCGTCTATTCTTGCCCATCGCATTTAAGTTTCGCAGCCAAGTGAAGTCTTTTGAGGGAACTTCATCTCAGACTCTTTTCATAATGGTTTTGGCTCTTTTACTCAACTGATCCCCGCCTTTCGTTCAGTGACGATGGGGGCGTAAGACTTAATAAAAGTCGCTCCGGTGAGAGATTTAAGGAAGAAGAACTGGACGAAATTAGCCACGATCCTCACCAATGGATCCGAGTTAAAGACGAAGACCCCCCTCGCATAAAAAGAAGCGCCAAAACACCCACCAACCCTTTGGCTTCAAGAAAGACGCTGTAAATACACGAGAAATCCTTTTATCCGAACTTTTTAGTCCACGATTAACGAGAATTCGGTTAATTGGATTTTCGTAAACTTTGTAGAGAAGATAAGGAATTTAAATATGACATGATATCTGTATGAAAACTGATCTTTCAATACTAATGGGAATACTGTGATTCCTTTATTCTATAATTGCCATAAAGTTAAATTTAATTCTTTCTATCATTTCCTTGTTAATTAAAATATACATTTCCTTACATACAAATTTATTGTTTGTTCTCTACATATTATACATTGCCTTATCGAATGAATTTTTGTACAGCAGTTGTCTTTGGATAAGATAGAATATCTGTTTGAGTGATTTACAGTAAAGCCCCGATTATCCGCGAGTGCCGCGAATTTTTTTTTAATTACGAATCTCAAAAAAAAACAATTTTAATTCAAGCCAACAATAGGGAAAATACAATAGGCCCTACAGTGCGAAGGTCGAAAATTACGGACAGGTTTATTGTGCATCGTGATCCTATAGGCCTTCTCGGAATTTGTGGATGCAAACGTAGAGCAAAAGTTTCTGCGTTTTTAAAAGTTTTACATATTATGTTTTTTGTACAATAAAACGTAGTTTTTAATGGTGAAATATTTTTTTTCGTGTTTACACCTCATTTTTAGTCTTTTTTCGGGTTATCCGCAATTTCCGTTATCCGCGAAGTCCTTGCCACCCAATCCCGCGGATAAACGGGGCTCTACTGTATTTAACTTTTTTTTAACTTCTTAATGTTAATACAATAGACTCCCTCTACCGTTTAACTTGGGACCGGATCCCAGGCCTGTTGGCAAAATGGCCGGTTAAACCGAAAATGCATTTAAATGAGGTTTTAACTGAATTAAAATACTTTTACTGTTTAATTATATGAAAAAAAAATCAATAGAAGAAACAAAGATTATATAATTTGTACATCCTTATCTAACATCTAACTGCTCTAATGCTTTAAGCTTTTGTTCTAACAATCAGTTTTTGTTCTAAGAAAACGAACACGCGGTGACTTGTCCGTGCGGAGCGTGGGTAACCACGTGAATCACAGTGCAGCAAATGGGCGGCCAGTTAAAGCGACGCGACGGCCAGTTGATTAACCGGAGAATCCACTTTATTTATAATGTTTTCTTCTCTGCATGACAAGGATCATAAGCAGAAGCCCATCACATGAGTAGAAGTTTTCCCGAATACTTTTTGCTCTTATTTAGTTCTGGATCTAAAAGAAAGTCAGTACAGATCCGCGGTTCCGAGATGGGGTGAGAAAATGCCTCCCCTCCCCTTCCACTCACATTTATGAAAGATATCAAAACATTCTTTTTTATGGTATTAAACTTTTGCTTATCGTCCAGCTTCGCATAGCATATCATTACGGTGAAGCCGAGATGGGTTGGAGACTGGCAGAAGATAGGAAAGTTACCCCCTTTCGAATTATTAAAATTTTGTATATTATCAAATTTTGCGTCGCATCTCATTAGATTTGGAAGATCGGTTATGATTGTCTTTGACACTTTTCAAAATCGTGTGGGAAAGGTTTTGAATGTCACACAATTGGTACCGGGGAAGGTCAGACTTGAACATAAGGGAATGTAGAACAGATGTAGACTAGGAAGTATTATCCGCCCTCCCCCCCCGTAACTTTTTAATGAAATCCAAATTTTTAATTGATTATTTTCTGGGAAACACCGAGCACTTCAATTGTTGATCACAGTGACATTCGACTTCAAATGCCATTCAGAACTTATTATTTCTCATAGAGTAAAGCTGAGGGAAAAGGCTGTCTGATTCTTGAAATATGAAAGTCAAATAATAACCAGGAAAAAAATAGAAAAGAAACGGTAAAAGAACAAGAAATTAGCCAAGATTAAAGCATTTGAAAATAAAGACTCAAAAGATCACCAGCTAATGCTAAAATGGAAGTCATAATGTAAAGAAACTTGTAGTCTTATTTCTTGTAACTAGCATAGTTGTTTTAATCTTATGTAGCGTGCATCTTCTGAGGCTACCAGGAATCAATAGCTCGTCAACTATTCCTATAGAATTCCATGAGCTTTTCATCTATCGTTATCTTTCTTTATTCATTTAGAGCCTTACTCTTGCACTTTTATTATTCTACTAAGTTCAGCCGCGCCGTAGACTTGGATTGCTACAGCAGCAAATATTCTAGATTTTTTTTTTTTTGGAACGGTTGGAAGGCGTTCAAGAGAAAAAAAAAGCTTTTCCTGTCATATTCATTTCCTCCATTCGCTGTCTCTAAACAAAAGGTGGAATGAAAGGAAGGGAAAAAAAGTCGAATAGCGGAGAAAGATATTTTATTCTTAATGAATGTCGGAAATCCTAAGAAACGCGATATTTCCAAGTTGCTGCAAATTGCTCTTGACGCACATCATTAAAAATGAAGTGAGTATCATTTGTATTCGCAGATCGTAATGAGGTTTTGTATCGGTTTCTCTCAAATCTCATAACAGGCTTTCATTAGGAATGATTTTTTTTAAACTGGTTTATTTTTCGTAACTAAAAAAATTGAATAATTATTATTAAAACAAGATAAAATTAGCGAACAAACTTTCGACTAACGGTTGGTGTGATTACAAAAAGAAAGAAAGTTGATTAAAAAAAATAAAAACAGTTGTTCGGTAAGGAAACGGAAATTGAAAACGTTTGTAATAAATAGAAGCCGTTTGAAGGCTATCGATAACTGAAAGAAAAACAAAGTTCAAAGCGAAAAGGGAAAAAAAATAATATAGGAAGCGAATTGTAATTGTTTTTTTTTTTTATTTACTTTTTTTTGCAGTTATCGTGGTAATGAAAGTGATTACCAATATATCTGTTTGCTTGTTTGTTGTTGTTTTTTTATATTTTTGTTTCGCAACTCCTTACTTACTAAATCCATTTGTACCAAAATTAATAGCAATCTTCTCTTAAAACAGTGTTTCCCAACCTTTTTCGAGTCGCGACCTTCTTTTCTAAGCGAAGTAACTAACGACCCCCACATTTCCATAAAACGGCGTTTCGTATAGGGTAAAGAAAGCATTACAAAAATATATTATAATTCCATAATCAATAAGAATATAATTCTAACCTTTTATTTAATTAACACAGAGACAATCGATTAAAAATGAATTTTGTATCATAGTGAATATTCTGTTCAGTTTACTGTTTCTAATATAGAATTTTATTCAATGATAGTACTGCATTCGTAAATTTTATTTTTAGGGAGTGAACCAATATTCCGCGGGGCAGAAATTTGAAAAACTTTACAGGCCCGGTCGTAGCAAATAATTGAAATAATGTAAAATGCTTAATATGTGTGAACATTGCGGGCTTTTAATATTTTTTAAGTATCCTCGCGGTGGATCTTAAGTAACGTGTTTTCTTTCATTTATCAAAAATCAGTTTTTACAACTATTGGTAAAATATTGCAGTGTAGTCAAATTGCAGTAAAAAGTTTTGAAAATCTTCCTGGTGAAATTTCCTATTAAAATAATTGCAACCAAAAACAACCGCGGGGAGCCCCCCCCCCCCCCCCCCCACAAAACCAGGTTGGAACCCCAAACCTTAAAAAAAAAACAAAAAAAAAACCTAATATTCTACTGAAGTCTTAAGGGCTATACGCATTACTCCGTCTTCCGTTGTTTCCGTAACGTAATTGCTTAAGTGACGTAGCTATGTCTTCAGGGTCACAAGAATGGGAACAATTACGGGAAATAAAAATCATTACATTTGACCATATATTTCTATTAATCTATATTCAAAAATTTACCATCCTAAAAATTTCAGGTAATTGTTCCCCATTCTTGTGACCCTGGAGATATAACTACGTCACTTAAGCTATTACGTAACGGAAACATAACGGAAGACGGAGTAGTGCGAATAGCCCTTTAGGTTTATAGAATAGTTATTGATTTATTTTGATCACAGGTGGAAGGTCGAATATAGAGGTTTTAACTTAAAATGGCATTCTAAAACTTTTTTCCTTACGACTTTTTTTTTCTATGTAAGGTTACAAACGTTACATTAAAATTAGATACCTTCAAGATAAAACAAGTCAATTCAACGTTTTGTAGTTAATACAAATTTAATCGGTCTCTTACTGTTAAACACTTGCGTTGTTAACATTGACATTATTAATGATTGACGTGTGAAAGTCTTTTATTCAAGCCATTGTAATTCAAGGGTGAAGTACAATTTAATGCTGTACTCGCATTGAGTTCATTTAGTATGTCTAGAGCTCCTATATTTGTATCATTCGGGCCACTTCAAACCGGAATTTATTCATATTTGGTCGATTTATTCATTTGACATTCATTCTCAGCATAGTCGATTCAGTATGTATAGCCTCTAATTTTGTCCAAGGTCGTTCCCATAAAAAGGGTCATTATCATACCATATGATTACAGATACAATTCTAAAATATTATTGTTACTATTATAAAATCATATTTTTATTGAGTCTTATAAATGTTACGTAATTCATCTTTGGGCATTATGAATTGCACTTAATAAAATATATTAGCTATAGCAAATATTGAAAAACAAATCACTAAATGTGAAACTACGCTAAAATGTCTAGTGATTACTTGGAGTAGTGGGTTGAACGTATTATATTGTATGATAGCAGATGGCAGTCACGTACGTGGACAAGCTATGTCTGCAGACGTGATGTACACAGACACTTCTTCGTTGCAAAGTCGGGGTTTTGAGGTTATATTTATAAAATTAAAATGCTCAGTTCTATATCTTAAATTTTATATGAATTTTACGTATTGATAGCAATCTGACAATTTTAAACAAGAGAAATTCATTTTTTTATATTTTTTAACATGGGAATCTATTAAAGAGGTTACTTTCTCATCACCTTCATTGGAATCATTAAATTAAAATTAGTTTTAGGTGACTCTGACCAGACAAAAAACACTGGTAGTTGGGGTCATTATAAAAAAAATCTTGCAATATACCTATCACTGCTAAATTATAGTGACTACATACAATTTAGCAGTGACAGTATATTGCAAGTTTTTTATGATACTGCCCTTATGATACCAGTGTTTTTTGTATGGTCAGTAATCACCTAAAACTGATTTTTCTCTAATCTCCAGGCCATGGGAAGTACAACGAGATATGGAGCTCTGATTACAGGTTTGGGCTGTGAAGGGCGCTAAGTGATTTGACACCAAATCACTTGTTTATAGGTCTGTAGAGACAAGTTCCTGGCACATTTCATTCCTCCTAAACATGTGTGTCTTTTAATTAATATTGGGTGGGACAGTGAAGTCTGGATATTCAGGAGTTTTGGAGATCGGCCCAATATCCAACCCAGTGCTGTAAAAGAATAAAATAAGACAAAGATAGACATGCTAGTTTAGAGGGAATGTAAAGTGACAGAAGCATTTAAGTTTTTGACGACCTCCAGACAGGTGAATTCCACTATTTACGTTTTAGTGACTACATACAAATTAGTAGTTACACACACAGGCATGGGGACTTTAAAAATGCCTAGAATTTCGCCCTTAAGACCAACAATCAGCTGTAATAATATTTTTGCTAGTTCGATACATACACTATTACATAAAATTTTGATAGTATTGCATTACAAATACAGTTTATGCTGTGTTGGATATCATTAAATAAGCAAAGCTCTGAATTTACTGAAGATTCCAATTATTTTTCCGTTTTTGTTTTTGGTTAAAAATAAGATAGTCTCACAAAAATTAATGTTAAGTAAAAACCCTTGGTATTCATTGTAAAACTCTTTATTTTCTACTACGATATCAGTCAAACTGCTTTTGGCTAGAATCGAGCACTGTTACCCATTTCTTAATGGTTGTTCGAAAGTTCTAGACTGAAAGAAACTGAAGCGTTGTAGCTTTCTTGTTCTTTTTTCTTCGTCTTTGATTATTCAGTCCAAATATCTTTGAACCTTTCTCCCTTTAACACATCTTTCATCTTCGACTGTTTTCTCGTCGAAACTATTCGCCAAAATTCTAATGAAATCGGCTTTGAAGTTTCTGGTGCTTCTATTGAAGGAAGTTTTCTTTGAAGGAAAAGGGATCCTCCTAGCTTTTTTTTTTTTTTTTTTGTTTTTTTTTTTTTTTTTTGGCTTTTTTTTTTTTTGCTCGTTAACGTACTTTAGCCGCCGCAAACCGAAGTGATGAAGGTGGGTAGATGAGGGATTTGCATTAAAGCAGAAGGGGATAGGTTATGTGCGTGTCTTATACAGCATAGTAGGGAGAGATTAAAAAAAAAAGCCGAAGTCATTAAATTGCACGAACAAAAGAAGAAAGAAATAGGATAGAAAGAAAAAAAAATTGGAAGGAAAGATCTCGTGTGGGTAAGTTGACAAATGTGATTTGTCACCGTGGAATCATTGAAACAAGCCAAGCCGTGATTTTGCCTTCGTTTCCCTCTGGATGGTCAAATTCTAGATGTTTCTGAAGGATAAATATTTATGTACTGATAAAGGATTTCGGCAAACAAAGATTTAATATTCAGATGAAAAGTTCCTGATCTTTGCTAGATTTTGATTTAAACTACATAAGACAATGTCTTTGTAAAAAAACTGCCAAGAAGAGAACTAAATAAATTTATTATTAATTATAAAACAAAATCATAATTAACTTTTAATTTTTTAATGAAAACATTTCTTAAATAATGTTTAAGTAACAAAATATTATAGATACAAATAGTTAAATACTTTTGATTTCGTATATGTACAGGGTGATTACAAATGTTTTGAACGATTTCAAAAATTTCCTGTAAAAGCGCTATTGCAGTTATGAAGCGACGAATGATACAATTGGATAGAGCACATGTTCAAGTTTTTTTTTTTTATATCTCAGAACTGTGAACTATGACCTAAATTAATCACACGGCAACTTGAAACCCGAAGTACTCAGTCCTGGCTAATGCGACAGCAGTGGATCATTGGCTGTTGCGACATATAGCAAATGATTGCCTCTGCCGCTCGCCAGGTGGTGTTGTTGACAACTGGGCATTCACAGATGAGGAAAACGCATACTGTGTTTTAGAATATCACGCAACCAGGTCAGTGATGGTGCTGGAGCGTGGTTTTCGCACCAAATTTCAGAATGACCCACCTGCCTAGAATTCCATTCGTAAATAGTACGATCAATTTAAGCGACCTGGTTGCATGATATTCAGTATGCGTTTTCCTATTCAGTGTCTTTTGTAAGTAGCCGTTCTACTTTCATCACTTCTGTCCTTCAATCTCTTATTTAATTTTCCAGATCTCTCTGTCTGTGTGTAACGTAACGCACTATGTTTAACGGAGGGGAGCTGCCCTGTAAATCTCACGTGTACGACAGGGCAGATCTAACTGTGTGCGCCCGTGATAATTAAATAAATCTATTAATACATAATAATATATTTGAGCAGAGTATGTAATTTGCGTACACTGGAAGTAGCAAAGCTATATTGATGAATCACTTTATCACTAACATGTAGAATTGAAAATGTTCACGGAAGAATACAAACATGTGCTCATGTTGTGAAAGCATTTCTAAATATATTTCTTCTTATGTAAATTCACAATCTTCTCAAAGTTAAAATGCATACATTAACTTGTTTATCTTTCGAAAAAAAAAGTTCTTACAGATTAATGTCCACTTAATTACTATTTCTATCGAGACAATCATTTAAAGTTCTCTATATTAACTAAAAGTTCAATTAAACATTACTCTCTTAACAAATACTCTCTTGGACGCACTACTTTGATTATAAGAAGATACAAAATCTCTTGCTAATATTGAAGCAATTCCACGAAGAGTTCTTCTGTCACTTAATTTAGTCCTTCAACAATTAATTCCATTGAATTCTTCATCACGTTGAATAGTAAAAATCAAAATCACTTACTTTAATTCTGGCAGAATTCTACAGAGGTTTCTGTAGATTTGTAGAATCCCTATTTGTCTTGAATTCGTGATTTCCAACATATTCGATAAAACTCCTTATCGAATCCAACATGGCGTCACTTCTATCAACGTTTTTGGAAGTTGAAACATGGCTGAAAACTTGTCCACATTTCCTATGAAGTAAAACTACTTCTGTAGAAACAAACATTAATGCATTTATCTTTTATTCGTTCTGCTTTAAATTTAAGAATGTTCTATCTAGTAATTGCATACTTCAAAACACCAAAAAAGTCTCTTCATTCGAAGTATATATTTATCTTCTTATTCCATGGGGTTGGACATCACCCAGGGAGCTCGATCATTCTCTCTCACCCACTCTGTGTTCACTTCACAAAAAAACAAAAAAAACAAAAGAACAATCAATACCCTTGCTTATTCACTTTCATTTGTTTAAACAAAGGATGTCGTTAGTTCTCCAGTGCTCACAGTTAAAAAAAAACCTTGACTATCACGGATGACAAATAGTTCATGAGTTCTTTATTATTAAGGATTTTCATCACTGTCAAAAATTAACTGGATAATAACTGTTTGCATATTTCCACTTTTCAATTTTTGCAAATAGGAGAAAATTACAGCGCGCATTCGCAATCGTCGGCGGTAATGGCCAACTATATTGCATTGTCGCGTTCACGAAACAGAGATAACATCAAAGTACTCATAAAAAAAAAAAAAACGATGGTCGAGGTCATTTGCTAAATGATTCTAGAATTTTCACTGGCTATTTGACTTGTAATCAAGCTTTCCAATTCATTTATGTTCCTAGCAATGCATTCATTTTAAGTTTAAAATACTCTAGCTAGATTAAAAACTGTCTCATTATTATCCCGTCATTGTTGATGGGCATATACGTTAGCTTCAGAAGAATCTGCATGCATTACTACGTACTGCTACCAAAAGAATAAAGAAAATTGAAAATTGAAGAGGAAAATTGTGTTATGTTATGGATTTATGGTCTTTAATTTATTTGAAGATTATACTTTTATGTTTTTGTTGATATTTGAATTAAAATCAAAACCTGGATGATAGAAAACTTCAGAATAGTTAAAGAAAATGCAATGAATTCACCTGTTACCAAAAAAATAAAAAGAAACTTCATTAGAAATCAGTATAAGCGAATAGTTTTAAGGGAAAGATTCAATTCCCAATGAAGTCACTGTATAAATAACGCTTCACGACACACCATTAGCGTTTTTCTATTTAAATGAAACATCAAAAAAGCTTCAGAATCATATTTGAGAAACGTTTCATGAGAGAATGTTTGCTTTAAACGTTTTCTTTCCTCCATTTTGTTTGGTTTTCGTATGAAGATGTAAACTTTGCAAATGTGGATTTTCTTAACAGCAAAATTTTATTATAAAGTGTCATTTTTGAGTTGAAGCACTATTTTTTCTGTTGAAAGTATCTTTCAATTCTCTGAACAATTGCTCCTAAAAACGGAAGAAGAAGGAATGAGTTGTAATAAGCGTATTGGTTAATATATACTTATATTGCCGAACAGAGAAGCATAAATGGGAACAAAATGGTTCTTGTCACAGCCATCAGCTACAATTCCTGGGTCGGAAGTGGACTTTTTAATCAATCTTCAAGATCTGGTGTATCAGCTTTCAGGCACTTTTTATCAGGGAAACATAATTTCCAATAACATAACAGAAATCAATATAATAGAAGTATATAGTCAAAATCAAGCTAATTATTTTTACAATGAAGCAAGGCAGGGAAAGCAATTAGTAAACCAATCACAATGCTTTGCAGCGTCTTCTGATCATTGATATTGCTTTAATTTCCTTGTGTTTATTTCCATTAAACGCAACAATTGCGCCTTTTGACAATCACAACAATCATTATAAATGTGATTGTTGCGAATGCAAAAGATGGAATTGTTGTGATTGTTTTGATTGTTGTGGAATCATAAACAATTTAATCATTAAAATTTAATGATATTTTAATGATAATTTATTGAGAGTTTAATGATACTTGTTCACAGACGGACAGACAAAACGGGAGTATTACTCTGCTGATCTAGATCAGAAGATTATTTCGATAAAATAAATCGTGTACTTTTCTATTCTTTCTAATCTTTTTTTCAGGCTCAATTGAGTATTAATCTCACTAAATACTTCAGAGTAGATTAAATTTGAGATACCATGTAATAACAAATTTATATCTGTTAATATTAATATAGTTTTAATATAATATTAATTATCAGAAGGTCAATCACCTGACTCTAAAGCTTTTAGATTTGATACATTCAGAGATAATTATGCATCAACATAATGTAACTCATTATTTAGAAGTTTATCTTGATGCTAAATTGAAAAGAGTATTAACTTCAAATAATTATATATAACTTAAAGATGATGCAATTTAGTTAGTTTCTTTTAACTACCGTTTTCAGTTTAACCATGAATGATAAATTGTATATATTAATAAATACTATATTATAAAAAAAATTAAAAATAAAATTTAAAAAATAAATAAATTGATAATTGTTTAAGTCTCCCCAGAAAATTGCGCCTGTGTTAAAAGCGAGAGATTTAAACTGTAGATCTGAACAAACCTGAATTTCCACATAAAAAAATAAAAATATTCACATCTATTCCTCATTTTTCTAAATAAAACGTTCCTGAAAGAAATTGTAACCTGTTTTCCATAAAATCTTGCTCTTTTTTTTATCTTTCTTTTGACATTTTTTTTAAAATCATGAAAATAATACAATAATTCGTTAAGATTCCCTTTATTTTAAATTATAATATAGATATTAGGAAGATTTTAAAATATCGCTAGAAATTCAATGTTTCGGTTCTAATGTTTAGCTATGGTAATTTTTTGTCACATTCACGTGCTTGTTTCTCAACAAGGACCCACACTGGAAATATTACCAACATAAAAATTAGATCGCATCCTACCTTTTAAATTTTTTTGTTACCATGAACACCAAAACTTGTAATATGTTAAGTTGTACATTATAATGTCACTATACCTAC
>JAFIDM010000004.1:39242477-39252815 GCA_023159025.1 Thereuonema tuberculata | reverse complement strand
GCGGAAAATGTTATAAGGCCCTGTTTTGCGTCACGTGGTTAGGGTTTATGAGTTGCATTTTCAATCTGATGTATTAATCTTGGCAAATCCCTGATTTACAATTTCAAAAGGGTTTTCATTCTGCTTCGTAATACAGATGGGAAACATTTCCCTTCCAATACAATGTTTCGTGTAATAAACCGAACCATGTCGGATTAGTTAGCCATATAAATCTTGCGTGTGTGACATGAGTTTTGGGTTGTAAAAGCCGTTGTAATTATTAACTCTGATCATTTATTGGCTGGACCAGAGTGGTTATAGTTTCAGTGACATTACGTATTGAAATTCTGACTGGAAAACTTGAATTGTTTTGTTTAGGGGAAAAATTTAGGTAATTTCAATAAGATATAAATAATTTTTTTACTTTTTGTTTATAAATAAGTAGTAACCATCATTAAGATTCTGATTCAAGCAAATGCAGGCGACTGCAAATCTTTTATTTCTTTTATATATATTTCTTTTTCCAATGCCCCTAAAATCTAAAAATTTAAATAACTTTTGAAGTATCTGGGATTTCTATTTTCTTGTTTTATTTTCAAGATATTCTGTTATTAATTAAATCAAGATTCAAAAAGTTAATACTTTTTGTGTTATTACTCAGTAATTTCAACTTACAAAACTTGTCAAAAGCCTGAAATGATAAAAAATTCGTACCATACTGATTTGTATTTAAAATATTTATTATTAGTACAACAGTTAATTTTTACAAAAATTATTATTTTTTTTTTTTTTTTTTAAATTGTGTGAGCTTTATTTATTTTTTTTAAAAATTAATTATTGCACTAATAATAAATATTTTAAATACAAATCATTATTTTACAATTTTTTTATCGTTTCAGGTTTTTGTCAAGTTTTTTTGGAGTTGAAAATACCGAATACTACCTCGAAAACACCCAAAAAATTGACTGTTTTTGATTTTTAATTTAATTAATTTTATAGAATATTTTGAAAAATAAAAACGAGAAAATAGAAATCCCCGATACATTACAAGTTCATATTTAAATTTTCAGGATTTTATGTGCATTGGAAAAAGAAATATAATAAAAGAAATAAAAGGCTTGCAGTCGCCTGCATTTGCTTGAGTCAGGACCTTACATCTCTGCGTTAACAGATTTTTTGTCTTCAATTGTTTGAATTATTATTGGAATTCTATAGCTAAAAACATACAGAAAATTCATTTGGGGAAGTAAATCAAAACGCCCTCTGATGCAGAAAAGCAGTTGAAAATAGCAGTTGATAATGGAGGAGGGGATAACAACAAATTATTGACTGGGTGAATGTGAGTGAGCTTCAGGGGATAAATGAAAATGCTGTCGAGATTTGTTCCGTAATAAATCAGCTGTTTCAGCTTTTTCAACTATTTTACCTATTTTCTTGTTTCAGCTTTCAACGATACCTTTTCATTCTTTTCTCTTCTATAAAAGTACGTTTAGATTATCACATAAAAAAAATACCTATATAAAGGAAATAAGCAAGAAAACAAAATGATTACACATCTGCAGAATTATCCATCCATCCATAGTTTTCTGTCCGAAGACAGGTCCAGTTCTATGGAGGTCTCACATGGATCTCCTAGAAACACCTGAGGAAAGATACTGGGGGTGGTTTCCCGTTGCCTGCCCCCAGGACGCCATTAAGGAATGACGTCAGACCGAAGAGAAAGCGAAGAAGAGGCTGGACAACACAGGAAAGGAAATTGAAACAGCCATGCCACTGCCGGGATTCGAACCCAGGTACTGGCGCACTGGTTGGCAAGGCTGGCCGCCGCCGAGACCGCACGACCACGCCAGCACGGCCTGCAGAATTATAATGACTATTAAATATTGGAAAGATAAATAAAATGGTTTATAAACGAATTCGTACAATCTTGTCTACAAAGATGTAAGTGGTAAAATTATACGCATTTACAAAACATAAAAAGTAACTATTGAAGTATCAATTAGTTTAAAATTCGAAATTTTAGGATGTTTGGTCTTAACTCAAAATTATCTTTAAATTATGGAATTTTTGGTATATTTTAATATGGAGATCCTTTTTTTCAGATATAGTGTCTATTTTGATATTTGTTTTATATTCTTCCTTACAGTAGTATTTAAAAGTTGTTGCTGGTCAAATTGAGAATTTTCTTTTTTAGTCTTTCGTTTTCTATATTCTTCATTGTAATTTAAGTAATTACGCCATCATTTTTTGAGGATAGATTAATTACATAAACTAATACTGTACAGTAATTTTTTGCGGAAAAAAAATATTAAAAAAAAGCTTATTTCTGCAATTTGATTTTATTGATGATTAGGAATTTTAATAATCAATAGGTAAAAAAATTTTTTTTTACCTGTAAATCTATGTTATTTTTTTCAGTTTCGTAAATATGGATGGGATTTGCAAAAGTAATATTTTTCTAATTGCTGCTACTCTGTAGAAGTGTATATTTTTTTAATTTTTTTTTTTTGTATTTTCGTTCTCAGATCGTTCGTTTTGTTTTCTTGTATTTGTTTTATAGAAATATTTAGAATCAATATATCATTTTTTGTTTTGTTTTCACTAGCAGAGTTGCTTGACTTGTTTTCTTTGTCCTACAAAAAAGTGAAAATGCATAAAACGAATGTAATAGAGGTCAATTCCGCCTGTTGCTCGTATTTTCATTGTTGTATAGAGCAATCGTTAAATAAACAAGCATTCCATTGTGTTTATTGATTTTGTGTCTTGAATATTGGCATCCTATAAACTAGGCTAAGACAATGATCTAGCTGAGTAATGTAAGCATTTCTTTTTGAAGAGTATTGGAGCTTCATGATTTATTTGTGAATCTGCTGAAGGGTATTTAAAAAATTCTTCTGATTTTTTTTTTTTTTTTGTCTGTATCTAGACTCTTAACTACGACTTCTACAGTCTGTAGTTTTACTGTTAAGTGGAGCCTGGTTACAAGATGAAAACGCAGTCTTCTTTATACCAGGGAAAAAAAAAACGCTGAAGAAAAAGAGATGTCGAAGGAGCTTTGGGAATTGACTCCATATCCAACAAAAGTGACAGTCGACTTGTCAGACCAGTTGCTTAGATCACTCGATCATCTAGTCAGCTGATTTATTCAGTTTGATGCTGACAATTCTTTTTTTGTAGAAACACTACTTTAATTCAATTGAAAGAACCCATGAAACATCTCGAATTCTTCACAATTTTCCGCATTTATTCGGGTGAAAAAAATCATATAATGAATTACAAAAAAACAGATGTTCTGATGTGGATCAGAAAGAAATTGAAATTCTGAGATCACTTCGAAGCTTTTCCAGTTCGTACAAAAATCACGTGATAGATACAAAGTAATGTTATAATAATATCGAGATCAGAGAATATAAGACTTCCCACGCTTTTCTCTCCTTCGCCATAACCCTATTACATCGAACCTCTCACCAGTTGTTAAACAATACATGATATGTACAAATTAAGGTTATATTCTTATTGTGCAACCCAAAAATTCAGTAAAGTATCGTTCAACAATATTTGACACAAAAATATTTTAGTTTTAGTTTTTGCCACTAGGTTACTAGGTGGCACTATTAGCACAACAATAGTTTAGTTTCCATTGTCGCCACCAGCTTGCAATGTGGCGCTTGTAGATGTAGAAGAAGATGGATGGTAAATGTATATCTAGCACCGCGACCTAAGATCTATTTGTGTGGCGGTTTTATGCACAACAATATTTGTTCCAATTGTTGCACAACAATACTTGTTCCAATTGTTGCACAATAATATTTGCGTAGTTCCCATTGTCGCCACCAGGTGCATAAGGGACACTATTTCAGGGATTTCACCCCTTTTTAGGGTGGGGAGGGTGGTGTGTCGAGGTTCCAAGGGTATTTGCCGCAGGATAGTTAAGAATAACTATGCAAAATTATATAGAAAACGTACATAAAAAAGTTTAAACTTTGATAAAAAAAACCCATCAACATCACATCTTCTCACCGATATTTCGATTTTCTAAACGAAATATCGGTAAGAAGATCTGGTGTTGATGTGGTTTTTTTTTTTGTTTTTTTTTTTTTTGTTTTTTATTAAAGAATATATTTGAAGATTTGAAGAAATTATTTATCTATAAATTTTGACTTTTACATATGTTACTCTTTATAAACCCAAAATAAGAAACCAAAGTTGTAAGAAAATAGACTTTAAGTCCTTTCAAGGACTTCTTGTAGTTTGAAAAATGGAAAAAAAAAATAGCAAGTCAATTTGCAGTTTTATGGCAAACACAAAAGAAAATGTCCCGATCAATTTGCAATCTATCAAACGCTTCCTTTGTTATAAGTGACAATACTATTGGGGTGCAAAACTCAAGATCTATATATCAAGAGTGAGTATATTTTCAAGCAGTGCCCGCATTAAGTTCATTTAGTATGTCTAGATTCTCATTTCGCACCATTCTGGGCAATCTGAGTAAGTGGCACATGTGGGGTCTAGGGTATTCCATTCGTTCTCAGCGTAGTCTGTTCAGTATAAATAGACTCCAATTCTGTCCAAATATCACTTTTTTCCTCAACCAGTCAATGACCACCTCAAACAGGAAGTGGGCCTGGGCCTGGAGTCGGATTCTTTTCAAATTTTTCTTCCAGGCCATTAATGGTACTATGAGACCCCATTACTCATGGGGCTCTGACTCGTGGTTTGGTCTGTGGAGATGGTTACATACACAGACACGGAATGCTAATAGCTTCTCCATAAGAGTCGCTAAAATTGAGAAAAGAAGGTAAAAAAATCTATATTAATAAAAAGTAAGAATTCCCAATTTTGTAAAGTAATTTGAATTCGATGTGTGCCATAAAAAAAAAATGTCATCACACCACAAATGGAATGGAAACATATTTCTGAACCTACCCTTTGTTAAATAAAATAAATCATTTTAAAGCTTTGAGAATGAACTTCTACTGTCTTTTGAACCTAGTTAGGGACAAGTAGGCAATCAACCAACCAAAAAAAAAAATTTCTATTGAGTCATTACAAAAAAAAAAAAAAAAAAAAAAAAATCCGAAATTAATTTAACTTAATGGATCTTCAATTGTTCGAAAGGTATTTATTTTAATTTTTATCTTCTCTTCGTTCTCTTCTTGCTAACCAAAGATAAGGGAAGAAAGCAATCGATTTCATTTAAATTCTCGACTTTTTTTTTTTCCGGAAATCTCGAGATAGGTTCCGCTGTGAGATGACGAAATTCATTTGACGAAACTCCGGAAATGATAATGCAGAAGTAAACATTCAGATGATTTGCTATTTAATTAAGGATGTTTTCATTTCGGTTAGAGAAGAAAAGAAAGAAGAAAATGTCTTCGACAGGAAGGAAGAAAATCATTAGAAAAAAAATCAGAAAAAAAATTTCTTTTTGTCATTTTTACAGTCTTAGAGGAAGACAGCTCTTTTATTCCTTTTTAATGTTTACCTGCAGTAATGTAAATGGATCTTGACTGCATTTTTTTCTTTGTAGCTGTACGAATAATTAAGTACAGTTTTCTAGTTTCGTTTCGTAAGCAGAAGGTTTCTTGTTTCATTTTCAAATGTGCAAGAAATGAACGGAGAGGAAGCTTGGTGGTTGTAGATCTTACACAGAAGATTTTTAAAGATGTTCTGTAAAATGTATTCCGTTTCGTTGAATTAAAATTACTTTATATACCTGCTTTTCTCTGTAATTTTTACGTACAGTTAAATTACTTTTTACATAAAGTTAAACTGCACCGCAAAAGGCCATGTAGGGCCTGGGGTCGGTGAGAAATCAACGGGATTAGTTGATTAGTTGAGGTCAGATGGTCAGCCCGACGCACGTCGAGTTTAAACCCCAAGTAAGAAACTCGGTACCCATTCGACAGAGGGCTGGGTGATTCCTAGGGTCTGTCTAGAGGAGAAATAACCGTGGAAAAAAACCCGCCGGAAATTGAATCCGGGTTCCTCGAGTCCACAGTCCAGCGCCTAAAACCGGATCCACACGTATTTACATACCTGTGAGTAAATTTTAGAAATGCAGAAAGAGACGTTGATTCTTCTATAACATTTTTCTTCCGCCATCTTTCTTTCTTTCTGTACTAAATTAAAAACATGTTACCAAACGTAACGAAATTTTCAGGAATCTTGTCAAAATGTAATTTAGTATCTTTTATTATTTGTAATATGAGTCTTTTCTGTTGTTCATGTAGATGATCATTATCTGTTATTCTAAACTTCAGTCTTAACATGTAATAGAATGTAAAGAGCATGATAAAAGGGAACAAAGAGATCCCGAAAATTGGCATAAATATCATTAGTATTACGGTTTTTATTTAGTGTTATGGTTCCCATAACCCCTATTATGTTATTATTATATTTACATTACGATGCTTCTCTTTATATAGTGAATGAATATATCTGTATGGGAAAGTTTGACTCTTGGTAGGGTGCATCCAATACATAAACGACCACTTTTTTTCTTCCAAGAAATCGCTGCCGTAGTTTCTTTACTTCAAATCTTAAAAGGTTATAATTCCTTAGAGACTTGTCTTTAAAGATCAAAAGCTAACAGGAAACAAGTTATCATCGTCGCATTCTTAAAGCATTTATAACATAGGCTATCATCATAATCAGGAAGTTGCCTTCTGGACAACAAGAGATAAATTCATCTGTTTACATATGGATTCTGTTTTAGTCTCAATCTAAATGTCGTTCATGATAAGAATAGAGGAGTGTTAAGAGACAGTTATTTACTGATAGTATTTCTAATATAGGTGGCCGGGAAGTTACCCCTTACTATAATAACATAATAGGGGTATCAGAACTATCCGGCCACCCTGTAGTTGTACATCAAAGGTACATGTTGAATAACACTAAGGCTACTTGAGAAAGTAAGTATTTGACATTATTTCAAACATTCCGTCGGGATCACAGAATATCTATAATAAGTTTTATTTCAAATTCAATGACATAATCAGCTTCACTATCTTAAAGGTTAGGGAGGTCTGACTTGTTAACATAACCGTGAGATATTCATATCCGTTTAATCGTAATTAATGTTATTTCAAGGATTTTAAATAAATGAAGAAAGAATGATTAGCTGTAAATATCATAGGAACTGTATAAGATTATTTTTTTTTACATAGATTACAAAAAATTATTGAAATCTTTGAAAAACATATTTAAAAGTAAATCTTCATAAAAATAGTAAAAGAAAAGTGTTTGGTATTAAGAAAAAAAAGTTATCTTCAAGTAATATTTTAATAAATACTGTCTCCAAAGTTTACATAATTTTTTACTTTTATACTTGATTTTGGATTAAAGTAATTGGACAAACAAAGTGTAAATAAGATTCAATTTGGAAAAGGACAAAGAAGAAGATTTATTAATAATAAATTGGCAACTAGGGTTGTTTTCTTGTAAGGATTGCGATTTTTTTTGTTTTGTTTCTGTACCGCGAAAAGGCGAAGGTGTTGTGGGTTTTTTTCCCTCCTCGTATCTCTTGTATAAATAAGGTTCCGATTGGAATGTGTCTTCGCCACTAGGGGCGCTGAAGGCGATTCCCGGTTGTGCTGTTCCCCATGAGATTACCTTTGCCATGGAAACCAAGCAAAGAAGGAGGTGATGGTGGTTTTCATTTGACTTTCTGCGAAATGGAAGGACCTCTTTTTCCTTTTCACTGCACTTGGCTTTAATGGAGGAACGCATGTGATTTGTGTCCTATGATCTGAACAATTCAGCCGAGAATTCGGTGTCAAACTATACTAAATAAGAAATCAATGTCTTTGGATGGTTGAAAGTCTCCACTGATATTTAAGCCACCTCCAATGACAAAGGTCAAGTGCAAAAATCTTCGTCGTGTACATCTTTGTTTGGCACATTCTATAATTTTATTTTCATGCATCTTATTTACAAGATATAGTTATGAATGTAAGATTCTTACGAAACAGGCATTTCATGTACTTTATTAGTTATTTTTTAAACCAAGTTTTACTTTTTTAATACGTATATTGAAAGTAGTAGTGAATTTTCGCTATTTTTGAGTTCAGATGTTCGAATGGAGAAACCAGTACTGTCAAGGGTCTTACCATCTGAACTGTATGGCCCAGTAAAACTTAAATTGATTAACTAAAATATATCATCATATCCTCACAGAAGCTCAGCCATTCCAGAAGATTACAGACTTCTGCGATCATTTCTTCAAAAGCGTTCTAAAATACAGAAATAAGTAAATCTTTTTCTTTAATTGACATTGTAATTAATCTAATCGAACGATGGAGACTTATTCAGGTGCAACATTACATTTCCCACCTTTGAAGACGCTGAATTTTTCAGCTCTGCCGAAGAAATGGTTGCGAGAGAAGTGTAAGAAACAATTCTTCTCTTTTTCTTTGTTTTCTTCATGTAAGGAAGTCTGAATCTGTAGGAGTTTCGTGCTTTTCATTCCCGTTAATGACACAAAGGCATTGTGTTTGACTTTGTTATTTTGGATCATTTGACCTGTTTTTGTTAACAGTGAGATCGGACTCATGTTTGAATTAGGTTTCAGACACAGGCTTTATCGACTCTTAACAGGAGTTAACTCAATGATTATCCAGTGTTTATTTTAAGAACATTTATTTCCTGAATATCTCAAAAAACAATATAAGTTTGTTTTTTGTTTTGTTTTTCTGTTTCTTTTCGTATTTTTTCTGATAAGGTTGTTTTATTATTAGAAACAAGGTAGGGATAGCGATTAGTAAACCAATCACAATGCTTCGCAACTTCTTCTGATACGTATAAGAAAATATAATTGATATTGCTTTAATTTCCTTCTTTTTATAAATGTGATTGTAGCGAATGCAAAAGCGCAATTGTTGCGATTATCGTGATTGATGTAATTGTTGCTGAGCTGTATTATAAATGTGATTGTTGAGAATGCAACAGGCGCAATTGTTGCGATTGTTGTGATTGTTGTAATTGATGCTGAGCTGTATTATAAATGTGATTGTTGCGAATGCAAAAGACACAATTGTTGCGATTATTGGGATTGTTGTAATTTTTGCTGAGCTGTATTATAAATGTGATTGTTGCGAATGCAAAAGGCGCAATTGTTGTGATTGTTGTGATTGTTATGCTTAATGATAATTTAATGAGATTTTAATGATATTTGTCCACAGACGGACGGACAAAGCGGGATTATAAGGCTTCTGATATCAGAAGCCTAAAAGACCTTTGTTACTAAGTCTTAAATCATACGAATGAAGAGAATTCTAGATTTTCATGGGAAGTGCTCATTCAGTCTGTGTGTTTGTACGTATGTAAGGTGTCCATGTCCCTAATAATTTCGAACCACTGGACGGATCTTCTTAAAACCTGGTCTGCACATTGGAAGACAATCTAACTTTTACATTTGAAATATTTTCCAAATGTGTCCTTATCGAGAAATCAGCAAGAGAAGAAGACAGTGAGTTCCCATAAAAAAGCCCATTGGAATCTAAACAATGGGTTTCTATCCGATTTCAGTTAATCTCTCATTGTCTTAAGCAATGAATAGTAAATTTGTTTTAGCTACGCCATTGCGCCTAGATTTCATGGAATTAGAATTAAGCCATTTAAACAATTAAGCAAGCAATGCCGATTTAATCTATTCTGTTTCTATTATAAAATTTGAATATAATTGTAGGCTTCTCACTTTGGTATTTAAATAATATTGGAACCCATTTTTTATAATCGATTTCTGGTGTACATTTTAAAATTCTCTAAATATGCAATAAAACTTAAAAGGCACTTGATACCGTTTGGAAAACAAACAAAAACAAAACATTTTCTTTTTAATTAACACTAGGTTAGGTTACTTGAGGTAGGATCCTTTCCAGGATGTTTCATTTGGAAATACGACGGAAAAAAATACTTTCCATTTCGAAATGGCCAGCGGTATCATAAATAACGACAACTACAAGTTATGATAAAAAAAACATAAACAGAAAATAAATGAGAAGAAAACACCAGAAATCGATTATAAAAAATTGGTCTCGATAATACATAAATACCTTCGCTTTTCGTTTTCACGAGTTTACAAAACAAAAAGCACTGAAAGTTTAAGAAATCACATTTAGGAATAGGCTTATGTTCCTTTGAAATTCTTGTTTCTAATTCTAATCGGGTGCCTGAGAGTCACAATCGGGAGTCAGATCACGTGACAACATCTGCTGTTTAAAATTTTGATAATAGTCTACCTGTGTAAGAAAAACAATTTTTAATAATTTAAGTAAATTGAAATGACATTAAAGAAAAGTAGAAGTTTCGCGTCGTTTTCAGAGATTTCGAAAGTTGTAGAATGATTCCAAGATATTT
>JAFIDM010000004.1:39216141-39227512 GCA_023159025.1 Thereuonema tuberculata | reverse complement strand
TTATACAAAAGTGCCTAAAAATACAGTACATGTAATGTTTATGCTATTTCTATTTGGCTACATATTTTAAGGTCTGCATTTAAAAAAAAAAATGTTATTTAATAGGTTGTGTGTAAAATTATGAATGCCGTAATTACTCTTCTGCCAAAACTCCATTCGTGATAGAAAAAAAAAATGGACTTCATTTTAGGGTCAGCAAAATTATATAAAAATCTCTTCAATTGGATCACACAATTTTTATTCGCAATCCTGTGTTGTTAAATATTAAATAATGTGGGTTACAATTGTCACATATACAAATAATTATATAATTCTTAATGCTGCGTTTCTTTTTTGTTTACTTATTATTTTAAAACAATAGACTGATAAGAAGGCGGATGTTTTGAATGTTCTCTGGATATTGTTATTTAATTTAAAATATTACTTCACAAATAGTGTTTTTTTTTTTTGAAACGATGCTTTAATTTCCATAATTACTTCCTCATGTTCCAGCAAGTATTCCTACAAAGCAGGCGATTCTTTGCAATTGAATCATTCTGCAAAGGATCTCCGAATAGCTACATTTTAATTATGATCATCCAGCATCAAGGAATTCCAATGTCCTTTTCCCTACTTTCTAACTTTAAGCAAAAGCTTATTCTTCTCAGATTCCTTTATGCTGGGATTTTCCTGTTTCTCAGGCCATAACTGGCCTTACAATGCCAGAAACACTTATGAGACGAATCATATTTGGTCGATGAGAGCCTAATTAAATCACTTTCTGGTTTACTGGGAAACCTTTGTAGAGGTAGCACTATTCTGTGTGTCCGTATGGCCGCAGTCGTCACAGGTTTGATGATCTCGTTCCAATGCAAATAAAGTGGGGTTAACTGGGCCATTATTGGGTGCAGCGTATGTCTTAATGGCCTCTTCATGGTGCAAATGGCTTCCTCTATGTCCACTGACGCTCGTAAAAAGATGGAGGATAGTTGGTGGAGGGTCATCGCACACAACTATCTCGCGATACACAAGCGCCCTGAAAGTCCTATTAACTCGCCCGAATATCCAATACGTTTCCACTCTCCTCCGTGTAGCTGAGATACCTGGGGAAAACCCATTTCCTCGATCTCCATGTTAAAAGGCTCCAGTTTTCTTCTGCAGCCCTAGGGGTACAGAGTCGCACTCTGGGGAAAAATAGAAGCGCCATTGTAACCTGACCTCCTCCCCCAGCTGTTTTCGGTGCTTACCTTCAGCTTTATAAGAAATCAACAAAAAAATCCTTACTGTGATTCTGCAGTCATCCCTGGCATCGCCAGAACATTTCAGTAAAGCTCCAATTTATTATAAAACCAGCCAGTTTTCTTGATTTTAGGAACCCAAAAATATAATCTTTTTTTATATATATATACAGGGTGATTCACGAAGATATGCAGAAACTTCGGGAGCTCATTCTACATGTAAAAGTAAAGAAAAAAAAGTTATATAAACATAGGTCCGGAAATGCTTCAGTATCGACTTACGGCTAGCGAAAGATTTCGCCCATAATGCGCACATGGACTACACCTCAGTTGTTAGCTCTCACAATAAATCAAAACAGTGCAATTCACATTATTGTTGAACAGCTGTTATTGTGTTGCCAACTTTTTTGTAGGTTCCACGTGGGATAAGCTTCACTGTGACATGTTTCATTCGATTTTTCAGGTCAATAACCATAAGAAACCACTGATTTCGCTCCTTAATTTACCTTCACAGACTTCCAGCAAGTCTTCATTTCACCCAGAGTACTACATTATGGGCGAAATCTTTCTCTAGCCGTAACTTGCTACCGAAGCATTTCCGGACCTATGTTTATATAACTTTTTCTCTTTACTTTTACATGTAGAATGAGCTCTCGAAGTTTCTGCATATCTTCGTGATTCACCCTGTATATATAATCTACTTTTTCCCATGGAAATCAGGTTCAAAAAACAAAAACAAACAACAACACCAGAATATAAGAGAAACCAATAACTTTATTTTAATCATATAACAATATAAGTTATATTAACAATATAAGCTGACAGGCACAAGATAACAGGTAACTACTGACTAACTTTATTTACAACAACAGAGGTGTATATACACAGTGACCAATCGTCCTCCTTTAGGGAGGACAGTCCTTCTTTTGTAAGTTCTGTCCTCCCTCGAAAAGTGTCCTCCTACATGTCCTCCTTTTCGATATTTGAAGACTAATCTGCAAATCTATTGCGATTAAAGCGATTATGCGACAAAAAATATCCATTCAATGGAAAAATACTCATTTAAAAATTAATTAACAGGCATGTAAGCATAATTACAATATAAAATGTTGCAAATGTTTTTATTATTCATTTACCGTATTATAGTATATTATTGTTGCAATGAATATTATATATATAAAAAAAAAAAAAATCTTCAATTTACTTGTCCTCCTTTTCATTGTAAAAAAAGTTGGTCACCTTAATATACAGCATCTATGATATACAAGAGCTTTGGATTCCCAGAGCAGAAAAGGTCCGCCTGTGCCGAGGACCAATCAGGTGAGACCTCGATTCTAGGAACCATCGAAGCCCGATAAGCTCTTGACCTTTATCCTAATTCCTTAAATACGCATCAATATGTGTTTTGTGTTCGTATTCACCATATAATTGAAACCAGTGAATCCATTTTTAAAACTCGGTTTTTACGGAGAAAAACGATTTATCCTAAAAATCTGAAACTTTCACTGTGGGATACCTGTGTAAAACGGCAATAAAGTTGACTGAAACTTTTGCTTAATAACAGACAGAAGTAAAAAAAAGCATTGAAACCAAAAGAAATACAATAGATGCCTTCCGACTAATAATCCAGTTAATCTTTTGTTGTGATTATAATTAAAGGATTTAAGATTTGTGGACTCAATCAACTTTCGTTTTTTCACCAAATGGAAAATATTATGATTGGCTATTTTGTATTTGGTGCAATGTTGTTGTTCTGTCCCTAAATCCATTATTTGGATCATCATTCGATGATGGGAAACTAATGCTGCGTCGTTTTAGATGTCTTATCCAGGATTTGTACCGTATGGTGACAGTCAGACTTCTGCCTGCTTATGAAGCACAGAAGAAGAAAGAAACATTAAAGTCCCATGCCTGAATTCGACCCCAGGTTCCGACACATCTACTTCATGGAAGGCCGCCGCCTTGAAAATGATTTGCCTTAAAGGAATTTCGTTCAACACTTTTCAAATACAGATGCTTCTCAATTCTGTTGTTTTCGCAATTTTAAGAAACAAAGAAAAATAGAATGTGCATCCTTTTAAGAAAAATAGGTATTTTTATAAACGTAAATAAGGTAAATTGGCATGTCTTATATCTTAGGCATAAATAACTTCGAAATATAATTGTCATTTTAACACAGGATCCTGTTAATCATACATCTTGGCAGTGTAATATCCTAAAACTATCATTTGAATAACGTATTCAATAGAATGTTCTATTATTCGAATAAGTAGTTTTGAGTTTTTTGTTTATGAAGTTTAATAGCAGTGGCTTGGGTTCAGTTTCTTTTAAAAAAAAAAATCCGTAATAAAAATCCTTTTGGTTACTTTTCATTAAGATAAAGTGTTATCACATCTCTCAGTCAGTGTGTGTGTGTGTGTATGAGAGTCTCACTTAATAACTTTTGAACCACTGGAGGAGTCTTCTTGAAACTTGGTTTGCATATTCAAGGACTAGAGACGATCTAATGTTTATAATTAAAATTTTATGAAGTGAACCTTGTGGAAAAATTGGCGCGAGATAATCCCTTAGGAAAGATTAGAACCAAATCATTGAATTTCTATCGATATCTTAAACACTGTATATAAATCATTTTAGTTAATGCATTAAATTAGTTAAATTTAGTTTGCGATAGGTTGAACATAATTAACAATTAGTCCGATTTAGACAACTTAACAAAGTACTGTAATGTTATTGTTTTTATTCTTCCGGAAAATGGAAAATATGTACTGCTTGTATTTGAAGTTAAATGTAAAGTTTTTTTTTGGTCGTTTTTTCGTCTGTTTAATATTATTTTTTTAAAGTATTTAAGAAATAACATTTGAAAGAAAATAGGCTATAAGTTCTATGAGGGACTTCTTGTTATATAAATGCATTATAATGCGCCATAGATTGGACTGCGTTGACGGAGGTAATCAATTTCTCCCTGGTTCATGTAAAAAGAATTGACAAACTATATTATGAAAGCGATACCAAATGAACTGTAGAATACTTTGAAGGTAATACAACACTTCATCCATCCTGACTTTGTTTGAAGGTTATTGGATTTAGAAAATAGATACATTCAGTCAGGAAATAACGAGTGATAGTAACGAGAGCAAACCCAAATCATTAGACAACAACGGGATACAATTACCACAAATATGTGACAGGGTGTTTTATTTCTCCTTAAATAAACTTTACTATATTTATGGCTTCGAATCTAATTTCAGCAGTATATTATTTACTATTTCATGTCCTCTGGAAGGTGAGGACAGCCCTAAGGCACTTAGACCTTCGCCACCTTATTGACAATTCCACATGAACATTTTTCTTCTGTATTTGCCTGTTTGTTTGTGCATCATGCTAAAACAATTGGACTGATGTTCGTAAAACGTTGCTTGTTCAAGATCCATCTTAAAAAAAGGGCCCCGTTAATTTGGTCCCCCATCGCCGTCAGTGCTCAAAGTTAAACCCTTACTTATTTCCCATTGCGCAATATATAGCTGATAGTATAGTTTGTTTTATCACGTGTTGTTTTAGGGCGCTCGCCATCTAATGCATCCCTAAGCAAACCACGACTACGGGACAAGGGGGGGAGAAAGGTGTGTAAGTAGGGAATGAGGTGTTTGGACGGGAAAAGGGGAGGTGCCGTGGAAAGCCAGCCTAGCGACAGGGGATTTATCAGAAGGCCCGCGCCTTTCAATTAAAGAATAGGGCAAAAACTCAGATAAAGGGTTAAACAAAGGAAGATTTTATTATAGAGTAAACTGACAGAAAAGATACAAAATAAGGTAAAATATAGGTCACATATTCACTCTCGAAATGTCCGTTCGGATCAGTCCTGGGCTGATAAAGTTCTCGCTGGTCGCACTACGACGAGATCCTTCATTGACGGGGATGAACGGCCGGGACGGTCTCGACGGAATCCTTAGGGCACTACGGAGGCACACTTGCGAGCATCGAATTCGGTCTGCGTATCTCCGGAGATGTCGACAGCCAAAAGCGGACAGGCGGCTGGGTTGGAGACTGGCGGAAGCGTATTTCTGAACGAGTCCGCGATGTCTTCTCTGGAAGCCGCCTTTCCGCATATGCACTGCCGTCGACCTTCTTTAAGGGGAGACCTCCGAGTAAAAATGAAAGCGGGCAGGTTTTCTGCGACGACCGGTACCGCTCGCCGCGTGTACTCGGGTAGTCTTACCTGCGCCTCGCCTTCTGAAATGCGGCTTGCCTCCGTCGTGGATCCACTCCGAGCAGGGAAAAATGCGGGTGGGGTTCTTGGCGACTGGAGCCGCTGGCCGCGGACTGTGTCGCCTTCCCCAAACCTCGCTTCCTGCTCTTGGCCGCTGCTTATCGGATTCTCCTCGGATACTGCTCGGATACTGCGCTCTCTTCCTCTCGGGGCCCGCCATTATATTCTCGGGAGGGGTGGCTAGACATTTCTGTCCCCACAGTTGCTTCTGGCAGATCACTCGTTGTTGTGACATCAGGCCCTTTGTTTTCCCGGGTTCCCGATGCACATAACAAAAGGGAGAAAGTTGGGAGAAAGCTTTCTCGGGCCCTTCCCGAAGTCGTTAAACCATTGTTTTAAAGTTTCATGGTGCCGAGTTGACGGGGACTTTCAGTCTGACCGACGCCAGGACTGAGAAACGACGAGAGAGAAATATGGAAAGTTAGAAATGGAAAAGGAAAAAATGTTAGAAATATTAAAAATATTAAAAATATTAAAAGTATGTTAGGGAGAAGAGCGAAGCTCGGGGCACGAATAGTGTTCGTGACAGTTTATATATATGATCCTATATAATATTTATATGTTATTTATTTATTTATTTATTTGTAAAAGAAAGGGGTAAAATAGATATAAATCGAAAGAATAGGCGAGATCCCTATCAAATACATGAATAGTAAAATTACTTACGTAATTTGCATAGTTTAAAAACATCTACAAAATGTCAGAATGTTTCAATCTGCCTGCAGGTTTTTTTCAACTGTGATGTTAGTAGGGAATGGGAGGTTTAAATAGGATTCAAACAAAAACTACTACAACAACAGCAACTCATTAAAAATGAACATATCCTCATCTCATTGGATGTCGTTAACTTATATGGCTCCTTGACCACCAACTAATTAAAGAAACCATAATTAAACTTATTGACAACCAGGCCTTTATAACACAACATAGAATTGATATCAATACCTTTATCGAACTAGTGGACATTCTTCTAAATAATCAGTATTTCAAATATCAAGAACAAATTTTCAAGTTAAAAAAAGGCGTTTTCACTGAACCTTTGCTTCAGTGGCTGACTATGTCATGAAACATATCGAATACCAATTTATCGAAAGTTCCCAAAATCACATTGCTCTATACTACAGATACGCTGATGACATATTTGCCGTAGCCAATAAACATAACGTGCAGAAAATAATAAAAAATATCAATAGCCGAAATGACTCGATCCAATTTGAAATGTAAAAATATATTAACAACACACTCCCTTTTTTAGATTGCCAAATAACTATAAACAATAATGAGCTACAAATCTCTAGTTTACAGAAAACCCACTCATGCCAATAATGTAATGGACTACCATTCCAACATCCCGAAACACACCAAAGTTAATATTCTGTTTATTACTTTCACAGAGCTTTTAAACTATCCACATCCAAGGAACTGCTCAATAGAGAAATAAGTTACCTATATCAAACTTTCACTCGATCTAGTTATCCTAATAAGTTCATTGATAAAAGCTACAACAAAGCTTAACACTTTAAACCTAAAACCCACAGCTAAAATAAACAAAACTCCATAATTATGCAGTAATTCCTTACATACATAGGAATTAATCACAATATCAAACAACTTTTAAAAAGCCCACAACATCCGGGTGATGACCAACAACAAAAATGAATTATCCCAAATCCAACAACAAAGTGGATATTCAAACCAAAAATAAAATAGTTTCTGCCATCCCATGTTCCGGCTGTAGTAAATACCTTGGTTACATGACTCAATCTTCGCAAAAAAGATTGAAAAAGCATAAAACAAATTATGGGAATAAGGATCAATACAAATCCATAATATATCAGCACAATATTACAACTTCCCACACTCCAAACTTTCAGCAAATTTAAATAATAATAATTGCCAATTCTATTTTTTCACTCACCTTGCAGGAGTTTTGGCACATCGCCAATTCTCCCCGCAGTTAATAGCGAATTATCTAATAATATCATCCAAAAACTATTCAACCTCCCATTCCTTACCAATATCACAGTTGAAAAAGACTTGACTGCAGGTTGAAACGTTCCGATATTTTGTAGATATTCTTAAACGATGCAAATTACATAAATAATTTTAGTATTCATGTATTTTATAGGAATCACGCCTATTCTTTGGATTTTATTTATTTATTTATTTATTTATTTATTTATTTATTTATTTATTTATTTTTTAAATAAAAATACTGAAAAAGATTTTTTATTTAAAAAATCTAAAATAATTAGTTAGTAATGTTAGTTTTTTTTTAACGTAAAAATCTATTTTAAGTATTTTTATTTAAATAAATAAATAAATAAATAGATATTAATCTTAAAATAATTAGCTAATAATGATTAGTAGGTAATTTTTAAATAAGTGAATAAAAAATAACAAAGTCTTAGAATATTGCATTTTTGTTGTCTAAATTAATTTAATTTTCGTTTATGCCGCTGATGACGCGAAAATAAAGTGGCCATATTTTTGCAGAAACAGTGCAGGTTTTTTCTATTATTTTTTTTTTTTTCAAATTGCACATCACATCCACAAATATATATACAAAATCATAACAAACAATAACTCTCTCTTTCTTATCCTATTTTCCTTAGTAAGTAATTTCAGTAATTTGAGTGTGTGTGTGTGTGTGTGTGTGTGTGTGTGTGCCCTCTAATGGATTTGAATCATGAAATATTCTTAAAACTTGACGTACTTATTTAAATGATCTCATTTTTGAATTTGAATATCTTTTCAAGTTATTCCCTGTGAAGATGTTTGTGTGTTTAACCGACATTTTATATTCCTATATTCCTACATATATTTTAACATATATCAAAAACGAAAGAATGTTTATCTACTATGCCTAACAGTGCATTTTAATCCGTTATCATTTGCGCGTGCTTTCATATGAATAACTTTAGATTTAGTAACTTTAAATTATTTGTATATTTAACTAAATTTCAACAAAGAAAAAAAAAGAAAATACTTATATATTCAGAAGGTAGCACACTACAGACACTTTTGTTTTTGTAGGTTTTCACAACTTTAAAAATAAAAGATTCAACATTATAAGGATAATAATAGGCATCATGTTCGTTCAGGAACTTCTTGTTATAAAGAAGCTTTAATAGCCTTTCAATAGACAAAAACTGTTTATTTATTTATTTATTTTTTTCAAATAAAATTCATTCTGTATTTAGTGCCATTTTTAATTTTTAATTTTTTTGTTGCGTATTGTCAAAAAAGTATTTTAAATTTAAATTACTAGAAAGCAAGTACATCTCACAAATTAAAAAAACCTTTGCGATAAATGTATTAATGAGTTTCATTTTAGTGGTCAACAAAGGCTAGCTTTTTAATTGCTCCTCTAAGAAAATCCCAGCTTTAGCCTGGCGTTTTATTACATGTTGAGGAGACTCCGACCACCTTTTCGTGCTATTATCGTACAAACAGCTGTTTGCTGGCTGTTGCTTCAACACTAATTACACCTTAATAAGATCTTAACAGCTTTGTCTAAATTGCTCGTTAGACACAGGAATTGGCTTTAATTATCGTTCAAATACAACAAAACCAAAATATTAAAAAGAAATACATCTATGGAATAGAAATAATTCTTAGTGAAATATAAAAAAAAAAGCTTTTGACTTATTATTAAAATTAACATATCTTCACACCAATTAAATATATAAGGAATATGTGATTTGAAGAATGAAATGGGTAATTTACATGATTGAATGTGAAAAGTATAGAAAATTCTATTTAGGAGAGAGTAAAAGAACGATAAAAGAACGTATAATTGAACACAGTAATTATGTAAAAACAAAATAAAACTGATATATCAGAGGTAGCTGCTTAAATTGTGGACATCAAATGAGTAGCAATGTAAAGACTTCATACATTGAAAAAATACTTCAATTAGAAAGATAATGGCAAGTATTTTAATTTGAAATACAAGAGAAAGAAATTTAAACAGGAATGAAGGCATTGAGGTCGGTAAAAATTCGTCAGTCCAGCTAAAGGCCACGTCACACGGAAGAAGTTTCTGTATGAGTTTTCTGCCTTTGCTTTATGTGTTGTATTTCTGCCACTGAAATAAATTGAGTAGCGTTCAGACGATAAGAGAAAAGGGAAGGAATACTGTATGTGATTGGTGCTGCTTTTTTTATGCAAAGAACCAATGATTACGAAGCTTGATAATTTTTTCTTTGCCTTTATATTAATTGTGATGCAAAAAAAAAAAAAAAAGAGATCAATCGTAGTTGCATTTGTCCTGTCCGTCCGTCTGTCCATGTCTGTACCTCCCGAAGAACTCCCGAACGGAAGGTCGAATCGCCAAACAGATTTCACCATCGTATTCAGAGGCCCAAACAGCATAGGAATAGGGTATTCATTTCTGCATATCCAGAAAAAGCGGACAGAGTCGACTGTTTGTTTCCGCAAACAAACAGTCGACTGTTGTAGATACGATCGACTAAAAATGTAGATTGTATAATAGACACTCTAAAGTAAAGCATATCCAAATTTCACGTCGATCGCGGGGCTGAAAAGATAGCAGGCAAAATTGAGAATAAAGATGCTTTTCGCCATTTGAGGATGACGAGTTATCCGGAGTAGAATTAAATTTGATGACGAGTAAAAGAGGGTTATTTTACATTATTGTCTATGACCAAAGGAAAACGACGACTTAAGCGGAGTGACGACTTGTCCGGGTGACGACTTAACGAGGTTTTACTGTAGTTTTATTTTTATGCTAGTGTGTTGGCCTTTTAAGAGCCTTTTTTAAATCTAGGTGGACACGTAAAAATATTTAATACACAATTTTTTTGTTGTAGATACGATCGACTAAAAATGTAGATTGCATAATAAACACTCTAAAGTAAAGCATATCCAAATTTCACGATCGAGTCAGTAGTTGTTCAGGAAAAAAAAAAAAAGGTCCTAAACTTCACATTTTTTCGGTGGACAGTAGGCTGTCGTTGCGCGAAGGTAACCCCACAACGCTTCTTAGGTAAAGTTGAGGGTCGCCTTTAATTTTATGCTTTATCACAATTTTTTTTTCTTTTTTTTAGCCTACTTAAATATGATACGATGAAATGTAATTGAGTACCAGCTCAATTTTCATCAGTTTTCATTAAATGAGTAGTATTGACATAAAATGAGCATTAAAACTCCATGCGGCATCTTCAGTGGATTCAGTCGTACTGAGGTGAAAGCTATGGACTCTTAATGCTTGTTTTATGTTTATGCTTGTGTGCAGGCTTTCCTCTTCTCTTAATTAAAAATATTACAAGTATGTTAATGTAATGTTTCGATTATTAAAAAAAGTAAAATAACATAATAAAAAAAATAAAAATAATAATTTTATATATAGCTATTAATATTAGCTATTAATCTATAGAGAGCTACATGAACTAACAGATCCCTCTCCTCCCACTACAAGTATTTTAGAATCTATTGGAGAGATACCATCAATAGAGAGCTCAATCTAATACAGAGCTACATTCAAAAAGAAGTAACTACTATTATTATAGCCATTCTTTATTAGATGAATGTAGACTGTATTCACCGATGGAAGTCTTCTCCTACTACGAGGATAGTACAGTCTTCTCGGAAAGCTACTCTATTGAATGGAGAGCTACAAACCAATAGAATTCTTCAACTATATATCAGAAGATATAAAACAGATTACTGCTTTATATATACAATTATAACAATTGTGTAGTTACTTTAATTTTTATGAATATTGCCATTGTTTTAACAATAGATTTTTAGTGATGTTTAACAATCAATTCATTTGCTTTCATTGTTCTCAATATTTTAACATTTTTCTTTTTTTTAAAAAAAAATCATTTATGATATTTTGTTCTTTCTACTCAGTATG
>JAFIDM010000004.1:39183396-39194717 GCA_023159025.1 Thereuonema tuberculata | reverse complement strand
AACCTCCCTTCGGTTGGGGTTCTTTGTCAAGTTTCCCTTGAGTTAAAATCGTTCCTGCTTGTTGGGAGTCGTCGGTGCAATGCACCTTAAAAGAAGACCTGTATCTATTGCTTTTTCATTAAGAAATAGAAAATAATTGTAATGGAAAAGTTTCAATGCACTATGTTTAGTACATGTGTTTACGTATTCTCTAACCCAGAAAATCCTCTAGATGTAGATGGATGTAGTAAATAAAGGCTAAATTATTTTTGATAATAAAAGAATGGAAAAATTTTATGGAGCAGGCTTCTGGAAAGGGTTTACAAACATTGTAAGAAGAAGATTTTCAAAACTTAAACAGTAAGAAACATTTTTTTTAACAATGGAACATTAACATGTAGAAAGATTTTTGAAATGAAATCGTTCTTTATTTGATTTCTACTCCTAGTTTGGAAGATGTACCAGCATGAAAGTTTCAGTTTGTCAAATTAAATTTGAAAAAAGACTAAAACCTTGTAGCATTTTCCGTCTGCCATTGAATAATACATCAACCTAATCCTCTGCCTTCACTTGAGTTGTTTTGCGTTTGATCTTTTTCTGGTTTGTCATGCGAAGAAGCCAGTTAGCAGGTGGTATTTTGTGGGCTTCGTTTACATGAGGGTGCATTGGCCCCGGCACTAAATTTCAATTTCCAACCAATTTGTCGAATGCCTTCGCCCTTCTGGAATAGGAACAGCGCAAACCACAAATCTCTGGGCGCCTTCTCGTGTTTATTCACTAGCGAAGAGGGAGAAGATCTCCTTCCTTCCCGTGCTTGTGCTTGTGCAGCCTTCGAAATGGATAGGCCTGCAGAAATGAGAATTAACTGTTTCGACAGCAAGGAAACTCTAGCCACCCAGTGAAATATCACCTCCTGTTTGGACGAAACCTTGCTGGGAGAAGGATTTCCTTTTTCCTCCACACAATCCACTTTATCTGGTTGTTGTTGTTGTGGCAGTTATTTCAGCTTTTCTTTTCTTTTTTGAAAAGAAAGGCAAACTTCTCGGCAAAGATCTTGTTATACATATGAAGCGATAGACACGTAAATATTTCCTTCCATAGGTAGGTATATTTTGAAAGCTTTTTGAAACCTTCTAGCAAGAATTGAGTGCTCCTGAAAGCAGTTTGTGTGAAGGCAGTTCCAGTGTTTTTTTCTAAGCACGTTAGTGCGAATTACGCTTTATCATATAACGTGAAATGTTACTATTAAGTCATGAACTTCAGTTATTTACTTCAGATATATAAACGGATATTGATTTTTGCTTTATGATATTTGGTTTTCGTTTCAGAATCAAATGGACAATTGTTATAAACTCTAAATTTCAATTATAAGTGCACATATAAATCGACAACACACTTAAAATAATTATAAAAACTTTTAAAAAACTTTAAAAAACCGTAATATGTTTCGATTAGCTTCCACTAATCATCCTCAGACGGAATGAAGGAGAAGGAATAAGTGTGTTGTCGATTTATATGTGCACTGTTTGATTTCACACACGTAAAACCTTTTAACTATTCAATTATAAGTATTTTTTATATAGTCACGACATAATAGAAAAAAATCACTTAACATTGAAAATGTAGAAATGGTCTGCAGAAATCTGAAACTGGCTATACAGTCAGTAATTCATAAAACTCCTATTTGAACAGGGATTTCATTTACTGGAGAAAGAGATGTATCAGCTATTGTCCCAATAAATAATATTTGTCAGCAATCTTTTGCCCATATAAAACGTTGCACAATTACTTGTTGTCTAATAGAACGTTCAAGAAAGGCTGCCATTTTGTTTTTTTCTCTGAAATCCAATTTATCAAGAGTTCAATCTGGACAGTTCGATCTTGAAAATAGTCACTGCCTCTGCAAATTCTGTTTTTCTCTGTTTGCTCTATTTTCAAGAGAATTCTTGGTGCAATAAATTTTGAACAGTGATCCAAATGAAGAGAAGCTAAAATTTGATATCGTTATCAATTAAAATCAAAAAAGCATATTCATAAAGATAATGAACCTAGAAAATATAATACGTAGATATTTACTGTATTTTTTTACAAAATTTTAAGTGTCCATTTGTTAGAAAAGCTTTCATTATTAAATTTCATTTAATATTTTATTATTACATAATTACTGGTAAAAGGAAATTTAATGAACATGTAATCAATAAATAATTTCCTTCTCAATTCTCGATCTATTTGACAACGACTGTAACGTAATGTGGTGAGTGTGGGTGGCATGGAAGCCGAGAACCGCGACCGTTGGTCTATTATGCTATCCCACAGTAAGGACAGACGGAGAGAAAGACTGAAAAAGAATGGTGGGAGAAGTGCAGGGGAAATGGGAGAACCCCGAGAAAACCTGCCCAGCGCGGATCTCCACCATCACGAAACCCACATAAGAACCAAACCTCCGTACTCAGAGGTAAAAGGCCAATTCTTATCTACAATGCCAACCGCGCGGCCATTTGATCACGAAACAATTAAACTAAATGGCTGTTATTTTTTTTTGTACATGTATTATAAATTTAAGAATATCTTCGTTTCGAAAAATCCAGATTCGAGCAATAATTCACTACGAAATTAAAAGTAAAGTTAAAATTTCCATTTAAAACAGCATTGAAAACTTTATGAAGTTGGGAAATGTCGTAGCATTATAAACTGTTTTTGTTTTTTTTATTTCATGATAAAAGGACGCCAATTTTTACGAATATAAGGGGAAAAAGAAACAGGGGAGCTTCCCATTGTTCTGTTGCTTAATTAAAACACGAGTCACACCTTGAAGTTTCTGTAATGAGAAACATGCTTGGTTATTATAATTATAATTCTCTTACCAAGATATGTTTTTTCAGAGAAAGACACTATTCTTTTCAACCCGATATATTAAAAAAACTGAAATTCGTCATTGTTGAATTATCCTCGCTTAAGTAAAGGAGAATGTTATTTACTCATTTAAATTATTTGATATTCAGTTTCATTATGTTTTTGATATGAGGAAACCACTTAAGGACGACTATCCATTGTGTAAATTTTAGCATATCTAAAGTGCAAATTTGTTTGTAAATCAGTAGAATTTAGCTTATCAAATCAAGCTTTTTCCTTAAGAAACCTTAAGCTTCTAATAACTTAAAAAAATATTTTGTTTTTATTAAAATCTCGAATTACTTTACATGTTTGAATATTTGTTACAACTAATGAAAGTCTATATTTATAAATCAGAAAATGATCAGATATGAACAAAAACTAATACAAGAATTTAATGACCAAGAGGATTTTCACAAAAGTGGTGACATTGAACAGCTTTAGTGACCTTTGTACCAGGAATAGGGAGAATGACAAAACCAAATTATGAGCATAAGAAAGTGAAGGTTCCAGTGACTACCATGGTCAAAATGAAGGAGATAGACTTAATATTGATTGAATTTCAAATGGTACGAAAGAAAAAAAAAAGAAAGATTAAGAGAAAGACATAAAAAACTATGGAAAGACAAAAAGGAAGGATATGCAAATTTATGTCGAAACGCATTGAAAAAGTTGAAATTTTGGAGTAGATTGATTTAACTGACCGAGTACAATGTTGATACTTGGATAAAGCGGATAAATGAATAAAATTCGTTTGCTCAGTTATTGAATGGACTACACTGACAGCCTCAAAATGCTGGGATGATGGTTAATTAGTGAGAGATTGACTTCTTCCACTATCGCTTCACCTTCGGTGCTGGTGCTCTGAACCTTACTGTCATAAATCCTTGCAATAAGAGACAAGTTATAGTAAGGAACACGAAAATAAAAAAAAGTGGTCTTTTCCTTCGAGAAATAACTAGAAACAAATAATTTCAGTTTGTTGGTGAAGGAAAAAGTAGTTTACATAGTTAATTGCAACACTTGTAATTCCTATTTTTTTCTACAATTTAAATTCTAGCCTGTTTTGCTATGAAAGTAATTTCATCAAATTATCTCAGTATGTGTGCGTATATGTGGAACTTCTTGAAATTTGGCCTACATATTTAAGGACAAAATATTTTTATATGTGTAATTTTTCTGTGTGGATCCTTCTAGAGCGCTTGAAGATGACAAAAATTCCATAAAAAAAAGTTACAACCGAAACAGTGATATTTCAATCCACATTAATTCTTTTTGGAAATCCACTAATTTTCGCGCACTTTGATATTACTGAAATTAATAGATTTAAGCAATTTTAATAAAAATAATGTGTTTTTTTTTTTTTTATAAAAATGAAAAATCTCCTATATTTGTATTTAGTAAGAAGTAGTACTAGTACTTGTATTATTATTGTAATGAACTTATATAATTTGCTAATTTCGTTTGTCTGTCTGTCCGTATGTCTGTAACTCGATATAATTAAGCTATTAAGATAGATCCAAGGTTCTCAATGGTACCATTGAATCAAGGGTACTCAAATTGGATGAAATATTAGTTCATTTTGTCATTCCCTGTTGTTTCCATGAAATTTTAACTGAAATTCTAACAAAATATACATTCAAAACCAAATAATTATGTTACCACTGCATCCATTTTAATGAAATATGGCATACTTACTCAGTTGTTTACGCTGATTTCGAAACTCAAAACCATTTTTGCCGTAGAAGCTTCGTTCACAAGTTAGCACAGTATTTAGATTACATTTACTTTATATTTGATAGTTGATAATAAAATGATTTTTCAGATTTTTTTATGTCTGTCGTCCGACAGGCTTTGCCACTAGTTTAAAAATTAAAGTATTTTTGGTGTTCGAGGAGTGTATGCTTTAACTTCTTTAGAAAACTTAGAGCTCCAATTGGTAACTGAGGTTTGATTATTATGGTCTATTTAAAGAGAATCTTCTCTATAGATAAAATTATTATCAATCTATATCTGAATTTAATTCTGGCAATTTTCAAACTACAAAGTGATTTAAAACTATCAGCTTTCTTTTATTGTACATTTTTTTAAAACTATTTTATGTTTGTCTTCCTTTTCTGTGAGAATCTTGTGAAATAACTGTTTCTGGAATGAAAGGGATACATTTTCGATTCTTTTCTATTCTCAGACGAGAGAATATAACTCCACCCAAATTCCATTATCCTGTTTTTGTGGTGGAATGGCGGGCTTTTCCTTTCAGCATGCAATACGATCGGAATTCCATTAGATGAGGGAGGGGCGGGGGAGTAGATGTGCTGCTGAAAGGGTCATGCCCAAGCCAAAGGATTGGTAAGATCGCAGTTTTCAACATGTCTCTCTTTAAATACTTGAAATGATCTCGAAAGGATTAAAAGGAATTATGAGTTTATTGATTGAGGAGTCTCGATTAACTCATAGTTAGTTTTCTTGAATTACACCTGTCAAGTGGAAGCAATTGGAGGCAGTCGAGTGTCTCTTTTCTAAGATCGCTTCAGAGCTCACCTGGTGTCAACGATCTGAATTATTGATTGGCGTCCACCTTACAGTCAAGTTAACTTTACCATTTCAACGCTTTTCAGATTTCATTAATGCATTTGCTCTCTCAATGGTCTGAAACTCGCAATCTGCGATAAAAGCTTTGTGCTTTGTTCCTGCCCTTCGGCTATTTGTAATTTCCATGTGTTTGCAGTCATCCATTCAGTTCAACTCTTGAAAGATTGTATCTCAAAGACTAAATGAAAGAGTAAAACTTTCTACTGAACTTTTATTTTCGTTTCAAAAACAGAATCTGAAAATTTTTTTAACCTGCCTTTTGTAATATTTTAGAAGATTTTAATTATGATGCATTAAATGGTAGCGTAATCTTATTGAAAATTGAATTTTAATATTAGTTGAACTTTGAGAAATATTAAGTTCAACAGAAAATATGTTAAAGCCAACTAAAAAAAAAACTAAAAAAACAATAGTTTTCTACAACAAATTCCAAAAAATACTAAAACCTACCTTCCTTAAAATGTTATTCTTCATTTATCTTTTATTTTAATTACTTTTCTTTTATTTATTTTATTATTATTTTTTTTAAATCAGGAAAATACGAAAAATAATCTTTCGAATATTAAATAGTAAAAATTCTCCATTTTTTGAAATTTAATTAGAGCCACACTGGTTTAGATTTAAAAATTCATGAAAATAAAAATAAAATACACAACCGGTTTCCATTCGAAGCCTCGAATTTAACGAGTGAAGCCTCGAATGAAGGGGAAACTGGTTGTGTTTACTGTATTTTTACTTCCATATTTTTTAAAAATCTAATTCTGTAGGTTGGCTCTAATTAAATTCCAAATATTATATGTGCACCCGTAAAATATTGTTAATTCTCCATTTTCTTACAACATTAGTGAAATCCTCATTATTTACTTAAGCTGATCGACCTTAGATAAATTATCAGACAAATGCTAATTAATGGTTTAGTAAAAGGATTAATACCCGTTATTTAAGACATTGATAGAACTCTATTTTTTTATGTGAATTTTTATTCCTCCTTCTGGCACTAATTTATCGACAAGATGTAATTGGATAAGACATCAAATATTGAACTTAGATCGTCTGTAGTTCTTAAATTTGCATGCCAGTTGCATGAAGATCTATCAAGCAGTTCAAATGCTAAAAGCAGGCAGGACACACATATTCACATACATGCAGACTGACTGATTTAATGAATTTCCCTTCCCTAGAAACGTAGGCTAATAACATCGAATAAACTCTTAAATTTAAAAAATTTTCTACATTTTACGATAACTGCCAGTAGCATCTTATAAAATTATATTTTTTTATTGAATTTTCTTGAAAAAAATATTTCATTAAATGAATTAAGTAATATTTTTTATGTAAATTTAAGCATGTGTTGATTAATATTGGTTTGTTCCCTTAAGTATTCGATATGCCATATTAAGTTACTAATAAAAAGGAAAAAAAGTGGTCATTGTATTTTTTCCTAATTTTATTCTGATTTTTGGAAAGAAGTGAATTTCAGTAAAAATTGTGATAACACTTTTGGTAATAAGATACTATCAGAACTGATAATATAATAATTGTTAATTAGAATGAATTCATCGATTTTTGCTATTATGGCAACATCTGGGAAGAATTCTCAGCTTTTGAGATAATAATTCTCTAGCATAACTCCATTAGGGAGTCCGTGAAATTAAGCTGCTGATGTTTAACTAGCTAATTTGACTTTTCATCTCATCCCATAATGTCACTTAAGGTCGGAGTTCTGTCTAGTGAATTCATCTCAACTCGATATGCCAGTGATAGAACAGTAAAACCTTATATCTAACTGCTGCCACAAAGTTTAGGAACACAGAAATTTCCAGAATTTCCACAGAATTGTGCAGCGTAAATGTTCAATTAATTGCAGTTAATAAACTTTAAATCGTTAGACGTAGTCCCCATGATGACACCTCATCAAACTTAACAGTCGGGAAATAGTATTCGACTGGTGTCGTTACTCTTCTATAGAACTAGCTGATGTGTCTTGGTAAGGCACAGTGACGCATAACTTCAAAAAGACTGCCTTTCCACTTCTCCATAGTCTAATGGCGGTAAATTTACACAAGTCCAGATGATATTTGCATTTCCCGAGGTGATCTTCGCCTTGTCCCTATATAATTCATGTGTGTAAGGACGAACTGTTCTAATATTCAGCGGTTGTATTATACGATATGTATCAGTTTTCCTGCACGCGATTTGATTGTTGGACTCGGTATCACTACCACCTCGTCATAGTTCATCGAGGTAGTTACAGCAGCGATTAAAAATAAAGCAATTTTTGCAGTTGTTGTATTTTTTGCTTGTTTGTTTAGGAAGTTCAAATTCATGTTGAAAGTCGCTGTCAATATCAATGACCCAATCTAGTATCTACATTTGATTAAGGTGGTTAAGCGGCTGGTTGCTTGTAATGATCCCTTTTGTTTTTTGAGGATAATATGAGATTTACCGAATTAAAATCTACTTTTACTCTAAATTTGCTGGTGGATCTGACTTGTGTCTGAAAATTAAAAAATGAATAAGCAGAACAAACTTTTTTTTGCCTCTGTGTCTTACCTTCTTTAATTCATTCCTCAACTTTATAATATTCAAGTTGAGAATGTTAAATTTTGCTGCTATATTTAGCAAAATTATAGCAGCAAAATATACATACCCTACTGTAATAAAAAATTCTTTATTATCAATTTTTAACCTAAACCATGTACTTTAATATAATAAGCACATATCTTATATTACATACCTAACTTTGAGGATTTTCACAAAATATTTCCGCTTGGTTAAATATTTAAGTATACAAAGTAGAAAAAAAGTTGTCTTCTATCATTGCTCTTTCTTCCTCTGTTACTTAAAATAAAAATGGTACATCTTGCAAACAAAAACCTAAAACGAGTTTATTTGTTTTTTTTTTTTTGCTGTCCACACAATAAACAATGATGCTGCTGATATCCTAAGAATAAATTATTTAGAAAAATAAGGTTATTTAGGAGATTAAAAGATTACATTCTTTCACTTTTATGTTTTACTATTTAAGAAACAAATACCGTTTTAAACAGAAACTTATTGTTTATAAAGCTCTTGTAGATTCTGTCTTGAACTATGGTTTAGAGTGTTAGTGCTTCTTAAACAAATAACATAAAGAAATTAATCTATAAAATTTTTGATAATATTTATGTAAATTTTTAAAATCAAACTAAAAAAATAAAACAAGAATAAGAGTAGACTAATATATAACATTTTGATTATAGAAGAAAAATTTATTTATAATGTGGTCTTGAAAAATATATATAAATATAAAAACATCAGAGGAAAATACTCTTCTGAAAACAAAACAAGACTTAGTTGATTGAAGATTTTCAATATTCCTACTATAAACAATAAGTTTGGATTTAGAATAAATGATTATATTTACTCAAAAATATTTAGACAAATAAATTGGAATAATTATAATTGTAATAATTTTAGAGAAATCAAAAACCAATTAATATATGATATAGTCAATAAAAATATAGTAAAAAAACTTCTAATCTATGCTTTAACATTAATTAAATTTTGTTTTTGAAAAGACACACATTAAACTTTCCGGCACCTATAAAACAGGAGTAATTCTGTAATTACACCTAATAGGACCGGTAAACATTAAAAAAAAAAGAAAGAAATAAAACGGTTTGTATCTCAAAAATCAAAGATAGTTAATTATCATATAAGTTTCATCAAAATTAAAAGTGATCTGACTGAAATTTTTATTTTAGTTGTTGATTTGAATTGGGAAGTGACGGAACAAGATATGATATTGTTCATATTGACCGCATTGCTGCACAATTTTGGAATCATACGATCGTCACTATCACAATGACATTCGTTATTATCACTATCACAAAGACAAGGAATTTCAAGTTAACACTGTATTTAAACTATCTTGGTACTATTCTTATTCGAGTAACAAAACGGCAGATGCATATTGTTCAGTTAAATCATCTGATTGAATAATGTATTAGTAGATTGCTTTAATGGAATAAAAAAAGAAGTGTTTGTGAACCAAAGCATAGTCTTATCCATTTTAAACAAAATATAAAAATAAAATACATTTAAGTATTTTTCCAAAGAAAAGATTTTTTTTTTCTAATTCTCAAAAAATAAGTAATTATTCATGAAATTCAAACATGTTTAAAAGTTGTGATTTTCTTTGCACTTTAAGAAATGTGATTGAAGAACATATTTTAACTAATAAATGACATGATTTAAAAATGATCTCGAAGTGCCTTATTTTGAAAACCCTTTAACCTTTAATAACTTAAGTCTTCTTCGACCATTCTGAAGGGTGGAGTGAAAAATCATGTAAGTACTCTCTGCCACTGCGCTTTGGGTGGGGATTGATGTCAGTTAGGGACTTCTCGAGGGAGATATCGTCCATATGGATTTATCTTCCATGAAAGATATTTTTGTTCTCTTCTATCTTTCAGTTTTTTAATATAACTATCGCTATTATATTTATAAGGCAGATTTTGTTTTTTGATAAACCGATACAAAACAATAAAATTTAAATACTGCCTTGTGATTTAAATTATTGATTCCAACAAGGGCTTAAGGCAGCAATTTTGAAACTTTCTTCATATTCGACTTGGAATTTAAGGTTCGAAAATAATTACAGTTGAAGTATATTATTCGATTATAAGAATATTATAATGGAATAATTTACTTCTACTGCAATTATTTTTGAATACTAAATTAAAAAGATTATTATTCAAATTTCCACTGTCCTCTGCAAAATACTCTATTCTTATGTTTTTGGCCTCTGAACACGATGATGAAATCCGTTTGTCGATCCGACATTCCATTCGGGAGTTGTTAGAGGTGGACAGACACGCACTCAACAGCTACCGATTTTCGTTGCTATCACAATAGCTCCCAAATGGTTCACTAAATATCACGAAAAGCAACAGAACAGTAAAAACTAAAGATTATAAAAATAGATATAGCATAACATATTTCTTTATGTTAGTATTGAAAAGTATGTAACAATTGGTACTACTACTACTATCTGATGATCGCCAATGGTGATTAGCTTATGAATAGCCCGATATATATATGTATATAAATCGCCAGCTGCCGAGAATCTTCAGAATAAAGACCACTATTACACAGTTGATTAAAGTGCTATAATCACCATAAATAAACAAGGCTTCGTGTAGAAAGGTCGAACATTACTGGTAAATTTCTGTAGACGGTTTTGAACAGATATTTGGTACTGCACAGCTTTTAGCAGATTAAAACTTTCTAATATCTATAAAGTATTTTTTTTTTACTAAGAAAGGAATATCGATGAAAATGACTGTACAAAAATAGACAAAAATTAAAGAACTGTATTAATTTCGCAAAACAGTTTTAAAAATCCATTTCTGTATTCTCTGCATAATTTAGTTAGAAGCAATAGTCCCTTTGAAATTTTAATTTGCATTCGAAATACAATATTTTACTCTTTTTTTTTGCAATTTAATGATATTTCTAATGCATCAGAGAGAAGTCAGTTTCCAAAGACTTTGCTGATGTCTGCAAAGTGAAAGATGATAAATGGCTTCGGGAATTTTTAAAAATGGAAATGGAAGCAGATGCTAAATACAATTTATTGCTTCCAATTTATATGTCGCAACCAATTCAGACGCATTTATTTCACTTCAGAAGATTGTTAGGATAACTTCTTAGAAGCCTACTTCAATTACTGTTCTGATTCTAAATCTTCTCATTGCATTTTAATGACATGTTTAACATTTGGGATGAATATGAATAAGAATTTAAGAGAAATCTATTAACATTCAGTAAGTAATGGGATTTGTGAAAGAAATGATTAAATATTCAACGATTCA
>JAFIDM010000004.1:39149379-39172362 GCA_023159025.1 Thereuonema tuberculata | reverse complement strand
AAAAAAAAAAAAGAAACGAAATCTCCAATTCAACAACCAAAAAAAATCCAATATGGCGGGGCCCCTCGGCTGGCTGGGCCCCTAGGCCCGGGTCTTCTAGGCCTAGGCGGAAATCCGGGCCTACTCTCTTATTATGTCTTTCTTTTTGAGTATAGACGATATAATTGATTTCGCCATGCCATACTGAGTTGCCAGGTCAGAGACACGAGTTCCACTTGGAAACTTCGCAACGAGTTCTTTTTTGAATTCAATTGTCGTTCTCACTGCTTTCCTTTTAGGCTTGGTTGAATCAGTAATCTTTTTTGGACCCATGGCTGCACTATTTTTAATAAAAATAACAAAAAATAACATAAAATAGCACAAAGTTTCATGAAGCTTGCCTGGATGATGCGTAGCGTACGGAAGCTAGCACGAGACTGAGCTGAAGCGACCGCATGGCGCGGCCAGTAACAAGGTCCCGCTGTCCGAATCGCGAGCAAGCGTACGAATGGCGAGTTCAATTTCACTTGAAAAAGTTGAACGAATAACGAGTTGTACGAGTGGCGAGGTGGACGAATGGCGGGGTTCCACTGTATTTATATTATTATAGTTTATTATAATAGTTACAAAGCTTCACGTAATTATATTTTCACATAAAAAGTCAGAAAATATATCAGGACATATATTTAAGGGCATTTGTGAGGAAAATGTATCAGCACAAACATAACTTTATTTAAAGTTAAAACAAATGGCATTAAAATATACCATGAGCCTAGAAAAAGATTAAAAAAAAAAAGAAGTAATGGAAAAACTAAATGGAAATCCAAAGAGTGTAAAGCAGTTAAAATAAAATACTAAATACGAAAGAGATTCTTAATTATCCGGTTTTTTTTTTAACAATTTGTGACCACGTGATATAATTGAAATAATTATTCCTCAGTTAAATAGTTAAAAATATTTAATATTTTATTAAACTAGTGTATACTAAAAAAATGGGGCGTCAACAGTGACGGCTTTTAGTTGAAATAGAGTATTAAGTAGAAGTTTTCTTCCAGTATATAAGTATTATTTTGAATTTCTTCATTCATGCCGAGAAATGTCCCCAACGACTCTTCAGTTCCTCGCTGAGGGCGAGCATCTAATGCTCGTCTGGCCTGCTCTTGTAGTAGACTAAAAAAAAAATGAACATTGAAATTTAAATTTTTAATGTAGTAGGCTAAAATTAATGAGTTTTTTGTTTTTTTTCTGGCTCTTCTCTCATTGCATCACATACGCAGAGATATTGAACAACAATTATTTGAAAGTAGTCCCCGTGGTCTAATGGATAAGACGTCTGACTTCAGCTCAGAAGGTTGCAGGTTTGATTCCTGTCGCGGACGTTTCATTGTAGAAATTATTTCTATTTTCTAAAAACAGAGGAAGTGCGTTACGGATATGCGTTAGACACAGACAGTTGTGGAAAACAATATAAGAGATAGCAATAAAGTTAATGAATTTCCATTTCAGTACTTTTATTGCCGAATCGTACGAAAAAACTTAATTAAAATCTTTATCATTATTCAATGATATTAAAGCTAAGTTCAATTAAAAATTAATGAATTCATTCTATTAAAAAAAAGAATCTTTCACTTTTTCATTGTGAATTGGGGAAACTAACCAGAAGCCTCTACCTCTCATGATGTCCGTCCTTTATAGATGTGGACATGATGCTTTAACTAACTTTCCATTGCTGAAAGTTATAATGAGAAAGAAGAAATTTTTAGTCTCACCATCTCATCGTAAAACATTATGCAATTTGTCAAATATTTAAATATTAGAAAAAAAGAAATAGGTAAATGGATTAGAAAATCGTAAATTGTCTATTTGAAAGATAAATTAGTTTCTGGTGTTAATTTTAAAAAAGACTTTACTCTCCTCTTTTAAGTGAACTTTCTTTGTTAAATTTTCTTTGTTCTGAATTTTTTTTTCTTCTCCCTCCTTTTAGAGTTTTTATGAGCAAAATACGAAAATGAGGTGCAGTTGGAATGGGTTATTCAAGCAACTAAGAAGATTGGTTTGCCTTTTTTTTTGTTAATTTTTCTTCCTGCCATTGTCTTTTTTCTTTAAAAAATGGGTTATGTTAATAAATGCAATAATCTTTTTTTATTCGCCGTTCGCAATGGAATAACATTTTTTGTAAAAAAAGTCATGTGAAGATACTTATATATTGTAATCAGTATCCATCTGTACCTGGATTATTTATTTCCATATTATCGAAATAGGTACCGGGACGCCATATTGGCTTTTACCGTTCTAAAAAAGGTGCTTTATATCTACGAATATCAAAAGCTATAATTTATATTAGAAGTATTCTTTGAATGTTATGATATTCTGAAGATTCTCACTGATTCTTATTCTGAAGATTCTCACTGATTCTTATTCTGAAGAAATGAAATTTCTATTCAACAAGCTAATTTAAGCAAAATATTCTTTCCACGACTTACTTAAAAAAAAGTTTTTATTAAAAAAATATTACAATGAACAAAATTTAACGTGTGTGAAGTAATCAGGTTGCAAATAAAAAAAGTCAACACACAAAAGGATAAAAAACATTTAACACATTAAAAAACAATCGCGTTAAATGTTTTTTATCCTTTTGTGTGCTGGCTTTTTTATGTGCAACCTAATTACTGTCTGTTTTTGTTTAGGAGAACCTTCAGCGCTTTTGCGCCTGCATCAGGTCTCCTTCGATTTCATCAAAACAGGGGTGAGAAGAAATAAAGAGGGGATGTTTACTTTTTATCAGTGTTAGTTTACTAGTAGCTGCGTTCTATTTGCGGTTTTCGGGAAAGAATTATGGAAAAAAAAAATACTGTTGCAAAAATAACAGATACTAAAAAAAACCACACGCCTTAGGAAAGTGCCCATCTCAGCGTATCACCCCTTTGCGGATTAGAATCGTCCGCGAGTGGTGGTTCTCGCTTTTGAAAACGAACAGTATTTGACACACGTTAAATTTTGTTCATTATAATATTTTTTCGTTCAGAACTTAGCTGAATTTTTACAAGTGATTAAACTGAATGGTGACAGATGAATAAATACGAGAATTTTCTGAAGGAAACCAATGAAGTGAAGATCATTGTGACCAAAACAGTAGCGCCGTCTGGAAGCAGAGGCGGCAACTCCAAAATCGGGAAGATCATCAGATGGATCACGTGGTTGAAACACGTGTTCCGGTCACATGATGATCTTCACCTCATTGGTTTCCTTCAGAAAATTCTCCGTCAACCTTGAGTTTAATCACTTGTAAAAGAGCTCAACCGAAATATGTCGGGTTTTTTTACTGTGTTAAATGTTTTTTACCCTTTTATTTGTGTGTTGGATTTTTTATTAAAAAAAAATTATAAACTTACGATCGATTATTGTCGGAAACAGCTGTTCTAGGATGTCACTTAGTAATCACATGGTCTCACCCATAATGTTTACGAATTTTTTTTGTGCTATTTTTTTTTTTTTTTTAATGCGCACAGAAAATTTTTTGAGGCCGGAGGAATGTCAGTACACGAAATTCTTTATTTATCTATTACGGACAAGAGAAGATTTAACTTTTGTTGTTGAAATAGTTAGTCCCTGTAGTTGTAGTGAGAAGTTTGCGTGTAAATGGGCCAAAAAATTCCAATAGAGAAAGAATTACAAGCAAAACAGTGTATTTGTACTATGTCTCAGATTAATCCTTTTATTCATCGAATGTGCTGTGATTAAAATTAATTGGATTTCGACTTGAGTAGGTGGTTGTTTCCCGTACGAGCCTCCGTTGGCTGAAGTGAACGGTATAGGTTCTCATATTTCGAAAACCATAAGACGGTCAGCCCAATGCTCGTCCGCCTTTATTTCCGGTTTTATTTTATAGATGACTGATTGAATGCTAAGGCCCGTCCGAAGGAGAAAGAACCTAGGAAGAGAAATCTCCGACCCACGCAGGCGATTGAACCCGGTTACTCCAGGCCCAGAAATGAAATAAGCTCAGAATAAAAAAAATATTGTTTGCATTAGGCAGATATTTTAATGAAATGAAGATTTTCCTTTTTTAAATTGCTGCAAAAAAAAAAAAATCAAAAAATAAATAAATAAAAGAATCTGCAACATTTTGTCTTTAAAGCAAGCTTCAAGTTTTCAAAAATATCTTGTTTTTATTTAAATTGTCGTCACAATTTTTAATACTCTCTCTCTTGCGCAGTGTGACTTTTGTTCATTTTACGTTTAATTCTTCGGTTTTACTTTTAATATTCTGCAAATACTCAGACAAAAGAGGTTCTATTCGATGTCTTTCATCTAATCTCTCCATTTTGTTTTTTGTGTACACAAAGAAAAGCAGGAATAATAATAAAAAAAAAAATCGATTACATTACAATAGCGATTTGCAGGGAAATTGATTAATGGCTACCCTGCTAATCCCCAGGGCTAGGATCTAATTTCAATAAATCTTGTCAATGATAGTACTTCCCCCCCACCCCCGCTTATTTGTGAAGACATCTTTTTTACAGATGAGAAAATATCCAGGAGAGAGAGGTCTTGGTGCGCTATATTCGTCATCATTACCGAATTCGCGCGAGGTCGTACCATATGGACCCCCTGCAGAGCGGAGGGTAAATGCAAATGCTTTCGCAGGGAGAAAGAGGGTAGGGACTCCCATTTTATGCTGATTCGACGCTCCAGCATCACAGTGGTTTCCCCCTATGAGTCACCTTCCTATTCGCCAGTGCTGGAAATGGATATGGCCCAAACAAACTTTGCCTCCTGTGTCCTCTTGAAATATGAATTTCTCTGTTAAAGGAAATGGGAAGTTTTCCAGGAAGATCTAAGAAGTCAAGAAAAGATCGAAATCCAAAGAGAAAAGTTGACACAAAGGACATTAATGTGATTTGTTTCGCTGTAACAGTTGGAATTTCGTGGACCTTTGTAGGAACATTTAGTTAAAAAAATATGGAATTTGAAAACTGAATTCGAAGAATGATGTTTCTTTCCTGTTTTTCTATCCATATTAATACAGTAATTATATATATATAAATTGTAGATAATAGGTATTTTTTTGTCTTTATAATAAACATTTTAGAAATTGATTCGAAATTATAATACAAAAATGATTAAATATGTATTTTCTTTACCTTTAACAATTTTTAAACCTAATTAAAAATGAATTACAATTAAGTTCATCGTATAAATAAAAGGAAATGTGTGTTTGTATATGCTGAAACTCCGAAACAAGCATTATAGTAAGCTGAAATTTGGTAGGCAAATTTAGGAGAATTTTAGAATACGAACCTTTGGCTTTTTTTTTTTTTTGAACCCATGCTTTTACCTCTCATCGCCTTTTTTTTTATTGTTTTGTTTCATTGGGATCAGCTGTTTTATGTTCTAGATAAAGATGTTTCCGTCCCAGTGGCATAACCAATTTATCATGACATCTTTCACATTGTTATCAGTAGTTATATGTTTCTCTGTAGGATGTCCCTTCATTGTTAAAAAGTAATGGCTTCATTTCTTTCTGTCAGATGGAGATGGACTCAAATTTCATCTTTGAAATTCATCTCCTGCTGGGTATGTAATACGAAGGAAATTGATATGATACAAAAACACAAAAGTAGTGCCCTGAAAGTTATTCTTCCTTTTGGACGGATAGGGAATAGAAAAGTTAATTGTAAGATGGCAAAAAAAAAATATTTATTAGCTCATTGAATAATAGACATCTGCTTTTTGCTAGTTTTCTGTTTTCTAAAGCATTTCAGAAATTATAGACCTTCTAATCTTCTGTTAGCTACAACATTACAAGGCTGAAAGTTTTTAAAATATATCCTTCAAAATTCTCCATATTTTACTCTAAATTCATTATATATTTTTTTTGGAAGTCTAATCTTAAGCTATCTTCCATTTTTTAGCATTGAATTTTGTAATAACCGCTTGTAATTCTTGCAGGTCATAGTAACATACATACAGACCAGCAGTTCCCAACCTTTATCAAGTCGAGACCCTAGCTAAGCTTATGCGCCCCCCCCCCCAAAAAAAAAAATATTTAGAGAAATAAAATGTCAGAATAAGCATGTACATACATGCTTAACATAATTACACTTATTTTCAATAGTTTAAAAATTATTGATGGAGTAATGTAAAGTACAAATAGAAAAAGTGAAAGTTTTATTAAACTTAGAAATTTAGTAGTTTAATTATAATTAAATTGCTTAACTTAAGTTATTCATTATTCACTGATTTGTTGTTCATGTATCATGAAGACACGTGACTTGGAATAGAGTCGAACCAGCCCAAAGAGTGCCCGAGATTTGTGCACAACAGAGCATTTTTCTATTTATTTATTCCGTAGTACAACGTAGGAGGGGAAGGGAAAAATAACACATGCCCATGCGACTTGAAGACAACTTTACTTGCGCTCTGCCGAACTCTGTTGTAATCGTGACAGACTACGTTTGTTGCTTTCTTCACCTAAATTAAGGCTGGATATAGAATTATACGTTGTAAAAGCATTCTAAAAGTGAGACGTTTTAAAAAAAAACAAATTTGAATTAAAGAAATTTATTTCTATATCCACGTTAAAATCATTAAAATTCTTACGGAGCACAGGTTGGGAACCGATGGTATAGACTACTGTCTTCTTCAATTCCTTTTTGCCAAATTTGAAATTAGTTGATAAAACCTGGGAAACGAAAATCATTTTTAATTAAACTCGTTGTATACAGAGTTTCGAAATTGGCATCATCTATAATTTTCTTGTTTATGAATAGCATTTACCTTTTATTCTATGAGGAAGTACTATATTACACTACAGTTTAAGTCCATCCTAGCCTTCTATAGCCTGGTAAGGATCTTCGTTCAACTAACACAAAAGTACAAACATGTGAACATTTGTAGCTGAATTGAAGAAAAAGTAATTCAATGTAGTTGATGATAATCATAAAAAACAAACTAAGATTTCTTATTTTCTCGTTTAATTGGTGAAATAATATCAATTCTAATTATCATGTGACAGCCTGTTATTTCAAAACTGAATAAATAAAAAAACTGATGAGCATTTCAGCTTAATAACACTACACTAAAAGTAGAGACTGCATTTTTTTGTTGATGGAAAAGGGTACCCGTCGATGATTCGAAAAATCAGTGTTCAGTGTTAAATTGTAAATGATAATTTTAAAGTAAGAACAGAAAAGGTAAATACGTAGAAAATAAAATAAAAAGTAAACAAACACATACAAGATATACCTGTTGGCCATAATTAAAGAGGAGATATTTAGAGTCTAATTACTAAAACCCTATTGGGCCAAACTCCATCAAATTTAGTGTAAAAACTAGTTTTGATTTCAAAATTAAAAAAAAATTAGTTCAAAATTTCGCCACCGCGGAAAAAAATGGCGCTGGATGATACATGTATAGAGAAAATTGGGCGTTATAAATAAAGTTTATAATCGATAGTAATTTTTACGTGGCATCATTTACAGATGTGATTCAATATGTTTTCCTTGCAACTATTCCAATAACTGAATTTCCTACAGTAGAACACACAGATCTCCAGTGGTTTGCCTCACGTACAGCTTTATTCTGTCCTTCAACGTTAGTAAGATATCCACGCCTCCTTGATATACCAAGCTTTTCAAACATTCCATAACCAAAAAATCACAGGAAGTGAGATCAAGAGAATGAGGCTGACCAACCTATTCCATCTTCTGTGAAATGCTGCAGTTAGACTTCTGTACACCCAATCCAATGTTGCGGGGTGCACCATCCTGCATAAATATCCACGCTGTTGAAGTTGTGGAATAACAAAATCAAGCAGTATTCATTGATATCTCACAGCATTGACGGCGGCTTTTTTTCTCCTGGTGGGAAATTTTGATGTAATTTTTTCTTTAGAAATCAAAATTCCACGATCTAAATAATGTTCACACCAAATTTGGTGAAGTTTCGCCCAGTAGGTTTTTGGTAATTTGATTCTAAACACCTCCTCTTTAATTATGGCCATTCGGTATAACATTTTCCCGAATCTTTTTTTTTACAAGATAATTACAAAGCAACTACACAAAAGCAATGCCAAAAAATATGCATCACCAACACAATATTCGTGTACAAATTCAGGGAATTTGTTATTTTGAAAAATTTTAATTTTGGGGAATGTTTTCTTCAGAGATGATCTAAGTATCTGAATAATTGAAAAGCAAAATCAGTGGGAGTATATTATATCACTTGTTATATTTGACCATGGAAACATCGATTGAATTATTTATGAGTTTTGTTGAAGTTATTGCAACAACATTCAAGTTATCGTTAAATATAAATGTCCAATATTTGTATAAATTGATTTTATTGAGTATTAATCATATTTCTATTTATTTTGCAGTTGAATGACTTGTTCCTATATGTTTAGTATAAAAGTAAAGTTGAGAACTGATAATAAATATTAGAATTAGATATTAGATATTATAAGATGTTATTATTTTTCTAATTATTAGGATAAGTAGGGTAAGGTAGGGTAAGATGACGAACTTAAGCTTCAGAGATTGTCCCTCGGCTTAGTTAGTGGTTTAAAAACCCGAAATTTGAAAGGACACTTCTTGTAACTTTTATGTTCAGTAAAAAAATATGAAACGCTGTTTTACCCTCTCGAATTATAAAAATATTTCACCAAAAAAAAAAAAAAAAAAAAAAAAACGAGTAATTTTCGTCCTTTTACCCCACCTAAGGAGTAAGATGACGGACAGATAAAAGTAATACATTAAGATAGAAACATTTTATTTTAAAAATGCAGAGAAACAATTTCACTTACTAACGTGTGACATGAATTAGAAAAGTCAAAGATGAAAAAGTTAAATTACAATAAAAGATTGCTCGTAATGAAACAAAACTTTGAACAATTAGTTACAACAAAAATTTAGAAGAACATTAGTGTTGGCTCTGGCACGTTGTTTCTTTGCTGCAGCATTTACACTTGAGGTTTTATCTTTTACTTCAGCAATAGCCGCATTCATTGTCTATTTATTCCACTTTCCCCTTTCACTTTTCCTTGTATAATTTCGTGGCATGTTGTTTATAATACCTAAAACATTCATAGATAAATAATCATACATGAGCATTTAAAATAAAAGAAAAAAATAACTGCAACTAAAATTCAGTTTCAGAACCAATTTTTAAAATAGGACAAAAGCTATTCATAAAAGGTACTCAAAAACATATTGGGTAAGATGACAGACAAAGCAAACTTCTCGTCATCTTACCCGCCCTGCCATTCGTCATCTTACCCCACGTCACCAATTTGATTTAGAACTTATTAACATTACCGTACCTTATCGTAAACAATCTACACCACACATGGTTCTTTACATTATGAGTTGTATTTTGAGAATATTTTATGAAACAGCAAAAACAACTTATCGTCCTCGAGTAATTCCTTACACTGTGAAGTTGAAAAATTACAAACGAACGGGAAACAAACACATCTTAGTCGCTACTGCTCGCAAAACAATCTTGCCCGACATCCTTTGCAGTGAACTACGTTACTAATCACCTGAGTCTCAGAAATTGCTTGGACAGGTGCTCCTATCTATGAATCTGTCGGAGAAATACCGAGTTTCCTCATCTTACACGCTTCATCTTATCCGACTTTCCCCTACATTAAATTTACTTCATCCATCCGTCCATCCATCCATAGTATTCTGTCCGAAGACAGATCCAATTCTATGAAATTCGCATGGAATTCCCAGAAATGCCTGGGGAAAGATACTGTGGTGGTTTCCTGTTGCCTGCCCCAGGACGCCATTAAAGAATGACGTCAGACCGAAGATAAAGCGAAGAAGAGGCGAGCAACACAGGAAAGGAAATTGAAACAGCCAAGCCACTGCCGGGATTCGAACCCAGATACTGGCGCACTGGCCATCACGGCAGACCGCCGTCTAGACCGCACGGCCACGCCAGCACGGCAGTTACTTCATAATCGTACTATTAAATATATAATTAATTTTAATGAAAGTGATAATAAAAAAAGTCAATTCACAATTTTGTAATAAAAAAAACAACGACTCCTTACAATTTCCATTCTAATAAACTCTTGTATTGTAAAAAAAAAGTGACACTAAGTTTGTTTGGCACGCGAAACTATTTAATCAAGCCGTTGAAATTCAAATACTATACAATGTCAAGCGATGCGCTCATTGAGTTCATTTAGTAGTTTAGAAGTACTAAATTTTCACCATTCGGCGATTCTGAGTAAGTGGTCAATGATCATCTAAAACCGGAAGTGGCCTGGCTGAAAGTCGAATTTTCCCTAAACTTCCAAGCCATGTGGAGTCCAAGGAGGTAAACTTACAGGGCTCCAATTCCCGATCTGGGCTGTGGAAGTTAATGAGTGTTTTCTGCTTTTCAGGGTTTATATTTCAGCTAAAAATGTAATTCAATGAAATCTGAAATCAGACCCACATTATTTAAACTGCGAAAATTATTCTTTAAATCTTTAACTTCCCAGATCATTAATGAAACATCACAAGTATATAATAATTGCAGTTTTAGGTTCAAAATGAAGTAATTCTCTTTGAAAACTGCTATGAAGATGTTCATTTGTCACGTTAATATCGGATATGCAAACAATTTTCACAATTATTTTATTGAATCTTGAAAATTTGAATATTCGTGATGCAGTTCTTTTAACAATGTACATTGATTTTGAGGGAAATAAAATATCAATTATAAAGATTATTATTTGAAGTGAGGCGCTAAGTAAGTAATTATTTTAAAATTGGATTCGCTATTTCTTTTGTACCTTTTCACTATAAAGAAACAAAAAGGATAATGCCAAAGCTGATTACTATGTTATTAAATATAAAATTATGACATTAAAGATTAAAATAGAATTTTCATTACATTAATTTCATGAATAGTAATTTTAATTTGGAAAATTATGGAAAATGCAAAAAAAAAATGAATTAATCCTCATAGATTTAGATATCGACATCCAATTTAATTTCCTAAAAAAAATAATTCAAATATATTTAGGAAATAAGAAAGAAGACTTCTTAGACCCAAAAATAAGCAGTTCACAAGAACTTAAGAAGTCTTTGTTGTCATGAAAACAAAGAAAAAAATGTAATATCAGCCGAATGTAAATATTTTATCTGACTTTTTTTTAAATTAATTAAATTCTTAATATTTATTTAGGTCGTCTAAAACCAATTACTTTTAAGCATAGCAAAACGTGCGCAAATAGTGGATTACTGAAAGATTTTAGCTATTTTGATTTGATTCGAATAACCCAATCAGTTATAATCATCAAAACACGTGATTATTAATTAACCAATCGCAGCCTTTATACATTTTATTTAAATTCTTGTGTTGATCAGAATTAAAGTAGATGCCAATTAGATTCCACTAATTCAACTGTTTCCTTTTGACGTTCAGAGCTATTTGGAAAATTGAGACGAAATCTAGTTTGTTTAAAAAAAAAAAATCCTTAAGAATACTTTAATTTTTATGAAAGTTTGTCGAAAAGACTTCGACAACTTTCAAACCGCATAGTTTGAAACATGGATCTAGTAATCGCAATTTGTGAGCCTGATGGCTTATTAGTTGGTTGCCTCTAGGTTACGACTGAAGGAGAATTCTTGATTCCTGCGGCATTCGAAGATTTGTCCCTAAGGCTCTTCCTAGGGCTTACCTAGGGTAAAATAGAGGCCGGATTTTTTTTTCTACTACCCTCGCAAATGAGTGTCCTTAAAAATCATAAGAAAATAAATTTTTTTTATGTAAGTGAAGCAGTATATATCTAATTATAAATTAAGAAAAAAACCCGAACATATTATCTATATAGTTAACAAAACGATAATGATATACATTGAAAAATCTTCTTAACATCCCTTCTTTATTCCACAATATTTCGTTTTCATGAAATTGAAAACTTCTTCTGGTTATTAGAGGATAAGAAAAAGTTTCTTCATCCTCTGCAATTCGTTATTATACATTTGAGTATACTTCTTATACAATAAGAAGAAGAAGTATAAGAAGTATTCTGAAATGTATAATAACGAATTCCCGAGGATGAAGAATGTTTTTCTTATCCTCTAATAACCTGAAGAAATTATATGAAAATGAAATATTGTGGAATAAAGAAGGGATGTTAAGAAGATTTTTTCAACCAACATAATATCCTTTACTATCGTTAATTGTGATCAAGCACTCTTTGATAATCTAAACCAGAGGTTCTCAACCTGTTTGTCACGAAAAAAAGTATGAGTGCATCTGTAATCGATATTTACAGTAGCTTCGCACTAGTCACATCTACAATAAAATCACAGGACCGGGGCAAACAGAAATTTAAACTGCATTCTGTGTTTCGTTCTGACAATTAAGATTAATATAATATTAAATCACATTTAAGTTTTTAAATCGGTTTAAAAATAAATAGAGTATCTTTAAATGTTTCAAAATATACAGTTGTATTCGTTGGTAGATCTTAGGTGTTCTTCAAAGGAATCTATTATAGCAATAAAAGCAATGAAAAAAAAAGGTGTTATGTTGTGGGATTTTGGGAATAAGGCTTGGTTTGTTTCGGGATTTCTGCAAATGTAAAAATGTACCGTGAAGTATGAAAAGTTGAGAAGCACTGATAAAACCCCCACGCTATAGTAGATAAGAAAACCAATAGGAACCCAAATACAAGGCATAACTTCCATCAACACATTGTGCCTTACTGATTACGTAATCTCTTATATCTAACGTACAATATATGACTATTTGAAAATGGGTCCTTTCATTTTTTTTGGCTTCGTAGTAAGAGGAGCTGCTAGGGTTCCCGTTTGTTTTCGGGAGTGGATCTGAAAAGCCACGTGGATTGGCACGAGGACCAATACGATCCCCTCCTCTTTGTCCCTCCACTCCCCCTCGTACGGCGGCATGACTCACGGCGGACCTCTTTAACCCCGATTTAAATATTAATGGTAGTCAGTACGCGAGAAGGACGTGCGACGGTCGGCCTCTCGTGGTGCCTGCGCCGTTGTTGTTCTCTGGGACTTAATTCTCTCCTTACCTCAGCAGAAATTAAGACAATCCTCTTTACGGATACGTCGTTTCGTTTTGGATATAGTTCCAGTCCTTACTGTGGAGCTCCAGCGTTTCCAGTGGAATTGAAAGAGGTTAGAGTTTGTTCACTTGATTGCTTTCTTTAGATCTATTTCTATTAGATAAAAATTTATTGTCATCTATTATAATAAGGGACAGTTACCTTAAAACACAACCATCAAAAAAATATTTTTCGTTTCAGAATGAAACAAAAGCGTTTGACTCAGTAATTCACATTTCTCTTAATCAGCGGATTTGTTTTTGTAAATTATTATTTTATAGGTTTTTAAATAAATATCTATCAATAAAAGTGTAACTAAAAATGTTGTTACTTTAAATAAATAATAATAACAAAAAAAAAAAAAAAGAATTATTCGAAAGCTTTCGATAATGTTTTTCTCAAAACACGTGAATTTTAAATATTGCCCCAATTCTTTTCATTGTTATTAAACTTATTATTGAATTCAAAAACGCCCACCCTCCTTTTATTTTCTTTGCTTCATTATCATCTGAAAAGAAAGCTTATTTCGTTATTCTTTCGTCAGTATTAAAAGAAAATTGCTTAAAAGCAACCAGGTTAAGTCTTTATTGAATAGGCCTATATACATAGAGAAACATGCAGAATTATCTTTAGTTAATAAATTCATTTCTTATCTCTAAAAATTGCTGCAGGTGAACTATTGTCGGTATCTTTTATCCTAGCCTGACTCCCCCCTCAAGTTTTGGTGACGCCATGTGCGTTGGCTTTGTTCGCAATATAGTCGGACACAATGGACGGGGATGCTAACATAATGCGGGACCCTCAAACTATGATGTCATCTTCGGTTTACGACGACAATTTCGCTATCAGAGAAGAAAAAAAAAAAGCAAGTTCTTGTTTATTTTTTACTGGTCATTCATAACAAATTGTTTAGTTTTATCTCCAAAAATTATTTGGCAAAGTATAATTAATTTTTTTTTTCTAATCAATTAATACGAAAGAAAACCTCAATGAAATCATCTAAAGATGCTGTGTTTGGCTTTATTTTAATATTTGTTTTTGCTAATATACTTTGCTCAATGAATTGAAATACTTTAAAATTGATTAAAATTATTTTTATTTAAAAGAATCACAACATTTTTTTCCTATATTTATTTTTTTATACTTCAAAGTTTTATTTCTTAAAATCAGAAAATTTGCTTAGCCAAATCTTCTACATTTTCATATTTGTAAAACAAATACAACGTTCAGAATGTACTAAATCCTATCTATTTCGTAAATATTTATCAGTGTGATACGTATGTATCCTTAGTTAGCAAAGCTCTGCTAGGACATCTCCATCTTTAACTGGTTTTGTTGGAATTGTTTGTTTGTGAAATGCTCTGGTCGTTTTGAACAATGCAGTTCCGGTTCAGTTCTGTTTCGTTTTAAGCCTACCAGAAATTTACTTTGCTTGTGTTGTCATGGAAACCAGCACTGTATGTAAATAGGAATTAAACTTGATGTATGAACTGTTTCACATTCAGAGAAAAGTCCTATTCATTTTCAAAATTAAGAGTTAGTTGTCAACACAGGAAAATGGTAATGCTAATATTTCATATATAAGAAAAATATACCACGATAAAAATTTAGGATTTCTTTTAGTTTTTTTGAAAGTTTTTTTTTTTTTTTTTTTGAAAAAAAAATCCATAATAAGGAAATAAATGAAACACATAGTACATAGATTACAACAATTTGTTAAATGTCGTATGATTGTTTTAAACAATAACGAGAATTAGAAAAAAAAAATACAAGAATAAAAAGGAAGAAAATTTGAAGCTGAGAGAGGCAGGCAACATACACTACATAGATTACGAGTGTGAAACATAAAATGGTTAAGAGATGAAAATACAATTTAATTAAGGAGAAATGAGAATCCTGCCGTAATGTTAAGCAAATGTAAAATTAAGATATATAAAAATATTAAGTTACATGAAATATAAAACAAAAACGCACAAGATTAAAAACAGCAGTGATCTGTTTTTGGAAATTGTGATAACGGGTTTTTGTTTTATATTTCATGTAATTGTCACCAACGCACGTAAAAAGCTTTGTAGTATAAATATAAAGTTTTTTTTTTTTTTTTTTTTTTTTTTTTTAAAGTTTTATGTAATTGAATATTTCTATTGAGAATAGAATGAAAAGGAAGTGTATGTTGTTATATGTCAAATGAAAAGAATTGATCCTGTAATAATCATAGGAATAATTATCTAGTCTTAATTCATTATTCTTATTTATTATTTTATTCTGCGAGTCCAAAAGAAATATTTTCGTGTTGAAATACATCATTCGTGTTGTAATAATTTTTATTTCTCATCACAGATACTAATAGTCAGGGGAAAATACGAAAAAAAATATGGCTTAACCAGGAAGAAATAATAATTTTTGTTGCAACAGAAACAAATTCTTCACAGTTGTTACCGGTTACATGTGTTTATTATCATATAAAACGTTTGATAAAGTTGATAAAGTTACGAAAACACGCATTTTCAAAATGGCCACCAGAAAACAAACAAAATTTTGTTATTTAACGATATTACTGTGGCAAATCATTTTAGACTATTTTTTTTTAGCAGTTTCTTGTTTTATTTTTTTTTTCTTTGTCATTTTATGTGTAAAAAACTTTATCGATATTGATGGTATTACATAATGTTAGGAAATAATTGAAAATTGGCTTTTGATTGGTTTAAGTAGCCTATTTATGTACAGTGGAAACTCGATTAACCGTCACCTTCGGGACCGGGACTGTGACGGTTAATCGAATAGACGGATAACAGAAATTTCGCAATAAACATGTACAGTAACGAAATTTCATTGCTGGTTTGGGACGAAAGGCAAACAATAAATTAATACAAAGAAAAACCTATCGGTAACAAATAGATATCGTCAAACACCAAACAAATAATAATAATAATAACAATAATAGAAACATAAAACAGTAGGCCCACTAGATAATAAGGTTTATATGTTGAAGCTGTAATCAGTCATCTTCTGTTTCTTCGAGGCTCGAGCTTTTTTTCGCGGCAATGTCCCGTATTTTATGTAGAAGTAGGTTTTGCGATCGATGACGGATAACAGAGAGTGACGGTTAATCGAGTTTCCACTATATTTGCCAATTTCAAACATCAGTGAATAAAATAACGAGTTTTTGCTAATAAAACAAAACAAACAGATTGTCTAAGAAAGTAATGTAATAAAAGATATAAAAGAAATTATTTTAAGAAGGAAATATTAGTGCTCTATTTACTCTGTCACTCAATATTATCTTCTTCTGGAACACTCACATTCAAATCTCGGGAAACATTGTCACAGCCCATTTTCTTGGCATCTTCCACAAGCATCAGTACATGACGAGTCCATTGATTTGCAGCTGCAGTGATTGTTTATACAACCCCCTTTTGACCCTTACATTTAATAACAGACAATAAAGAAGATGGTGTAGGGAGCAAATCATGAAGTTTTGGGTAATATTCGTTATCCCTATTCAGTCATCCCACGAACACTCTTGAATTTGATAGTAACTTCGAAATGCATGATATTCCAATGAAAGCAGCTCAGGTTTAACATATTTCTTGGAAGAGACAACTTTTTCCATACAGACGCGATGCCGAAGCATTTGGAGAGTTTCTTCTTTCCTGCTCCGATATAGCAGAAGTATTGCTCTTTTGCCCGCATTTTCAACTTCGGTTTGAGATCTGTTGGGTGAGCAAAACAATCTCTGCCACTTTTTGTAGTTCGTCGCTCTTGACAAACATATTGAAGATGCAATCTTTCCAATTCCATGGATGTGTGAAGTAGAGTCACACGCCGTGAAAGCATGTACGAAAAGTAAATACTTGCAAAGTTGTTTACCTAACACTTGTTGGATCACATATACATCATATTTTGGTGATGATAAATTTCCAAGTTGAATATCAATTTAAACTGCAATGAATGAAGACTAACGGACGAATATTGCAATAGCAGGGATCAGTAAATCTGAGTCTTCTCCCACCACTACTGTGTCCATCACTTTCGAAGACATGACACCTTCTTGTAGTATATAAACATCGTCATCACTTTTAGAATAAAAAACTTTGTAGCCTTGACTCTCAAGATGATGTCCTATAAAATGAATCATTCTAGACATTGGCAACAAAAATAGTTTGTGGTGAGAAGTTAGAGATTTAAGTTCATTCTCCTTCTGCGATGTGTACAATCTTTTATTGATGGAATATTATCATAGCCATCGAAGACAACAGTTGCTTTGCCGTAATTCAGGAGTGAATGCAGCATAAGATTTGGCCAAACATTCATATGTATCTCCTCTTTTCCAAGCTAGTCGATTAAGTAAAGATTCGCCCAATTAATGAGTTGGGCAAATTAATTAATGACTTAGGCAGATATTCCAAGCTTTCTATCTTTGGATGATGGATAATATTGTTTTGCAAAATTGTTTGAACTCGTTGCATCGCTTTTAATTAAGCGTGCAGCTCTTTCTATGATATGCATCTTTTACACATTTTCATCTTCAGTACATTGCCTTTTGTAATAGCTGCTCAGAATAGAATGAATTGATTCCCTTAATACAATTATGTTTGGTGGCCCTTCTTCTTCACAAATTACAATTTCTCCTTCATCCATTTCCGACCATAGGCTTCCTCAGCCGATCCTTCTAGGAACCCTTGCATCACTGTTTGTAAATCATTAAGTGTTAGAGAGATATCTTCGTTTTCTTCAAGAGAGCATTGTTCTGAGAAATGCTTCCTTTTTTGTTTTGTTTTCGTGTCGTCCGAGTTTCGTCTTTTTATTTAAATCAGACTTAAGTTTATTACTGCTATGGAATGTCTTTACCTGTGCGGAAATTTTTTGAGGTACAGGATCGGTGATAGACACAATTAGCTGCAAAGAGATCATATTCCAAATACTCAATTTTTAACCTGCTTTCAAATAATAAATTGAGATTCATGAAATCATTCAATATCATGTGTGCAAGGACACCTCTCTACTCCCCCTTAAAGAACCGTTGGATGAATCTTCTTGAAACTTAGTATGCATATTGGAGAAATAGGGAACTTTGAAATCTTTACCAAATTAGTCCTTGCCAAGCAATTAGACGACAAAAATTCCTATGAAAAAGTATTGAAATAATGGATATCTGTCCTTTTTATATTAGTAAGAAAAAAATGTTTTCATATTGTATGCGAAACCGTAGCGACCTAGTAAATGCTTCATTTTCAGTCACTTCCTGTGAGATAGGAAGTGACCCCAGACCGGAACTCTTTTTATTGCCCTCCTGTACAAGTCAGAAGCTTTCCAAATACTCATATCTGTAGGACTTGTAGTTTTGGCTGCAGAGATGGTAAGTGGATGGACATAAAAATTCTGAAAACACCCTCCATTCTACACTGTCGCTAAAAATAAACATTAAATCCTTAATCAATTACGCAAAGTTTGGTACGATTAAAATTAATCTGATTTAGATAATTTAGTAATTATTTATTATCGGCATTATTGCCGATTTAACTCATTTTTCCCAGAAAAATGGAACAGTTCTACATTTTCTATTCAATCTTACTATAATCTTGAAACAAATACAGAATTTTCGTTTTTGTCATTTTCATAAAAATTAAAAAAAAAAAAAAAGAATGAAATTTTAAGGATCACAATCCCTTTGTTTTTCTATCTACGACTCACTCATTAGATGAAGCAGAAATACTGTCTAATTTTTGGCTCATAATTTTCCTGATAAAAAATTATGTCTACATGTGTGTGCTCATAATTTTACTGATCACACACATATTGACTGGTTTGATGAATCGCGGAAAGTTTTCAGAAAATGTAAATTAAAATCAGCTTATGTTCCCTAATAAATTTTGAACCGTTGGATAGGTCTTCTTGAAACTTGGTATCTTTAGGTAAAAACCACCTAACTTTTGTATATGAGATCTTTTCCAAATAGGTCCTTGTCGGAAAAGTATTAAGGCAAGAAAAATTCCAATAAAAAAAAGCATTAGAACCTAAATAATGAAATTCTGTCAGTTTTATATAGTGAATATTAATCCTTTTAACAAATCCTTTAATTTGCACAAGTTTCATACAGAGTTATTCACGAAGATATGCAGAAACTTCGGAGCTCATTCTACATGTAAAAGTAAAGGAAAAAAGTTATATAAACATAGGTCCGGAAATGCTTCGGTATCGAGTTACGGCTAGCGAAAGATTTCGCCCATAATATAGTACCCTCCTATAATACAGTACCTTTCACCCTATAGGGTGAAATGAAGACTTGCTGGAAGTCTGGGAAGGTAAATTAAGGGGCGAAATCAGTGGTTTCTTATGGTTGTTGACCTGAAAAATCGAATGAAACATGTCGCAGAACTGTATCTCCCAGTGGTTTGAAGCTTATCCCACGTGGAACCTACAAAAAAGATGGCAACACAATAACAGCTGTTCAACAATAATGTGAATTGCATTGTTTTGATTTATTGTGAGAGCTAACAACTGAGGTGTAGTCCATGTGCGTATTGTTGTACTACATTATGGGCGAAATCTTTGGCTAGCCGTAATTCGATACCGAAGCATTTCCGGACCTATGTTTATATAACTTCTTTACTTTTACATGTAGCATGAGCTCCCGAAGTTTCTGCATATCTTCGTGAATCACCCTGTATAATTAAATTTAATCAACTTTAAACAATTTAAGGAGATAATTGCAATTTAATTTAATTTATTTATTTATTTTTTTTTTTTTTCAGAAATTGAAAATTGACACTTTTTTTATTAACAGATATCATAGTTTGAAAATGATTGTAGCCACTTCGTTTGTAATACTTTGTATCGTTTTTTTATCTTAAAAATAATAACAGTAACAATTTTCAATAATCAAAACAACTTTTAAGGAAAAACATTTCATGGAAATGAATAAACTTAAGCCTATTTCAAGGAAAATAGACTTTAACGTACTCCAGGAAAAAAAGTAGATATATGGGTTTCGATTATTTATGTACGGATAGTCCATCCGGATATCAATTACAAAGTCTGGTCCAGTAATCTAATAACAATTCCCTTCGTTTCTTCTTTTAGTAAAGTTAATTTCATTCCGGCAATTGCATTATTCAGTCCAAAAGTTTGTTCGATTCCTTGAAAGAGAAGGAAGTTATTAGTTAAAGTGATTTCAGAGTGAAATTGAAGAGTGTACATAGTTTACTTTGAAAGATTGTGACTGAACTCCAAACGAACTCTTATCTGTCCCAATTAAAATAATTGATTAAGCAAATTGGGAAAGTTGATTTCGTTAATTAAATTTGCATATTTATTTTCAGTAAGCAAAAAAAAAACCAATCTTGTTTGAATTAGTTTTCTTTCATTACGGCAGGTTTAATTTAATTAGCAATTAAAATGATGATTTGTTTTTTATTGGTTTTTTTTTTTCATCTGTAATTTCACAAATTACAGAAGCAAGATCCAGGCTTACATGCTTGTGCATCGTTCTGATTTCTTTTTTGATATTTATGGTATATTATATTTTCCCTCCGCCCTAAAGACATTTCAAAAGTATATAATCAATGACATTCCAAATCTATAAAGATTGAATAGTAAATTCAATCACAAAATGATCGTTATTTTCATAACTATTGTAGTTTTGCTTGAGATTTTAAAGTTTAGTTTATGATTTAAGAACGAACGACTGGTCTTGATCCAGGCCAGGAACAAGAGACGTATCCTGGGAATCTCCGATATTTCTGCATAAGAGGGTAAGATCAGAGTTATTTGAATTTGTCCTGCAACGACTCTGAAGACTTTTAGTTACAGAAGACTTTAGTAAGTTTTAGTTACAGATAATTATTTTTAAGCCTTGTAAATCCAAGGAGTCTTACATAGCCAACAAACTAACAACATTTAGAATATTTACTGGTTACTGTTAACCTTTGTACTATAAGGTGATGTAAAGGCATAAACAAAGTAAGATAGAACATTTGTGTAAAGTTAATAAAGAGCAAATAGTTTACTATAAAAATATGAATTTGTTTTCCAATATTCAGAGATACAGCAAGAAAACAATCAACACAACAGCAATATTCTAAAAGAAATGTATTTAGTTTATAAATCTAGTTTGGAAATATCAGAAGAACCTTGAATTGAAAACTAAAAGAATACATCCGAACCTTTAAAAACAGAACTAATATATCTGAATGGGCTGATCACTGTTTAAATCAGTGGTGATGATCCTAAAGGTTAATTAAAGCGGAAGATAGTAAAGCCAGGTTTATCGTAGAAGCTTGCGTTAAATAGTTTCAATTTGTATCAATTGAGATAAAGGAGGGAAAGTTAGTGTTTTTTTTCACTATTAATTGTTTCCAAAAAATATTACACAAGCAAGTTTCATTTGTATTTGTGTATTTAAATTTGTTAGTTACTTTCATAACAATAAGTTGCATTTGTATTATATATTACATATTATACAACAAGTTACATTGGTGTATTTTGAATTATGTAAGTGAATTCTTATTAACGATTTCTATGTAAGAGAGGTTAGAGTTAATAAATTTACCTGAAGATTATTTACAATGAAGAAGTTTAGCAATGCGCTGAATGAAATATTGCTATTCAAGATGTTAGTTCTAATATTGAAGGAGCATTTGTTTATTAAATTAAAGTTGAAGCGTTCATATTTAAGTAAAGCGTAATTTAAAATTTCTTTGAATCACACATATTAAGTATACATTTGAGCAATTCGTAATTCCGTTTGGACTTCCGAAGAGGGAAAGGCAAGTCTGGAAATGTCACGTGATTGGTTGTAGGTGTTGCTAGATGATTCCGTCGTTTGTGGAGTTCCGCTCGGCTAACTGTTGACGCGTGGGAGTTGACCGTGAAATGATCACTTTTAAAGGTAGAATCCCAGTCTAATGTCTCTTTAGCGGCAGGATTTACGAGGGCCGTCGCCGGTGGCACTTGAGCTGGTCGGTCCTTGATTGAACCACTAGGGCGAAACATCGCTCGTTTCCCGTCGAACACCAAGCGTAGAATTCGGAAGCAGTTGCAACCACAGCCCCAATATATCAACCCAAGGCTCTGTAGCTACGTTTACTTTTCTGAATCTCCAAACATCTACATTATAAAAAAATAATATGAACTTCTTTGAAAAGATTATTTAATAAAAAATCACAGTCAAGACATTAATAAAATTAAAAATAATATTTTAACACATGCAATATATGTATGGTATTCAAATATTTTTTTAAAAAGTACATTCATTAAAAAAAAATATTTCAAGCAATTCAGTTGCAAATTTCATATCCAATACAAACTAAACTATATTAAATATAAAGTAATTAATTAGTTTAATGTACTAGTCTATTAATAATCAAATAAGGAATTAGAAGGTACTTTGTCAAGGATTCTATTGGCTCAATCTATATTCCAGTTGTTGCAAATTTGCAGCGGGTAATTTCATAAAGAAATGTTAAACAATATTAGTTGAAATCGAGTAGGTGAGAGCACAGAACATGCAGAACTAATAGTACAACTTGGAAGCCAAGAAATTGTTTTAACAAATATATGTTAATAATAACATAGGGTGAGACAAAAGTCTCCATACAAACAAAGGAAGGGTCCGAAGAAGCCTCTTTGCAACTCGGCGAAGGAACTCTGCGCCTCTTTGCGTAAGTCGCGGTCAGCCAAAGAAGTGTCCTCTGCATTTTGCACACGAACAGGTGCGACGGTCTCTTTATCATTGAAAGTATCTGGTAATTACTGTGGTAAATATTTCAGAATCGATGAACGAAGCTGTATGACCGCTGATTATAATGTTGCTCGTGGGTGTGAAAATGAGTTGCTGGGATCGCGCTTGATACGGATTTGGTGAATCATTTACATTTTTTTGAATTATGATCAAACTGTATTATATGTTATCGTCATGT
>JAFIDM010000004.1:39136322-39148979 GCA_023159025.1 Thereuonema tuberculata | reverse complement strand
GCTGTAAGTAAAAACGAGATAATGGAATTGTTATTATTGATAATTATAGTAATGTGATATGTTAAGATTAATAAGGTTGACCCGTGCGAATAATTCGCAACAAAAACGCACCTCCAACACCTCTAATAAACAACTTACAACAGCTGTCATGCATGCTAGTTACATACATTGCCAATAGATGGCGCCTTCTCCATTTTTATAGAAAGGTTTTTAAAATACAGTTTTTTTAACGAAAACATTAATTTTCAACACTTTGTTTATGTTTCGTCATTAGCGGTGAAAATGATGTCTCAATCATTGATTTTGATGAAGTATTAAGGGCGATATGGCGTACCGACACAAAAGCACCTTTGAGAAATAATATATAAGGAATATACACAACTACTGTCTTTTTTTTATCGTTTTCCCGTTTGGCACAGAGGAATGTATTTCGAATATCTCCCTTTGCTCTTTTCAACTAAAATATGGATTTGATCGCCGCATTGGAATCAAAGAAGCGCCCAGCATTTCTTTAACTTTTAGAAATGAGATTTAAAATGAATATTGAACGATATATCCCTATGAAATTATTCCCAGTGAATGTTACACACTGGAATCGTGTTCCACGATTTGCTAATTTAACATTAACTTCTTTAGAGAAAATAAGCTTTTAAGTAACCTATTAGGTAATGACTTATGGTTCTAACCTTATGACATTACACTGATATCTGAATTTAAAGATGTCAGATATATTTTGAGTTTTTACAAATGTAAGAGCCACGTAATAAATATTCAGATAAATTATACACGTATAAAAATTTAATTTTAATACATTTTAGAGTTCGTGATAATGAGGATTCGAAAATTTGCCTCCAAATTTGAGATATTTAACGGAGTACGACTTTGATCTTTTCTCAAGTTTATACACGTCCCTAACCAATACATGCTATTTAAATAAATTCAAAAGTTTTGAATGTATAAATAAATTCAAAACTTACATCAAAAATCCACAAACCAAATAAAAATAGGTTCTCGCATCATGAGCTTTCATCACGGCAATCTGGGACACTCTTTTTAGTCTTACTAGGCTTCATCAGCCAGATTTCAATTCACTTCGACTCCGGAAATAGCAAGTTCTTTCTGTGATTTCAGCTTCATTTTTGAAGTTTCATTTGAAAAGAAATTTCTTACGTTATTTTACAGTTAACGATTTGTATTTTAACGATGTTTTTGTCTCATGAAAATAGTAATTTATCAAAAATGGTATGTTTTCCGGAGTCAGTCTGGCTTGTTTAAACCAGAAATGCATTAAACGCAATGCTTCTTTTGACAATCTGGACTGAATAGAGAAGTCATGCAACTTTTTAGCGAAACAAAATGTACATTGCATTTTTTTGGCTGAAAAATGTTCACCATTTACAATTTAATCAGCTACTACTTTTGTATTTACCTTTGAAAGATATAACTTTTTGTTTGCTATCTTTAATGATGTTTACTCGTGAGTAGTTCTCTTTTGAAGATAAATCTCAACTGAATTATTGCTTTAATTAAAATGAAGAGCTGTGATTGGTTCGTAGAAAATGATTGAATTACAGAGAGATCGAATGTCCTGGAGAAAACTGACAATATTTACGTTCGATATTTTTCCGAGAGGTAAAAATAAATAATCGTATTTCCTACTCGAATGTTCCAATTCGATCTCATCGAATAACTAAATGAAAGGAGATATTTTAAAATGGAGATATGGAAAACCTTAAAATTTATTAAATTAAAATAAATAAAATTAATGAAACAAGTAAACCTAAAAGTAATAAAATAAATAAATCTAAATTATAACATGCAATTAAAAAGAAACTATAGAGCTTTGTCTCCTAAAGTTCCAGTTCGTCAAATCAAAATGCGATCTTCATTCACGTTCTGTTTCAGATAAAAGATAAAAGAGCTTTAATTTTCAGTTAACGGAAAAGGAAGTGTATAGTTCTTTTAAGTCCCCCAAAACTCTTATATTTGAAATCTTTTCAAAATGTCGAGAAATGAACGCGAGAAGGCGACACAAATTCCTACAGAAAACCATTGGAATCTTAACAATGAATTTTTCTCCTATTAGTGTAAATATCTCATTGTCTTAAACAAAGATACAAGTAATTAATCCTTTAGCTAATCCATTGTACACGGCGATTAACAAGTGAATATAATTTTGTGCTAAAGCATGCATTTAAGGACAACCTATAATAATATAAAAAAATTAATAATAATAATAATAATAATAAAAAGAAATATATATTTAAAAAAAAGGAAAGTAAGAAAAAAACAAACAAACAAACAAACAAACAAACAAACAAAAAACAAACAAAACAAATTCCATTGAGAAACATTGAGAAAAAAAAAAAAGATTAAGAGAAAAACAAAAACAAAAAATAGTTGACGGATTCGAACCGTCAACCTTCAGTATGAGACCGAGACCTTAAGCATCAAACCATAGTTGACAACTGAAATGAGATGGTTGCATTTCTAATAAGCTAACAGAGAAAATCCTATGAAAACGATGCCAAATATCTCGAATATGAGGGGACGTTGGCCCCTGAAAATACCCCCTTCCTCAGTGTTTGGGCCTCTGAACACGATGGTGAAATCCGTTTGTCGATCCGACCTTCCGTTCGGGAGTTGTTAGAGATGGACAGACACGGACGGACGGACAGAACAAACTCAATACTGATTTTGGTCGCTATTACAATAGCTGCCAAATGGGTGGCTGAAAAGTAATTCACTAAGTAAATAACGCGGATTTGATCATTTTTTTCAGGAAATGGAAACGTTCCTCTGCTTGTACTCAGCCAAAACTGTAATTTGAAAAAAACTTTCGGCTTTTCATTCAAATCGTTTTCATGATTTTTAAAAAATAAAAAAATAAAGAAATTTTAAGAAATAACCTTTTTATGGAAAGTAGGCTTCAAGTTCTCTTGAATTTCTTATTTCTTCTTTAGATCAGGCTTTTATTTTTAAGATGCCTTATGAGTAACATAAATGTAGTAAAAAAAAATCAGAGTAAAGCCTTTAATGTCTTCAGTGTGGAAAAGAAATGGAAGATTCATTATCTTTTAAGTCTTGAAAATATAATGAGTTGCCTCGAGGTAACTTAAAGATTGCTTAAATTTCTTAAAACGACAAATAAACACAGCAAATAAGACAAACTCCTTATGTGGAACGCCAGCATATGATATGTTTCTTATTTCACAGACACACTTTAAAGAAAACATTTCATTTGATAATTTTATGGAATTTTCTTTTATGTTTTGATGACTTCGTAAGCGAATTACGTATGGTTTTAAGAACTGTTAAGAAGTAGGAACTTTTACAGAATTTTTGTTTAATAAATACTGTAGGGAATTATTAAAAAAAAACCCACCAAGTATTCAAAGAATAATCTTTAATTTTAAAACCAAAAAAATAAATGAATATTAGAAAAGTCTATTTCAGATTAATATGATTTAGGGATGGGTAGTTCGTGAACGAACTAGTTCATTTAACTAGTTCGTATAAAAGAACTAGTTCAATGAACGACCTAGTTCAAATGAACTAGTTCATGAAAAGAACTATATTTCACGAACGACCTAGTTCAAATGGTTCTTTTACCACTCCACTATTGGCTATTGGAATTGGTTTATTTCGTTTTATATTAAGTATTTGAGAACCTTTTTTTTTTGGTTGTAAAAGTATTTGAAAACCTTTTTATTTGGTTGTTAAGGTAAAAAGAACGACTTAGTTCATTTGAACTAGTTCATTGAACTAGTTCAATAAAAAGAACTCTCTCAAAAGAACTAGTTCAGTAAAAAGAACGACTTTGCCCATCTCTAATCTGAATGTAAGGTTCAGAATTATGAATAAAGATAATAAATAAATAATTTTGTAATAATAAATAGTGTAAAATTTATTACTATTATTCTTGATTTTCCAATTTTTTTTTTCTAGTTTATCGTGAGAACGAAAAATTGAAGAACATGTTTTTTGATACTGTTGGGACCCATTTTTCTAATCGATTTCTGGTGTTTTCTTCTCATTTATTTTCTGTTTAAATATAACTTGTAGTTATCGTTATTTGTGATACCGCTGCTCAGTTCGAAATGGAAATGTTTTTTCCCCCCGCCGTATTTCCAAACGAAACTTCCTGGAAAGGATCCTACCTCAATTAACCTAACCTAGTGTTAATTAAAAAGAATTTTTTTAAACGATATCAGATAATATATAAGTGCCTATTTTTTTTTGGCGCATTTGGAGGGGTTAATAATTATGAACGCCAGAAATCGACTATATAAAAAAAAATGAGTCCCAATTTTTATTTTTTAATGCGTGGGCTCTTGAGTATTTAAGCCTTTTAGCCTCAACATGGGCAGAAACTGTGAACTATTTATCCGAAGAATCGTTACCCCGTATACAGTAAAAATGTCATTTCATATTATATTCTAGTAACAGATGAAACACACAAGATAGAAGTTACATGTATGATCGCATCCGGATTTGAACCCATATTAAAGACTTAAGAGCTTCATGGCCAGGCCATTAATTTTAGTTAATGTGTTACTGTGTGTTTAGTTCAGTAGTATGTGCGCTATCACACATTAATTTCTTTCTTTGGAAATTTCCATCACGTAAATAATTACGACATATGGAGAGAAATTAAAATAGAATTGAAATTCCATCATATTTCATTGGTTAAATTTAATTCTCAACGTTGATTGGTTTGTTAAGTCGATACAATGGACCGCTGATGTTAGTCTCATTAGGTTGAAAAAGCTCCGCGTTGGAACCGAAAAGCTTCTAGTTGTATGTACAGTAAAATCTCTCAAATCCGGCCTATGTGGCGCCCAGTAGACCGGATTACAGAAAAGCCGGACTACCGAGAGTGTTCTTAAAATAATTCAATAGCTCAATTCTTATGAAGACATAATGCCAGGTTTATAATTTTCATTTTCATAATTTTGCACTCAAATATTTATTAAAAACATTACAAATGTGCTTTTTCCGACACCAAGCTCTAGTGATATTTGTTTTGCATATTCCCATGCAACCAATCTACTTAACGCATTAAGCTTCTGTTCCATAGTGACCAAGTTTCTTTATTTTTTCACTCATTATGAATACGCGCGGATAGTGAAACAAAATAGGGAAACGAATTTAGTTATTAAAAAAAAATCTTTACTCAGGACTAGGTCGGATTACCGTGGGGGCCGGATTACCGATGGCCTGATTTGAGAGGTTTTACTGTATTTGGTTTTTTAAAATATTATAAATGTGTCTGTTTTTAATTTCAGTTTTTTAAAAAAGAATGTAATGTTTCTAAGGATATCTTAAATATCTTATTTGTTTCTTTCTTTTATATGTTTACATAGCATTTGGTATTTGGATCCTTATAAATTCTTTTAATTATTTAACAATATACTAGTCTCTATATAATGAATTTCAAAGATTAAGACTTTGAAACAAAGCTATTCCTTACTGCAGAGCTTCTAAAACTTTAGGAATAGGTCTAAATTTGGGAACCGCTGCCTTAGTATCTATATCTGAAAATTTAAGAACAAAGCTTCTTTCTTCTGTAGCATCGTAATGCTCTTTAATATTACGATGTTACAGTAGAAAGAAACTAGGTTTTTCTCTTTGCATCATATAATAATATTTCCTTAAGGTTTTAAAATTATAATTAAGCCTCTAAAATTCTCTTAATTTTCCTACACATAACGAACAATCCTTCTTTAAGAAGTATTAGTTCCTCTTCAAAGGTCAAATCTCTTTGAATGAAAGTTGAACTTCTTCTAGGCTGTTGAGCAATTTAAGAATATTTTTCTAATTCTTGTGAGTGTTGTTCTCTTTAGAAAGAGAGAATTTCTCGCCGAGTAGAAGGGAAAGAATTGTGCTAATGAGTTTGCAGAGATCTTTAGCACAGCAGGTTTTGCAGTGCTGAAAAACATAAACTCAACTCATGAGAATTGTTTAGCAATTTCCACAGCGTTTCCGTAGCAATTGGGAAGTTTATAACATTACAGAGATAATTTAACAATTATGATAAAATAAAACTTACAATTAAGAAATAAGGTTTTGATTTAGTTTTAAGAGAAGGGGCATTCGAAAAGAATAATAACAGTTACGATAAAAATTGGTAAGTTCTAATAGGAAGTCTTGGACAGACTATTCTTGCTTTTGAATCTTCTTATATTGGATGATTTTAATTAAATATCTCAAATCAGAGCCAGAGGGAACAAGTAGGCGAAATTTTGCCAAACTTCATAATTTTTTAATTTGATTTCTGAACTTTGGAGGAAATCTGAAAACATGAATTTAAATTAATGAAAAAATATTTTTCTGAATTTGTTTGTCTTATTTGTTCTTCTTAATAGCTTCAGCTTCCAGATCTTCTGCATTTTGATATTCCACGTCATTGCATAAATAAAGTGCAAATATTCAACAAATATATTGCTGAAAATTATAAACTACAATATAATTCTAAACTGCACTTCAAAAGGTGTACTTAAGTGAATTTTATTCTTATTTATATTTGATTTTCTTTAATAAATAAGTATAAAAGTAAAAAAAAAAAAAAAAATGTGCTAAAGCATAAAATTAAGGTCTACCCATTAAAAACTAAACTTCACCTAAGAAGCGTTGGAGGATTATCCGCCGCGCAAAGGCAGCCGACTGTCCACGGGAAAAAGGTGAGGTTTGGGAAATTTTTCCTGGACAGCTACTGACTCGACCGACTTGAAATTTGGGTGTGCTATAGTTTAGAGTATCTACTAAACAAATATTTTTTTAATTCTGTCAATCCGACCTTCCTTTCGGGAGTTGTTAGGGGAGAACAGACGCGGACGGACGGATGCCCAGGGCAAATGCAATAGCTTCCAAATTCAATTAATTTTATAGTTTTATAGTACAATACATATTAGAATTATTGTTTTAAAATTCTCTTTAATATACTTGCTTGAATCTAACATTTCAGTCTTTTTATTCCATTTAACTTCTTATGTTTTCCGTTTTCTTTTAAGAATCTTGTGATTTTAAGGTATTTGATTTATAATAGTTAAGTGACAAAAAGTCTTTACAATTGATGTTAAACATAAATTCAGATTCCAACAGATTACATAGTTAATTTACCAGTTACTCCTGATGGTAATTTTGAAAATTATTTGGCTACTTACGTAACGAAAAAAGAAAGTATTCTCATTTTTTAGAACATATTTTTTATAGAAGACTAGTTGACCCGTGCGAACAATTCGCATCAAAAAACCACCTTTGAGAAATAATAAACAAATACAACAGCTGTCGTGCATGTTAGTTAAACACATTGTCAACAGATTGCGCTTCTCCATTTTTATAAAAAGGTTGACCAGCATGAATAATTCACATGGTATCTTGATCAGTCACCGAATGGTAATGTGGAAACAATAAATCAACAGATTGTCATCAGATGGCGCCTTCTACATTTTTATAAAAAGATTTTTAAAATAAAGTTTTTAAACGAAAACATTAACTTTAAACAATTTGTTTATTTTTCGTCATTAGCGGTGAATGTGATCTTTAAAATGATATCTCAATCATTGATTTTGATGAAGTATTAAGGGAAATAAAGAAAACACCTTTGAGAAATAATATATGAGAAGTTGACAAATTTTTATATTTTTTATTGTAATAAATCGTTTATTTTTTTATTAAAATATAAATCTTTGTTTGTTTTTTTAACTGTTCTTATTAAATCAACGATGAAATATCATTTTAAAGCGCATTTTTATCAAAAAAATATGTATATTTGAAGTTACGACGCTATAGCATTATTTGCAATGTTTCGCTTTCGAAGGATAAGTCGCTTCTGTTAAAGCGTGTCTTCATTTTTATAAAAAGGTTTTTAAAATAAAGTTTTTTTAACGAAAACATTAATTTTTAACAATTTGTTTATTTTTTGTCATTAGCAGGGAACGTAATCTTCAAAATGATGTCTCAGTCATTGATTTTGATGAAGCATTAAGGTAGTTATGGCGTACCGACACTAAAACACCTTTGAGAAATAATATATAAGGATATTTGAATCTCATTAATAAATCTTTAAACTCAGGCACTTACTGTAAATGTTTAATTCTGTAGTTGAATGTCCAACAAAATAATGATCACGAATACAGTAAAACCCCGTTATTACACTCGTCAAGGGACCATGAACTACAAGCGTAATAAGCGGGATAGCTCTATAGACGGGGAATGGTTTATGAGATGGGGAAACATTTAGACACCATTTTACAGGAAAGATACTTGATTCTGCAGTAGATATAGTGCAAATGTGAGCTTATTTCCTATTAAAAAATTATTTATTATTATTGTTCTCAGACTGGATGAGGGAATTCCTAGAGATTCTGCGAAATCCTTCTGACTTAGTGTAGAATTCTCGTCATACTTACGGAGAATTTCCAATTTTTCACTTATAGAAAGGGATTTCTGCTTCGACATTTTGCACTAACTTACTGTATTACAGACCCGCACTTCAAAGAGTTCAAAGATTCCCTCCTACCAGGGAAAGAAAAGAATCTTTACAGTGTTAATTTCTTTTCGATACAAAATTTCCGATATAAAAAAAGCGCTACAAGCGGGATTTGAAGCGTTATAAGAGGGTAAAATTATACAGAGTTACAAATTCCAGGGACCGTATGAAAGGAGCGTAAAGAACGGGATAGTGCTATAAGCGGGAGCGTAATAACGGGGTTTTACTGTATTTTCAGATTTTAGACATGACATTTGTTGACTGAAATAGCGTTTTATTAAAGTAAATAAAATACAGCGGTTCCTAAACTGTGGTCCTTGGACACTTGGGATCCGAAGAAAGATTGTAAAAAAAAATTCAGAAATTTCTTGAATTTTTTTTTACAGAATTTTATTACTATTAACAAATTTTTACATATGATTTAATTTTATGTATTTAGTTAACTGATACGCGTAAAGTAGTACTTTAATTTATCTTTTCGTCAACAGATGTCGCCTTTTGACCAAAGGAAGTACGATCACAACACTATATACAAACCGAGATTAATGTTTATTTAAAAAAAGTGAAACGAAAAAACAACAACAACTTAAATATTATTCAACTTTTCATTAATACAACAACGTTTTAACAGCTGTTCCAGAATGTCACTTGGTAAATAATTTGGCATCACCCATTGTTATTTATTAATAATCCAAATGCGCAGTTTGAATTTTTATGCCAACGGCTGGCACATGAATTTTCTCAGTTATTTTTCATAAGTGAGTTTTTTATTGTTCATTTTTCTTTTGAGGCATCACCGCGCTTCCGATGAACGTTTTCTTATCTTTAAGCTGTTGTATTTTAGTGTGTTTTATTTTAATTGTTAATAAGCACTGCTTATATATTTTTACAGTCGATTAATAGGACTATACCTTTACAGCTTATCCATTTATCATTTATGGGAATGGTAAATAGATATATTACAGGCGTAAAGGCAAATTTGCATCGGTAAAGATGTCTTCTGTCTTTTTATAGGATCTACATGAACCTCTGTTTTTATTAAATACAAAAATACAAGAAATTGAATAAGTTAGCATTAGGAAAAACTCACTACATTGGTTTTACTTTTCTCACTTCTCTATAACTACATCTCACTACGGAGGAATAATTTTGGAATGGTTTCTAGTAGTACATTCGACTTTCAAGTATTGTAAATATTTAATTCTTATAGAATTCTACTAGTGTATTCTTTTGCAATGGTCGTGCGAGTGGTGCCCAAGCGTTTAACGTTGATCATCCAAACGTAGCATCTATTTGTGGCATCGTCGTCTGATTCCGAATACAGGTTGTTTAAATGTTATGGTTTCTGTTATTTGTAAGGCTTGCCAACAACTGATAAAAATAAAGTATACAGTTGAAGAAAGTTAAACAATAAATGCGATCTTCAATGGATGTGGTAATAAAACAGAATAGACACTTTCTAAAAGTCACTTCACAGTTTTGCAGTACACAAAATTTTATTGCAGTACAATATGTAGTTTATCAAATGTGTTGAAAGTGACTATTGGCATACAGGAGCTAATTACTAAATTAGTCTTCACTTTTTTATTACATCGCACGGAATGTTTTGAGATAAATTTGAGTTTTTTTGAACCATCCATATACTCAAAGTTGATAATAAAATTAATACAAAGGACCAAAAACACACACAAAAAAAAAACAACAATAGAGGTATAAATAATAAGTAATTTCATAACATGTTGCGAAGGTATTATTCCTTCGTTGTCAGATGATATTAGATAAATAAATATATGACAAGGAAAACAAGGCTCGGAATTAAATTTAATTTAATTTCGAGCCTTGTTTTCCTTTTCATGTATTTATTTATTTTGGTTCATGTATTTTGGTCCTTTGTATTAATGTTTATATACACAGAATGGATAATGATAATAAAATATTACAATAACATACTAGATATCATAAGATATTAGACAAAGTAATTTTAGATTAAGTAAATTAAGGCTAGCTCATTATTATGTAATTGAGACTACTATTTTCATTGAAGTATAATACAGACTAAAGTTTTCTTAGTAAACCCAAAATAAAGCGCATTTTGAAAAACGTGCAATTTGCGTATTTTAATGTTTAATATTTTTTTTTTCATTTTTTATTTTATGTTTTTATTTGGCGTAGGACCGTGGGCATATTCCACGTGTGCTTTCATCCATTGCAGATCTATCGCACTAACCTCACAATGATCAGAAATTGTGAAGATATCTTTTTTCCATTTTAAATTCTGATAATTTTTCACGTCCTTCAATGCCATTGACAGCGGAAGAGAAAGAGAAGAAGAAACAGACAAACACAGGAAAGAAAGTAAACATCCAAGCCGACGACGGGTTTCGAACCCAGATGCCGATGTATCTGCCTCATGGAAGACCGCCGTCTAATCCACTAAACCACACCAGCACGGCAATATTTACTAATTATCAATTTACTAAACTATGCACAATTTGTAATCTATGAAACGCTTGAACTACTAAAAGTGACAGTACTATTGTTTGGAGCGCAAAACTCATTTAATCAAACCGTTGTAATTCAAGTGGCAAGTACAATTTCCATCACAACCTTGTCGGTAAACAACTAGGATACACGGACTTACAGGAGAGTTGCTGCCGTCCAAGCATCCCAGTGAGCCGGATTCGGAAGGGATCGTATTAGGCCATGTTGGCTGGAGGATATTTCATTCGTTTTCATCATAGTCGATTCAGCGTAGATCGAACCAAATTTGTCCAATTACCATCATTTTCCTGATCCCGTTAGTGGCCACCGAAAATCAAGTGGGCTGAACCGGAAGTCGGATTTTTCCCTAAACCTCCAGGCCATGGGGAATCTAACGAGATATGCTTGATTACATTCGGTTTACTCGGTTACACAAGACATGACAATCCTAATATCTTCCACTCCTTACTGGGTCGCTAAAGAATAAAACAAATTGATGAGGAAAAATATGTGAAGCCTTGTACGACTCACAGAAATCGAAAGAAAAAAAATACAAAGAAATCAAATACAAAAAAACCAAAACAAAAAACCTTGAATTTTTGACAAACCAGTAGTCAATTGTAAACTTGAATTTGAAAAAAAATATAGCCCAATTAAAATCATTTTTTACTGAAATGGGAACAAAACGGAACAAGGATATTTCTTGTCGCTAAAGTAAAATTTATTTCACTTTTAATTTCCATAATAAATTTTTATTCCTATCCAGGATTCCTTATTAAATCATAATCTGAAATGTCGACGGTTCGCTTTCAATTAAGAAACCATTTATTTCGTCAGTATTTCTCGATCTCTCTCATCTATTAGAAATGCAAATGAGCAAATGAAATCAGAATTTGTTCAAGCTCATTTCTACTTGATCCCCCACTGATACTAATCAGATGGTCTGTTTATCATTCGCTTTCTCTCTCCGAGCAAACATTGAGTCTTTCTACAGGAAATTAAAAAAAAATAATCCTCTATGGAACACTGAGCTGATGGGTATGGCAGAGTTGTGTTATTTTATTTTATTTTACTTATTTACTAGTCGGCTACCCGTCGCTTCGCTCCGGAAGCCTCGCGTATGTAACGGAAAACAATTTGTTATTTATTAAAAAAACACACACACACAAATTACATCAAGTAAAATAAAACTAAAATTCTTTTAAAGTTTTTTTTTATTTTAATTTTTGATGTATATATTCTCTCAATTCACGACTGCTTTTAGAATCAGCGTGTGAATCATATATCTGTGATATATTTTTATTTTTTATAGAGATTAGAATTTAATCCTTGTGGAGTAATGCCTAAGACGTCTAACTTCGGAGCAGAAGGTTGCATGTTGGATTCCAGTAGATAACTTGTAGAAATTATTTCTATTTTTGTAAATTACAATAATTGCACCAGACCGAAAGAGAAATAAAAGATTTTCGTAATATAGATACAATTTTCAGTCGCTTTTGAGCTACAAATAGTGAGCTTTCAGTATTCTACTTAATAGAAATAGTGCTTCTTTCTTTCTTGAGTTTCTTTTTTTTATTTCCATTGATACTTTACAGTGGTTTTTGAAATAGTGATTGTTTTTGAGTAATAAATAGCGATTTTTCAGTATTCTACCTAATAAAAATAGTGATTATTTTTTTTTT